>JAUTXW010001071.1:1837500-2437500 GCA_030620095.1 Kuschelorhynchus macadamiae
TTTGCGTTAAGTTAAAGGATAACCGAGATACGAAAACCAAAATGCAAAATTTTCTATTTCGCCCTGTATCTCATAAACGAAGAAGACTATGAAAATTTTCTTTACGGCTTCATGAGTTTCACAAAAAATTAGCTCAGGTTCGTGAAAACCGCAAGGTTCTATCTTTAAAAATAAGCGAGATACCCTGCTTTTGCAACCAAATCCGGACACCCTGTACACCTAGTATAATAAATCCAGGTACATAAGAGCAAGTAGGTAAATTATCATAATAAGCATGGATTTATAAAATCGGAGCCAAGTGAGACTTTTGCAAGACACATTCTTGGAGAAATAGAATTGCTCATTTTTCATTGTTGAGCATTAGCACAAAATAAAAAAGAGTCAAGCAGTAAATCAGACCTCAAACATCAATATCATAACCTATTGAAAAATAAACCTCTATCTCCAGGTAGCAGCAGGTATCTAAATAGGTAAGCAAATATATCCAACAAAATGGTAGTATTTTGTAGTTCTTAATGCTTCCATATTTCGAAAGCTGTTAATTTTGATGCTATATAATATATGCTTATTTTTGACAAGGAATCAACAAAAATACAGGATGTCCCAGCGAAATTGGGACACCCTGTATACATGAAAATAGTATATTTTAAAAGAACCTACGGATTTCCAGATGTTAATACGGTGTACAGGGGGTCCCATTTTGGGTACTTTTGCGACAGAGTGCTACCTTTTCGTAAAACTAAAGATTCCGTTAACAAAATTTAGTTTTTAAGATACAGGGCTAATTTGAAAATGTTTTATTTTCAGATAACTTGTCGAAATGTGAAAACTGTTTCTTATATAACTTTTCCGGTAGAACTCAATTCCGCCTTCAGAAGTAGTATACAGGGTCAGGTCAAAAAGTTATCAGACCCTATTTTATTTTTTTTAACGGAACACCCTGTATATTTATAGACAGTTTGCCTTTTTTTTTACCTTTTGAAAAATATATGATAGTATGAACTTTTTCTGAGAAACACGTAAATGACAATTTTCTGAAATTGAATGCATAATTTAATAGTTGGCTATGGCTATTGTTTATGACAACAAACAAAAATAAATTTCAAATATGTGTTCGGTTTTTGGATCAACTTTTGGTTTACAAAGCAGTTTATAAACGTTCTTTTGGTATTTTTATTTAATTGGTATTTATCAATTTCTTCGAATAATGGCAGCATTATTAAAGGAAACAATAAATTAAAACACAATTGTGAAATTTTTTATAATTATTTAATTAAATGTTCAAAATAGTTCCCGTTGTTTTGAAGACAATAATAAAGCCTTTGTTCAAATTCTTCGCGTACATTTGCAAATGTTTCTCTGGATATAGCACGGCATTCCTGATCTATCCTGTCATTGAGTTGCTCTATTGACTCAGGTTGCGTTTAAAACACCACAGATTTAAGATGACCCCACAAAAAGAAGTCAAGAGGTGTTAGGTCGGGGGATCTAGGTGGCCATTCAACAGGAGCTCTTCTTCCAATTCACTGGTTGGGATAATTATCATCCAACTATTGCCTGACGGGAACTACATAATGAGGAGGTGCCCCATCCTGTTGAAAATGTAGTAAGCGTTCTTCTAATGCTAAATTTCCTTGTATGTCCCTCTGATTTTCTAATTTCCGTACTATTAGTGGTTCAATAGACCTCTGTAGCATTTCAGCATCATGTCGCCATTTAAATTCCCTTCTATAAATATTGGGCCGATAATTACGTCTCCCAATATACCAGCCCTTCTCTAAATACGTGTGGGTTCTCGTCATTCCAGTAACGACAGTTTTGCTTATTAACATGTCCATTCAAATAAAAGGTACATTCATCACTGAAACAAATTTTTTTAATTAGTCGAGGTTCTGCCGTAATTCTGTCTGTCATTATTTCACAAAACTGGATTCTTCTATCCGGGTCGTCGTCACCAAGTTCTTGCGTCGTCACCAAGTTCTTGCAGTATCCGCAGTTTCTAGGGATGAAACTTATGTAATTTAAGTACCTTTCTTATTGTTTCACGAGATAAGCCAGTTGCTACAGCTGCTTGACTAGTTGATAAAGTTGAATTAATTGCAAACTGCCCCAGAACTTGAATTTGCGCTGCTTCGTCAACTAGTCTCGGCTGATTTCTCTTTTTATTCGCGACACAGCCAGTTTCTTCAAATTTGGCTGCTAGTTGACGAACATACTCCGGACTTACATTTTGACCTGGATGTCTTTCATTAAATCTTTGGGCTGTCCTTAAGAAACATTGATCTTAAGAACCATAAATGAAAATCATTTCTACACGTTCAGCTGTGTTGTACACCATTATTTAAGATAAGTGCTGCTTTTCGTTTAAACTGAACCAAAAGTCAACTGTTAGATTATCAATACTAATAGTACAAGTTACTTTTAAAGTAAATATTGTGATAATAAAATACGAATATTCATAAACAAATAAAATACCAGGCTTAAAATGTTGCCAGGATATCGGTACCAATCATTTTGAACATTTACTTAAATAAAAATAAAAATGTTCAAAACTGTGTTTTTATTTATTGTTTCCTTTAATAAATACAGAAGAATTACACGAAAAGTTGCTTTCTATGGTATCACTGAAAAGCATTTTTCAAGAGCTTTAAGATGTTGTACACTCGACCTCCCTTTCTTTTAAGATTTTAGGGGTGTATCTCACCCTGCCCAAGGGGTTACAGATAATGGTCGAATAACACGCTTTTATTTGTTTCCTCTTCATTTTATAGAAAGCGTTTTAAGCGTTTTTTGATTAAGTTTTTCCTTCCTAAGATATGGCCATTTCAAGTTTTTAAATTGTCACCCTGTATGAAAAATATAATATGCTGGTATGTTCTATACAGAGTAATGAAAATTCTGAAGAAACCTCGAAATTATATTTCCAAAGGTAAGTAAGCTATTGCTATGAAAATCTGTATTATCATTATAAGTTTTTGCTTGTTAGATATCCAGAAAGAAAGCAACCGTTTTTTCAGATATTTGCTCGTTCAAAAGCAAATTTAATTGAGCACGGATCATTTGTTTACCCACGTCCTAAAACATACAACAAAGAGAACAGGGAAAGAAAAGAGATAGATGTTTTGGAATATATAGAAGCAACACCTGCGTAGAAAAAATGGAAGAATTGAGAAATTGGTGTACCAAAAACTGACAGTCAGAGGATCTTGAAGAAATATAAGTATCATCCATACAATTTAATATAGTACCACATTTGCATCCCGGCGATTTCGAGCGCCGGGCACTGTTTTGCGAGAGGTATATATTTGCAACAAATCGATGCTAACGATTTGTTTGGCAAACTTGTTATTTGGTTAGATGAATGCTTTTTTTCAGGAATTTTTAATCGTCACAATACCAGGAACTGGCATTTAATGTTTGAAAGGACACAACAAGGACGCTTTGGAGTTCAAAGAATTACAAAAATGTGCCAATTTTGCATTAGAGAAAATGGTCGTCAATTTAAACATGACCTGTTATTAAAAAACCATATAGGTATTTTTATATAAAAAGATACCTATATGCAAAGTATCCAATTCTTCGTTAGCAATATGTAACTTTCAATTGGTTATTATTGTTTCTCATGGCCTACTATTAAATTAGGCATTTAATGTCAGAAAATTGTCATTTATTTGCGCGTTTCTGAGAACAAGTGCATATATATATTTGACAAATTTTATATTTCTATCTATAAAAATACAGAGATATTCCGCAAAAGTGTACATAACACACTTTATAATTCCTTAAACTAAGCAATGTCTCAGCCACTCCCAAATCACTATATTTTGCCATCTAATTACCATGAATAAAACCATATCGCTGATCTTTGCGTGTCGCCTTCTATTACCGTAATTTTGTCGTCCACAGGAAAAATATAAATCTAAAATAATTACGTCCCGAACTGGTTAATGAAAAAAAGTTTACTGTTTTAAGTATTACAAATTACCGACATTATTTTTAGGCGTCACTATAAACATTCATAAATAAATGAATGAGCGATGTGTTTCTGTGTGTGCGACATCCGTAATTACACTAAGCTTAGTTTATTGTCCTCTGATTGTACTCTGGTAAAAGAATGTGTCCTTGAGGCGTGATTCACATACAGAATGGGAAACTATTATTTTTTGGTGGAAAATTAAACGTCTGGCCTTAACAAGATAGAACTCGCACATTACAATTTTATATTTTTTCCATTAAGACTCAATTTACCAGTAATTTAGGTTCTTTAACTAAAGAATTATTATGCCTTGATCAGTGATTTGATAAATATAATTTAAAAAGAGTTGCTAAAAGGTAATCATCCTTTTAAAACCGCCATGTTGAATTTAAGTTTTTAGGAGTGGAAAAGTATAAAGGTATAAAGTTAATTAGTCATACTAGTAAGATAGAGGGACAAGCACAGTAACTAAGCATTCAGGCCTTTTTCCTCGAGTTCCACCCACCTCCCCTCTCCCACAATTGGGGCCCCAGCTGCTACAAGCACCTGTTAAATTTACACTACAGTGATCTGATAAATTTCCATTAGATCCTTAGACTATAAAAACAAGAGAGATCCAACTATTTACATTTAACACGGGATCACAGATTGAATTGTTTCTCTCTCCACTACATCGATTGTCAAATATTCTAAGCCAAGTTTTATCGAAGTACTCCAATATGCTTATATATTTTCATAACACAGTTATATGTATATCGAAAAACTATACACAATAATTAACAATAGACTATAAAGCATTGTTTTATTGTCTAAGTGATTAACTAAGATTTTTAAAAATTACAAAAATGCAATAATAAAAATACTACCAAAGAGAACTGGTAACGACCCTACGCCAAATTTACGTCTCTTATTAGTAATTTTACAACTATTTATTCATAGCAATCATCATAGCACTCTTGTTTTATAGTCTAATTACAAAACAGACGCTGCATTGTTGTCATTTTTGTTACCTCGGTCGATCGTTGTTGTATACATATATTTTTTTAGTTTTTAAATGATTTTGTAAGTGTTGTGTGTTGTAGTACTTATATAAATGAAAAACTACGGTAAAAAAATGTGTTTGTAGAAATACAGACTATTCAAGTCCGCAAGTATTATAACACAAGTAGGTCTTGACGTAATTGAAGTTAGATATCAGTGGTGTCCGAACTATAAGGTCTTTGGATTTACACATATTAATTTGATATTTAAGCCATTAAAGTATGTTAATTCGCATGGAAAACAAGAAAAAAAGAGTACTAATTGAACAAAAACCAATATTTTACCAATTTTGAGTCGGGTTTTACATAACGTAAATATTAAAATACATACTAGCTCTCCATGTGCTTACCATCTTCAGTATATGATCTATTTCAAGATCACATGTATAACGACGAAGTCCTAAGCGAACAACCGCCATCGAATTTTCTTTATATAAAAATGTTAAAATTAAGTTAACTTCCATTTAACAAATATATAAAGACAAATATATAGTTTTTGTAGCAGTGACAAACGCCAGTGGCGTCACGACATCGAATTTTCTTTAAAAAAAAATATTAAAATTGTGTTAACTTCCTTATAGTAGCTTTAAATTATTTGAAATTTTAAACACTTAATGCATATAGATATAGAGACAAATATATTAACCCCAAATAATACACCACTGTAACAACATTTTTTTAACATTGTTCCGCCATATTGGATTTTCACCACAATGTCAGGTCCCCATACGACCCTTAATTTTTGGTCAAAATTTGAAGCCATGCTAGACGGAGAACAAACGAAGCGACTGAATTGATAAAACACGATTTTGGCATCTAGGGACTAGCTAAAACGTGAAGATATGGAAAACCTGAGAGGGTGATTTTTTTCACGATTATAAACAGTTTATTAGGCCACCATTTTGTTTCGCCATCTTGAATTACGAACACAGTTTTACCAGTTGATCCCTATAAAGTGCGGGACATGAAAGAAAACCGGGCGGTCCTTAAAATAAAGGTTCATAGTCTTAAGCAAGCGGAAAAGTAAAATTTGTGTACGCAAATAAACTTTATGTTATTTTATTTGCTGTAATAGTTTGCCGCTTCACCTATCGAGGATTTAGTAAATTTCGCACAAGTTCACTTGTAATTGGGATGTGCCTAGAGTCTCCATGCACTTGCCGCTAGAAGGTTCTAGCTATTTCCAGTGGCGCCTATTTGAATTATTATTTCGAAGTAAGGATGGCGAGCAAAAGAGGAAAAACAATTCGAAGCGGTGCACGTGAAGTTATTGCGAACGTTATAGAGGCCTGTACTAGAGAAGCTGAAAATAGTTTGTCTATTCCAATTCAAAATCGAACAGAACACGCTGCATTTTACACTGATGTTTCGGAAAGTAGTGTAACAAAAATTCAAAGAGAACATAATGATCGCTCATGTTCTACTTAACCTTTAAAATCTCCTAGTAAAAAAAGACCCCGATTATCATACAAAGATAAAATTGACCATACTGATTTTCAAGTAATTCGACGAACGATAGAGAATTTTTATATAAACTTGAAGAAAACGATCAAATGGTTTTGTTTGGCGCAAGTACCAAAATAAACGAAAATTGGTCATTGAGAGACCAAATATTTTTCAATGGCGGGTGAAATATCTATCAACTGTAAGACAATATAGGCAAGAAGGACGCAAAATTGTGTATCTAGACGAAACCTGGGTAGATAATGATGACAGTGAACAAATGCTGGCAAAGTGAAAGTGTTACACGTGTTGTTCAGGGAATCCGCTCTAGTAGTCGCTTTATTATAGTTCATGCTGTTTCAGAAGCCGGATTTGTTCCAAGTGCTGCTTTAGATTTTCGCTCGGGACTAACAACTGGAGACTATCATGGACAGATGAATAGAAATAATTTTGAAATGTGGTTGCTCGAGAGGCTTCTACCTAACATTCCTCCCAAATCAGTCGTGGTAATGGATAATGGGTCGTATCATTCTCACGTAGAAGATAAAGTGCCAACTAAATACCAAAATTGGAAATCGTATTAAACATCATTTTCAGAGGAAGACAGCGATTCAGAAGGAATCGAACTATTAGAATCACAGCCGTCAACCTCAAAAATGGCTTAGTCTTTTTTCATATATTTTATAAAATTGTTCATAAAGCAGCTGTCAATAAACTGCTTTAAAACAATTAATTGTCTGTTCAATACCGGGTGTCAAAAAATATCTAATATTGCAATTAATATTTGAAAAATTACAGAACTCATATTTTTCCAAAATTAACACATCAATGTAGTTATAGAAAGGGAGCCTGCACTGATTCCAGTGAACCAGATTTATCAAAATTTTAACTTATGCAGTTCAACTTTGGGCTATTCGGGTATGCAATGTCAATGCAATATTACTTTGTACAGGGGGCGTCATTGTGAAGTACTATACAGGGCGTTTCCTAATTGCGTGGTAATGTTAAAGGGGGGTGATTCTTAGACCTTTTTAGGAAAAAAGTTTAATATGAACCTAAAAGTCTTAACTTTGGAGACACACCGTTTTAAAAAAAACATTTTTTTCGAATCCTAATTCTGATGCAATTATAGATAAATAACTGTGTGAAATTTGATACACGTCTTTTATGCACAAAAGGGCATTTTTTAATAACAATCAGTTTTTGAAATTTCTACCAGTGGCGTGCATATGTAATTAACCTGGGTAAATCCGTATGCTCCTTATGCATCGAAGACGTGTATCAAATTTCGTGCAGTTATCTATAATAGCATCAGAATTGGGATGAAAAAAAAAGTTTTCTTTTTAAACTTTACCATCCTGTATCTCAAAAGTTAAGACTTTAGGACCTAAAAACACCCCCTTTAACATCAGCACGCAATTAGGAAACGCCCTGTATAGTACTTCACAACAACGACCCCTGTATAAAGTAATATGACAAACGGAGACAGACGGCCACTTTTGGCATAGCCCAGTAGCCCAAAGTCGAACTGCATAAATTAAAATTTTGATAAATCTCGTTCACTGGATCTGATGCTGGCTGCCCTTGTAAAATCTGGACTTGTAAATCGTGTATCACTATACTGGGTGGTCCAATAATAGTGGACGTAGGCAGTAGCCAATTAAATCATTTTAAGATTCGAAAGTTCGCCGTTTTTGCAACACAAAAGATATATAGAAGTGCGATACACGAAAGAAAACAGACAAATATAGATAAAGGTTCGTTAAGCATAGTTACATTTTTTAATTATCTTTTAATATAGTTACATTTTTTAATTATCTGAAGTGCGTATAGTCAAAAAGAAGTGAGAACGACGGGACACCACTGGTTTTAAAGAGAGTTCTTAGCCGACCTTCCTAAACCGATTGACTCCGCTCGGTTTTCTTTCGTGTCCCGCACTTTACCACAATTATTAGTTATTTTTCAGGCTGAATTTTTAAATATTTTATAAAGCCGTCATTTTGTTCCGCCATCTTGTACTCATACCAAAAATTTACCAGTTGATTGCGACATAATATTCTGATGTTTGTGCAAAATTTGAGATACATTGGACAAGTAGTTTTTTAATAATAATTTTTTTTAACATTTCACTAGGCCGCCATTTTGTTCCTCCATATTGGATTTTTACCAAAATATTATCAGGTCATCCACATAGGACCCTTAATTTAAAAAAAATAATTGTGTACTCCCCTCCTGTCGTTTGCCACCCCACCTAGAAAAAGACCTTGTATTAAGTGTATATTACTCCATGTGTCTGCAAAATTTTGTAAAATTTGAGGTAATGATAAAAAAATATTGCATTTTTAAAAATTAATTCATTTTTTTCTCCGCCTCTGTCGTTTGCCATCTCCCCCCCCCCTCTAATAAAAAACATATATTAAGGGTATATTACTCCATCTGCCTGCAGAATTTTGTTTAATTTCAAGTTAAGCTAAGAAAGACATTGCATTTTGAAAAAAAAAATAATTTTTTACTCCGTCCCTGTCGTTTGCTACCCCACCTAGAAAAAGACCATGTATTAAGTGTATATTACTCCATCCGTCTGCAAAATTTTGTTAAATTTGAGGTAATGATAAAAGAGATATTGCTTTTTAAAAAATAAATGATTTTTTTACTACTCATTAACGATTGCCACCACATATGGAAACAGTTTGCAAAGTTTTGTTGCAATTAGATTTGACATAAAGAAAATATTTTTTCCCTTAAAACATCCTGGAACTATTTTTCTTGTATATTTATAGTATGTCAAAGGTTTATCTGGTCCGCTGTAAAATTTTGTTGCTGGCTCCTTGTTGCTAGCTACAAGGAACTAGCTTGACGTGAAAGATCGTGAAGATCCATAAAAACCTCAAAGATAATCACATAATTTTCACGATTACAACCCTTTTGCGAGGGAAGCAAAATTACCTACTTCCTAATTTTCCTGACCTTCCAATGGCTGGACTATAAGATGCATACTTAGATTCCCATTTTGATCGTTATTCTTATTTTGGATGCCGAAATGAATCATTTTTCATGAATGTCAGTCCGGGTCACGCATTGTATAACAAAAAAAATTCCACACGGATCCGCTTTTATATTTTAATGAACGAGTTCGAAGTTTACAGTTGTGCTTTTGAATTTTTGTCCACCCACAAGAAGAGATTTATTACACAACGATGGGAAAAAAATAAGTAAGTAAAGTTATTTGGATAAATTGTTTAGACACGAAATGTACAGGGTATTGAGTGGAATTTAGAAGAATTTTGAAGCAAATATTTAATAAAATTACATATTTCGACATGTAGATTAGTCTGTCTACGGAATATTTTGATACATAATATAAACAATATTATTTAAGCAAGTACAAGAAATTATGTCATTTACCTTAAGTTTTTATAGACACAGTAGTTGTACAAATACTTTCATTCCTATCAGTGCGCCGATCGTAAGAGAGAAACATTAAATAAATAATTAAATTAACAATTAATTTAAAGTTAAATATTTTTATTCAGTTGCGAAAAAGCCAAAAAAGATTTTTGTTTGTCAGTATATTCAAGCATAAGTAGTGCGATTTGAAAAAATGAAGGTATCTATGATTTTAGAGACTCCAAATTACATTAATGATGGCTCAGAACCAAAAAAGGTTGAGAAGCGGCACAACTGGCTTTAGTTAGCACATTTAACGCCTGATGGAGGTGCAAAATCGCAATTACCTAAATTCAAGGATATTCGAGTTAATCCATTTTTTCGAAAGGTCAATTTTTTTTAGAAAAAGTGAAATGTCAGGAAAACGGTCCATTACAGACACCATGTATATTATATAAAGTCATACTAGAATTGGCCAAGGTATTCAAATTTTCAAAAATGGAAAGTTTCATTTAAAAAAAACATAACTTTGATACGGCGGAACACCTTGTATAAATAAAAATAATTTTAGAATATGCAGCAACTTGATCCGCAGAAGTTTTATTAACAACATTTTTTTCTAAGCCCAATATTTTCTGAGATATCGGCTGTGCGCGTACTAGTAGCCCAACACTTTATATGTATTTAAGCTAAACCTAATTTAACTCGTGTTCACCAAATACCAATTTATTAATTTGAAAATTTAAACTTAAGACTTACAAATTAACAAAATTACATAACGGGGTAGTAGAAGAGATTCCTTTTAGCAAATGGGGTTGTATGTCACACCTCAATGCTTTAGTTTGAAAAGGGATTTGCAGGAAGACAACATTTAAAATGAATGATGTTAAGCTACTGTTTGATCAAGCCATTAAGGAAGTGACACCAGAGAACGGGCGAAAGGCAGTCCAGCATATGTTTAAACAGGAGGAGGAAATGTGGGATCTTGAGAACTTGATTCGATCAGACGGTCGACTCTTTAATTATCATGTCAAGGTGTTGACAGTTCCTCAGATGACAAAGAATATAACCTATTAAAATTTAATTGTTGTATAATAATATATAATAACAATTATTTTATCTATTGTATATATATATATATATATATATATATATATATATATATATATAGGTATTTCGGTTTTAATACCGATACCCCCAAGGAAACTGCCTGATGAGCCTTGCCGGGGCAGATACCACGGTAGCAGATTGGCACCTTGGCCCTGGAAGCAAACATAGCGTCATGTTTTGGTCGATTCTCGACAAAATGGTGAAGGAGTAATCCTTACCGTTACTGGTTTCGTTTTATATAACTTTTTACGACCAAGAACCGCACAGAAATTGAAATTTCTGTTTCTCTTTTATATATATATATATATATATATATATATATATATATACAGGGTGTCTCAAAAATCTATAGCGAACCAAAATTGTGTTTTTTCTTACGGGACACTCGGTATATTTTTGCATATTTACATTCTGCTCGCGATTCTACACATTTTTTGTATAACATGTCCTATGTCTAAATCTGATAGTTTTTCCAAAATATCCGCCATTTTGTTAAACATTATGAATTGCAGTGCCTTTTTTTAAACGACGTGGGCCGTTGGCTTTTTGATATAGGATTATGATTTTTGGCAGGAACATTAACAAAAGTGTGGATTGACTTTCAACGTGAACAAAATTTGTCGTCGTTGTACAGGGGCTCCTAAATAAGTAGGAGAAATTAAAAAAATTAAAAACATCATATCTTCATTTTTTTTAATGGAATGTATATTATTTTAATATTTTAGGCTATTCGTGACCCAAAACCCTATCTTTCGTTTTAAATATGTCCTATACCTATTTATCATAGTTTCCGAGATTTTGACATTTTTGTATGTATTATTTGGTTTTCAATGGCAATCGCCTAAGAATTTGCTTTATTATCGAATTTTCTAATTATAATACACTACAAGTGATGCAAAATTAAAAATTCAGCTCATAATAGTGTGCTAAGAATCGCGACCTAAAGACTTAGAACAGATATTTTACCAACTATTCTTAAATATTTACTATTTTGGCTATTATAAAAGCGTAGTTAATGTCAACATTTAGTTAGAACTTAATGTACGAAGATGCCTTAGACAATCCTAAAGTAAAAACAAATGAAAACGGGGAAAATGTTGTTATGGCGAAATGTCAAACTCTTGTATTTGTATAGTAACAGTGTTCAAATTGATTTAAAATGAATTTTTCTAGAGAAGAATTGATTAACATGATTTAAGTTTTGGGCGCAAGTGATCAAAATTGTTTTTTAGCAAGTAGAGTTTATGCACAACAGTTTAGCAACCGAACGTCATCATGAGGTATCATTTGTCAGACTCAAAGAACGATTTGAAAGAACTGGATGTGTCGATTACGAACAAAAATTGGAAAGGCAGAAAAGAGCCGCAAATGAAGAAACTGCATATCTTGTTATGCAAACTTTAATTGAAAATCCTCATACTAGTTCTGAAAACCCCAGATTCATTATCCCCTTGGACCACCAGCATAGATGGTCTCTTAATGTATGGGCTGGTATAATCGGTAACCGTATCATTGGACCTTATTTTTTCGAAAATAGAGTTAATGGAGACACTTTCCTAAATTTACTGCAAAACAGTTTGCAGGAGTCGATTGACGAATTACCTTTGAATCTAGTGAGGCGGATGTGGTTCCAACTAGATGGCGCTCCGGCTCATTTTAGCAGGCAGGTGAGGCAATTTTTAGACGCGAATTATGAAAATAAATGGATTGGTAGGGGAGGTCCAGTATCATGGCCGGCAAGGTCTCCGGACCTCACAAAACTAGATTTTTTCTTGTGGGGTTTTGTTAAGCAAGTTTACCAAACGTCACCCACTACCATAGAGAATATGAAAATGAGAATTAGAAATGCATGTACAAATATCAATGCCGCGATGCTGAATAGAGTTAAAAATTCCTTTGTGAATCGGCTACAAGTGTGTGTTGAAAGAAATGGTGGTCATATTGAACATTTAATCAAGTGATTGTAGGACTTTTTTTCTGTTGTGTCTCTTTAATTAAAATATTTATTTGTCTTTTTACATAAAGAAAAATAGTAGACTGAATTTTTAATTTTGCATTTTTTACTGTGTATTAATGTACAGGGTGATTCACCGAGATTTGCCACCCCCCTTAATTCCTTTATTTTTAATAACATAGAAAAAGTTGAAATACAAAAGTGTCCCTCTGATATCAACTTTGTGATTTTAAATAGAACACCCTGTATATTATTACAGTTTTGGATTCCTCGGAAAGTTCTATAAATTCGGTAATAAAGCAAATTCTAAGGCGATTGCCATTGAAAACCAAATTTTAAATACAAAAATGTCAAAATCTCGGAAACTATGACAAATAGGTATAGGACATATTTATAACGAAAGATAGGGTTTTGGGTCACGAATAGTCTAAGATATTAAAATACTATACATTCCATTTAAAAAAATGAAGATATGATGTTTTTAATTTTTTTAATTTCTCCTACTTATCGAGGACCCCCTGTACAACGCCGACAAATTTTGTTCACGTTGAACTTTTGTTAATGTTCCTGCCAAAAATCATAATCCTATATCTAAAAACCAACGGCCCACGTCGTTTGAAAAAAGGCACTGCATATCATAATTTTTTACAAAATGGCGGATATTAGAAAAACTATCAGATTTAGACATAGGTCATGTTATACAAAAAATGTGTAGAATCACGAGCAGAATCTAAATATGCAAAAATATACAGGGTGTCCCAAACACAACTTTGCTTCGCTACAGATTTTTGAGACACCCTGTATAAATGAAAATAATTTTAGGTTATGTAGCCCGTATTGTTCTACAACTTTTGCATTTGAACTTTTTTTATATCGCTATCCGTTATCAAGATATCAACCGAGAACGCACTATTGGGACACCCTGTATATATATATATATATATATATATATATATATATATATATATATATATATATGTTATCAAGATATTAACCGAGAACGCACTATTAGGACACCCTGTATATATATATATATATATATATATATATATATATATATATATATATTATAGTATATATAATTTTTATATTGTCAAAATAAAATTTCGTTCGATTTAAATTATTTCTATAAATATCCAACCGCACGTCTTTGGCATACATTATTGGTGGGTCACCCTGTAGTCCTTTTGCATACCTAATGAGGTTTTATTACTTTATACATTTCTGAAATAGATTTTAACCTTAAATAGAAGTTACCTGTATAGTCAAAACGTGATCACACTAAGGAAAAAACACAAAAGTTAAGAGCATTTTTGTTTTTAAGAAGAATTAGTTTATCGTCCTCAAAAACCCCTAAAAACCAAAATTTGCTCAAAAATGTTTTTTTTCAAAGATATTTAAAAAAAAAACAAACATAATCTTTAAAACTTAATACTCTGCATCTTGAATATTATCAACTTTTGAATATAGGTAAATTTGGTTAAATCCTAATATTTTTATATAGACAATCTTTGGGTTTGCTGTGCACCATTAATTAGAGTATGTATGCATAAATAGGCCTCTGCTCTTAAGATGTATTGAGTTATTGTGCAGGAAACATGTCAATTTGTTTTAAACAAATGAAGTGAAAGCTGTTGTAAATAATAGTTTTATTTTTACATTTTTAATAATATTAGAATATAGGATATTATTTCTGAACGTTTTCATTAAATCGTTTTATCGGAGGAAACTAGTTAATGCATTATTTCAATGAACTGATATAAACCGCTATAAATAGATGTTCTTATACTTAAACCCTTGCTTCATCGCAAGCCGGTTTTCTGAGAAGAACAATAATTTAAAATGAAACCCAATAATGTGTGGCCGCCTTCCCAGTCAAGGTGACTTGGGCCATATTTTATATAAAATTATGCGGGTGTACCGTATACCCGCATTTGAAATTATAGGATCTCTGGCTCTGGTATACTATAATGAACCCCGTCTACTTCAAGGCCCAGCTTTTCCCCAGCCCGAACGATTTTATTGATAATGGAACGAAATTTAACGGACGGTTGTGCAAGTCGTACTTAATTAGATTATTCTTGTATTGATCTCTAAGATGCGACACTGGACATTGCGAACTGAACAATGCTTCGAACTAAATTGAATAAATAAGAGATAGTAATTAAAAAAATCGGTAAATTTCTTTTATTTAGTTCAATAGATAGTTGACAATATATAAGTGTTACATATACTGTCTTTTTAAACATTTTTACCAGTTTCTTTCTCCCTATGCCACACTTGACTTTTGGAAGTTTCGCTAAGGAAGGGAGAAAGACAAGAGCCCATAGCCAAACCTGCTTTTTATCGAAAAAGCTATTAAAAATGAAACACGCTTGTTGAATTTCCAGCACAGACTAATTTTATTAATAACTATATAAGAGAAAATTATCAATAAGCATTTCTGCTGATGTGTTAAAATAATATCGCCTATATAAAGTACAGTGGCGCAACAACAAACAGCATTTTGGGTTATACAATTTCAACACTCCCACTAACACAAAATGATGATCAAAAATTTACTTTAATGGGTGTGTTATACCCAACAAATCCAAAAACTTATAATGTTTAACTGATGCCAAACCCTTTGTAAGAATATCGGCTGGCATGTTCGCTGTATCTAAATACTTAACTTCTACTAAGTTATCAGAAATTGCATCCCGAATAAAATGATGACGCGTGTCAATGTGTTTTGTCCTCTTATGGTATATTGAATTAGCAGACAATTTAATTGCGCTCTGATTGTCATTGAATATTCTAATACAATTAACAACTTTTGTTAACTCAGCTATTAAATTTCTTAAGTAAATAGCCTCTTTTGTAGCTTATGAGACCGCCATGTATTCTGCCTCAGTGCTTGATAGCCTACAGTCTTTTGTTTTCTACATTCCCATGATATTACGGAACCACAAAGTTTAAAACAATATCCTGTGTATGATTTGCGACCATTCAAGTCTGCAGCCCAATCTGCATCAGCAAAACCTTCTAATTCCGTATTATCTTTACAAAACTTTAATCCATAATGCTTAGTGTGTTTTAAATATCTTAAAACGCGCTTAGCTTGTTTCCAGTGAGTTTCGTAGAAACAATTATTAAATTGACTCAGATAACTTACCGAAAAGGCTATATCAGGTCTAGTCAAAACAGCGAGATACATTAAACAACCGATCAGTTACTGATATGGCAATTTCCGTGTTACATGGCTTTTCTGTGTTTGTAAGATGTACATTGACTTCCATAGGCGTACAAACAGTCTTGCAATCCAACATATTAAATCGTTTTAAAAGTTGATTTATATATTGCTCTTGATCTAAACAAATCGTTTTCTTGTTTTTATCAATACTAACTCTCATACCGAGACATTGCTTAACTTGCCCTAAGTCCTTAATCTTAATATGTTGCCCTAACTCAAGTTTTAAATTATTTGTTTCGATCTTATCATTGGAAAAAATAAAAAAATCATCAAGGTATACTGTTATAAAAGTCAACAAATTACCTCTGCTCTTAGTAAACAAACAAGGTTCATGATCAGATTTCTTATAACCTAAATTCTTAAAACAACGTCAACTTTTATGTACCATGCCCTAGCAGACTGCTTAAGTCCATAGATAGCTTTATTCAATTTCAAAATTTTATTTTTATCATGAGTTTTAAATCCCTCTGGTAACATCATAAAAACATTTTCTTCTAGAATGCCATTCAAAAAAGCGGTAGTAACATCTAAATGTATGATATCTAATTCTAATTTCACAGATAAGGCTATTAACAATCAAAGGGTGGAATGTCTTACAACAGGTGAAAAGGTTTCATCAAAATCGATACCTGGTTTTTGGGAAAAACCCTTCGCAACTAACCTAGCACGGTACCGCATTTTGTTTTCACAATCAATTTTCTTTTTAAACACCTACTTGCACTGTACAATTGTCTGTTCTGGGGGAATGTCAACCAGCTCCCACGCTTGGTTTTCCTCGAAAGATTGCAGCTCTTCTTCCATTGCCCTTCTCCACTGGTCACCATCAGGTTGTGATAAAGCCTCTTTAACAGTTTCCGGATCAGTGCTCACATCAGAATTTTCTGAGTAAATGCAACTAAAACCATTTTCAAAATTTCTTGGTTTCGCACTTTCTCAGATCTTCTTAATACAATAGGAGCCTCTTCATCAGGAGACGAATCATCACTGTCATTACTGACAGCATTCTCCCAAAGTTCACCTGAGCTATTAGAGAGTAAGTCATCCTCAGTAGAGGGGATTGGGGGGTTAGTCTCGCTCCCCCCACCACTTTTTTCATTGGTCTCCCACTTCCCGCGCCTGTCCCTGCCACTCCTACTTGACTCTGCTTGATTCTGATTGGTCTTCCCCACTCTTACGTGTGCATCCGGAGGGAGATGTTTTATTTAAGCGCTAGCAGCCAACCTAACAGATCAATTCATTTTCATCTCTTAAATTTAGTCAGATGGGTTCGTTGAATACAGTACCTACCGAAGATATTATTGAACGTGTTGGTGAAGTTATTTGTTTAGCACTAACGGCGCCATTGTGGGACATTCCGGTGGGTGATCTAAAATATATTCCTCTTAATTACTTAAGAAGATTTGTAGAGTCAGTGGAGTTGTTACAAATTTGGGAAAAGCTACCAGAACGCTATAGACGTGACAAGAAGTTACAGTTAAATTTACCGTGTTATACTCATCATAACCAAGAGGGTGACTGTATAGATGGACCACCGCGATCTATAAAAAGGTGTTGTGGTCATGTGCAAGTTAGTAAAAGCTGTTAAAAAGTTAAGTAAAGAATTCTACTTGTTATCATTTTCTTATTGTCAGGATTCTATGCAAAGCAGACCACAATGGTGTCATTATTACGAGAAACTATCGAATGAGTATGCGAGTGCTGCATCTGCATGTGACAAATATTGTGAAACATTAGATTTAATACAACTTATTCATGACATAAGGGGATTGGGATTTGGTTATCATCTTCTTAAATTGAAAAAATATATTGAAGATCCCGTTCTAGTGAAAGACATTTTAAAAGAGGAAGAACTTTTAGTGTAATCATGGAGGAAGTTGTTGAAGAAATGTATGAAGAATTCATAATGTCTAAAGCTTGCTCTGAGTTTTTTGCGTTTGACGGACAAAGCAGTGAAGCTCAAAACATTACTGTTTATTTGCACTATATGGAACATGCAGAATTATGTGAACTAGCTGCTAAGGCATGTATAGATTTTCTTAAAAGTAAAAATGAAAGAAAATTTATACATGATTTAAAACAATTAGAGTTAAGCGAACATATATTATGTATAAAGGAATATTTAACCAATAAAACAAATATATTTTAAAACGAATCGTTTTATTTCATAAAAAAATAGTTATACAAATGAAAAACATTTGCTAATGCACAAAAACATGGATTTTTCTGATGATAAAAGCAGCATGGTTCCAATTTCTGTAAAGCTGGCTGTTCATCAAATTCAATAACTGGTTTTTGAGAATATTTTCTGACAAACTCCGCCTTTTCTTCACCCTTAACATAGATAAAGTCGACTTTTTCGGTTAAATTTCTGATAACATCTCGACATCTATAATAAGGAGTAAATCCTTCATCCCAATCGATACAATGATGATTGTTCATTAGCCAAATAGCGTTGCTGTATAGTTTTGATGGTAAATGATTCATAGGAAAGGGCGCTTTAAATATGTGGTGGCTGATTTTAAACCCATCGTATGCTGCCAATTCTTTAACAATTAACTTATTGTTCTCCACTTTAAATCCTTGTATATCTACAATTAATTTCATATCTTTAAATAGTGAAATTTTTTTACCATTTCAAATTTTAATTGGTATTCTTCTATCTGTTTCTTTAACTCTTGTAATTTGTGTTGAAAAATGATTAACCGATGCATATAATCCATAATGAAAGAAATTTCTTTGTGTCATGCTATAAATATTAAAACTGACGCATGCGTATTAAAGTTGTTTAACTATTTTTGTTAGAGGATTATAGCTAAATATTTTATCGTGGAGGATGAGACAATAAACAGAGGTATTTTTTTGAATATTTTCATTTGTTTCAAATTCAACTCTTATAACTACAGAACCAGTTTGAAGCGATTCCTTCTGATGAGAGCAATCAATGTGTGAAATAGGCGAAGTTGTCTTAAATTTTTCAGGCGCAAAAATTGATTCACTTGTCAATCCACAGTAAGAATTTCTAAAATTGGCAAACATTTCATATAGAGCAGAAAATTTGTTTTCTTTAAAATTTAAATATAAATCGTGATATGGATATTTCTCAGAATTTAAAAAAATTCTTATGTTTGTTAAGTCAACGTTATCAAATTGACTCATGTCCTTTTTTAATTTTCCTTTTCGATCTACTTGGAAGGCAATAACAGCATGACGGGGCGTCTCCAGTTTACTAGTTGTTTTTACCGGCCATGTATGACGCGTTGCTTCAGGTAATTCGGAATATTCAACACATTCCCAGCTTCGAAATCCTAACAATATTTCCTTGTTTGTTTCTAATATTTTCGTTAAGGCAAGTTGTTGAGGAATATCTACCTCGATATGTGACACTTTCCAATACAATTTTTCAATCGTGACTTTTGGAGTAGGAAGTTCTGTTTTGGGTTCCGTATCATCTATAAAGAGCACAGCATCTAAATCATTACTTGCTCTGATGAGTACTAATTCTTGCTTCATATTTAAAATCATTTTTTTATAATCCTCGAAGAATCCAAGTAGCATCTTTAGGGGTATCGATACATTAAATTTACCTTTATTATCTACCAAAATTCTGTCTGCTTCATTTCTGTTGGGAAACCACCCAGCATTGTGAAGCTTTACGCTTTCCTTGTTATTAAAAGATAAATATCCTTTGAGTGTTGATGTTAAACCAACATTTCTTACAGAGTCTACAGTTACTCCATTTAATTCATAACGTATTTCTCGAAACAAAAACGCAATACCATTGTTGACAAATCTTAATTTTTCTGTATATTTTCCTTCTTGATTAGCGAGATTTCCTTCTATATATAGAATACTTTCTGAAGGTAATGTGTATGTGTCTAATTCTTGGATTGGAATACGTATTTCATCATTATAATCAAATTTTGAAGAAATGAATGGTTGATAGGTATGTAATTCGGAGCCAATTACAGAGTTGTCAACATATAGACTTTCATTAACGTTTAAAATATCCATTATTTAAAACTTTAAAACCCAACGATTTCAGAAACTGATGGTTTTTTGTTGTTAACCGTTTGATGTTTTTGGAACTACTAACTTTGTGGTTAAGTTTTTTTTTTATAAGATTTACTTACGGTAATAGGTTCAAATTTAGATACAAATGGTCTATTATATCTAATAACCATTGTTGTTAGTTTTTAAATGTAATCTTACGGTAATGGTTTCGTTTCTGAAATTTATAAGGTGACCGTCTTGATCAATTATTTTTACAGTAATGTTGTTGATTGTTTGAACGCTAATTGGAAAGTATAATATAGGTAATGGTGATTCCACTATTTTATACCCTGGTGGTACCGTTGGAAAAAATTGGTGAATTATGTGAACTGGTTTACCATTGTTAAATGAACCTACACAAATGTTACAATCAATACAAATAGCATTAACCTTGGAAATATTTACAACATTGTCAGATTCACTCCATTCATGAGGCTTAATTTTCCGTTTATTAAAACCTAAAAGTTTTCCTATTGAATCATCTTTTGTGAAATCAATTTCTTTACTGCATTTAATACTGCATTTTAGGGTATTGAGATTTGTCGTTAATCTAAACGAAGAGGGTTCTATAGTAAAAATTTCATGCAGTTTATTATTTATCAATGTACTTAAGTCTTTTATGTCATAAGTTCCATCCGGAATAACAATCACTTTACCATCTACGTAAATTTTATTGTTTCCATCCTCTATATTAGGGATACTCATAAATGACTCAAAATCAGCTAAACCTAATAAATATTGCTTGTCGTCATCCAAATAGATGGGAGGATTAAAATCAGATGATAAAATAGAAGAATTCCCTGTAAGCGTAAATGTTGTAGACATTCTGTTAATTTTTAAGAAATGCCGTAATAATTTATTTCATGTGCTTATATAGAAAACTAAGAGCTAGCTGTCCACAATTATAGTTATTAAATTTTTGTTTGACCTCATAGGTGTAATATATATTTACACCCTTACTTGTATTAAAATATTGTATCAACTCAAGAGGTGGTTTGAGATTACCATAACTATCAAAATACACGACATCTTTTTGCTTTTTTATGTAAGCTACCCAATGAGAACCATCATTTTTTTCGCTATCCAAATTAACAATACCAGTTTCTTTTTGTCTAATTTTTTGCGGGAGATTATCACGCATAAAAACACCTCTAAAGTTAGGTATCTCTAAAATGTTTGCATATTTTATTGTATCAATATTTGTTAAAGCTCTTTGCGGAAACTTTATTTGAACTTTTTTTTAATGTTTTTTTTACGGAGCCCCCTTTATAGGGCTTAATGAACAATCCTTTTCCTCTTCTATATGGCTTTACAAATAGACCTTTTCCGGCTGCAACGTTTTCCATGGCTTTGTTATGACGTTGAGTTTCTTCAAGCAATTGTCTTGATGCTTTTACATCAATAACAGCTTAGCAATTCCGGCTGCACCACCTCCCAATGCACCGAGGGCACCCAAAATTGGAAGCTAAAGAGGTAAAAATCCACCAATTTTTTTTGGAGTTTTTATAACGCGTTTTTTTATCCTGAGTTTTCGTTTGGATGTCTTAACACCCATACCAAACTTTTTTTTTCCTTTCATAATACCTGTAACCATCAAAGCTGCAGTTTTTTCACCCAGCGATGAATCCTTAGCCTTTACTCTTTGCCAAGCCTTATCTGCTAAAATCTTATCTGCTTCGTGTCTGTTTGATAAATTGTTAGATTGCGAGTACGCTATGTCATGATCTTTACAAGCATCGTCTAAAGGATTTATGCCACTATCCCCCCTACTTAATCTTTTTTCCAACTTTGTTCCCGGACCGCAATAGTTATAACCAGGAATGTGTAGTTCAACAGGTAGACTATTAATAAGTTTATTTACTAAACCCGTACCTTTCTTCTTGCTCTTCTTATTGGATGTAATCGAGTAAGGGTTGTGTATGATCATTTTATAGTTTTTGTAAACTGAGTCGATAGAGCTGCTCGTCTTCTATAAATAGTAAAACGGGCAGCAAATTGATTTGGCTGTTTTTTTTATATAAATACATATTATTTAGAATGTTATGTCAGTTATTGCTGACGATGTGGATTGAAAAGCAAGCTTTTTCTTTACCTATTAAAAACCATGATGAAAAAATCTTAAACAAACCATTTAGAAAACATGGCGATCTCTTTGGTGGTGAATCAAAGAGATGTCTTGTTGTAGGAGCATCAGGGGTTGGCAAAACGAACTCCATTCTCGCATTACTTGAACATCCAAACGGAATAAGATTCGAAAATATTTATTTATACTCAAAATCGTTACATCAACCCAAGTATGAGTATTTAAGAAATTTGCTAAAACCTATTGAAGAGATTGGTTATTTTGAATATGACAATGATGAAAATATTATATCCCCTCACGATATTAAACCAAATTCCGTTATTATATTTGATGACATTCCATGTCAGAATCAAACTGTTATAAGGGACTATTTTACATTTGGGAGACATAAAAATACGGATTGTTTTTTCATTTTTCAAGGTTATTCATCAATTCTCAAGAGGCTTATACGTGAAAATGCAAATCTCTTAATTTTATTTAAACAGGACCTAACTAGTTTAAAACACATATATAATGACCATTGTATGATGGATATGACATTTGAGAAATTTAAAGCTCTCTGTGAACACTGTTGGAAAGAAGACTACGGTTTCGTTGTAATCGATAAGGACTGTCCCTTAAATTCTGGCAGATACAGAAGCAGGTTCGATTCATTCATACACTTATAAACATGGATAAACGACTAGCAAGAGAGTTAGTTAAATCAAGAAGAGTAGTAAAACAAAAATATCAAGCATTAAAGTCAGAAGCCTCAATGACTCAAAGCCAATTAGAAAAAACGTATCAACCGATAACACAACCACTACAGCAATTAATTTCAAATATTGCAAAAACGGAACCAACTGACATAAAAGAAGAACCTCATACTTTTAAGGAATTTTATACTTCTACTCCAACAAGGACAGCTAAGAGAAAAACCGGGAAAACTCCCGTTTTACCCACTGAGTTACCATCATTTTTTGATAGGAGTATTGCATCTACTAGTAATTTCCCTACCATTCAAGAAACAAGCACAGTAGCTGAAACTACACCCCCTTCGGGTGATAGTACTGTAGAGAATTTAAATATCTCTGATATTTTAGAGCAAACTAGACAAACAATTCAACAATATGTTGACACTCCAGGATATAAAGATTGGTTGGAAGATTTTGACGAATTGCCAAGAAAATATATCATTAAGGAGTTAGGGATACAAGACATATATTTGATCACAATTATGGTATTGTTCATGATTTGGAAACAAACAAATTTCTTTTAGGGACAACAATGAAACCAGTTGAAATTATTAATAAAAATATAAAAGTTGAGGGTGTAACCTACAAATGCGCTCCAGGTTTATACGAACTACTTTTTAAAAAAGAACCTATTGGTTACAAGAAAGAAGACTTAGATCATTATATGGACATTCTAGCAAGAACTAATGCATATCGCAGAAATCACGACCGTAATGAGCAAGTTCAAGGTAACGGTTCAGTCAAATATGTAACTATTATAGGACCGTACTTACAAACCAAAGGGGTAACGAAAACAAGAAATATTAAAACACCTGCAAAAAATCTCATAGAAGCATTTAGTAGACCTAAGGCTCCATATAGGCAAACAAGGCAGAAACTGGGAATGGGGATATTGAAACTTAACAAAACAGATACGGACTATGTATATTGGGACAACATCAACGAACTTGTTGATAGACTTAGACTTTTAATGGCTTCTCGGGTTGCCGGGCATACTGGACATAATAATGAAATAATCTCAATTATTGAAGAACTACGAGAAGCCAAAGTAATTCTATAAATAAAAGTTTTTGAAGTAAAAAGCAACAGTTGCATATTATATATTGAGTATGTCGGTAAATAAACTTGGAACTCATATCCTAAATGCCAATGAAGACTTATATTACTTTTGCATCCTTCCCATGTTTCTTGGACATTCGACAAAATCAATTAATCTACCGAATGGTGAAACAAGACGTTGTTTTACTATTAGAGGTGATGAAACTACTTTAGCGTTTCCATTTCCAGAAGCAGACGTGATAAAAGTTCACTGTAGTAAAGACATAGATTTTATCATAAATAACAATATATTTAGTTCGATTGAACTATTAGGTCATAAACTCGGTAATGGTGATAATATTTCTGTTGTAAAATCTCTTAAATATTCTGCATCACCTGGAGTGTTATACGCAGGATTGGTTTTAAAGTGTAAGACTGAAAATGAATAAAATTAAGGAGGATGTCGTTAATGAATTGCATAGACCCGCTAGAAGAAATTTTAAACGAAGACGAGTAATCGTAAAAGGGCTTAATGATTTGTTTTAAGCAGATTTAGTTGAAATGCAACCTTACTCAAAATTTAATAGAGGATATAGATATATATTAGTGGTAATCAACACTTTTTCTAAATTCGTTTGGGCACTACCTATTAAAACAAAAACTGGTAAAGAGGTGGCTGCAGCAATGAAAAAAATTCTCAAAGACTTAAAAGAAGCCCCTAAACACCTGCAAGGCGTTCCAAAAAATATACAAACAGATAAAGGAACAGAATTTTATTCCAAAGATTTTCAGAAGCTAACAGTTTAAAATCAATCACTATAGTACTTTTTCTAATTTGAAAGCAAGTATCGTTGAGCGAGTGAACCGAACATTAAAGAATAAAATGTGGAAAAAGTATAGTCTTCAAGGAAATTATAAATGGTTAGATATATATAGATAGTCTGAAATTGTTAGTGTGTACAATAATACAGTACACTCTACAATTGGTAAAAAACCTAATGCTGTTAATAAGGGGAAATGAAAAAAATATATTGAAATCATCATTTACTCATATGAAAACAGTTGATCCCGATTTAAAAAAATTTAAAGTTGGTGACTTTGTTCGTATAAGCAAACACAGAGAATTTTTTTCTAAAGGGTACACACCCAACTGGTCAAATGAAATTTTTAGAATAAAAAAGTTACAACTTACAAATCCTACAACCTATTTACTTGAAGATGAAAACAAATCAGAAATTCAAGGAGGCTTTTACGGAAAAGAATTACAAAAAGTCAGACATTCAGACATATACTTAATAGAAAAAGTAATAAGAAGAAAAGGAAATAAGGTGTTAGTTAAATGGTTGGGATTAGACAAAACACATAACTCATGGATATTAAAAAAGGATATTTTGTAAAATATTCATCAATAAAACACATTTTTTTTTATATTACTATTGTTTTATTTTATAATCATATTTAACATATTATTTAAAACAGGTTTTTAAATAATTATTTAATTTTATTTTATATTTATAATTTAATTCTTAAAAATGTCGAAGTAACTGTTAAATTGCTGTTTTTGTAAAATATTTAATCTGTATTCGATTAAAGGTATTTGTTCCCATAATCTGCACACAGTTTCATTTCCAAAACAGACGTAATCATCATGTTTTGTAATCCTCACTATTGGCATTTCACCAAATTTCTCAAAAAGAATGGACATATTTTTCAAAAATATAGTTTCTTGAAAGGCGTTTGATGAGAAAAAGTAATTCGTTATAACACCCTGATATTTTAGTAGGTCTTTCCAATCATCTTTACTTAGAACAATAGATTGGTTCTTGTTTCCACCAAATTCAACACATGGCGTAAAATCACTTTCTAAACACAAACCAATATTCACAAACTTTGATTTGGATTTATTTAAAGGGTACTGTTTACAATTTACTATGGTTTGTTTTTCGATAGAATGTATAGATGTTTTAAACACATTGGACGTTACTCTCTGAGGGCTGAACATTATTAGACCGTAGAATATAGAAACTAACTAAATAATGATTTGCAGCACATTTTTATAGTCTACTGTCCCGTCCACTTAAATGGAGGAGGAAGATTACTTAACGTTGGAGGAGATAAAAAATTAAACTACAAAAAAAATCAAATACTAAAACGTTTAATTCAGGTTTTCAAATACATTACAAAAGCAACGTAAGATGAAATAATTGATATTAAAGTCAGAAACAATAATATTATATAAAAATATACATAATTACAATTATGTTTTTTATGAACAAATTCTATCCATTCTGAATAAATGACAGGCTTTTTATCAAAGAAATATTTAATTTTCATATAATTATTAACACTAAAATCATTTTCTGAAATATTATAAGTAAACAAATGTGAGTTTCCATCTATGTAAATCATTCTCATTTGCTTATAACAATCAGTTTCAATTTTATTCTTATTGATGCACACGTCGGCTCTAATTGTGTTAGGAATATGATTAACATATAGTATTCTGCCAACAAGGGAGACTAACACGACTAATGAAGTAGTAGTCATTGTTCTAAAACAACTAAATAGTACTGTTTGTTACAACATTTTATATATTCACACAAATTAGTGAAACAGATCATCAATGAAACAAATTTTATAAAACTTGACAACTTTAACTTCCTTTTCCAATTTCAAAACCGGATAACAATTGTGTATCAAAACCACTTTTATTGCGAGTCTCTTCTAAACATAGTCTTTTAGATTTGGGTTCTTGTTCATATTGTAAAATAGATAAATTTTTAATCATTGATTCTATATTGACAATATATTTGTGACCCCATGCTAAAGTTTTTGTGGTATTTGAAAGACGATATCTTTTATCGTCATGACTTGTCAAGGCTAGTTTGTTAATCAAATTCGTATAAATATTGTGTAGATGTGACTTAAAAACATACATTGTGCAGTATACTTTTTGACCTTTTTCCACAACATCTTTATAATCTGATAAGTTTAATTGTTTTTGTACGGCCGATTTACGAATACCTTTTGCCTTTTTATCTAAACTATCTTTGGTTTTTACACAGTATGCCTTAGCACCGGTACCAAAAAAACTTTCTAAAGGTACACCTTTATATTCATCCTTAAATTTACCAACCACTGATGTGGATATCGGCATATTATGAATATTTGGTTCAGGATAGTTAGAGGTGTCAAATTGATCCAGATTTTGCTTCATATCTTCATAAAAATTTTCCGTTTCAATTTCTAGTATTTCTAGTATTAAAGGTCTATTCCACTTCCATATTTAATAGTACTCTTGCTTTTGTGGACATTTGTTCTTAGATGAGAGTTCCAAGCATTAAAATTAATATCAGCTTTACAGTCTTCGCAATAGCGAGTTGCATTATTCCTGAAGAATTTTGTCTCAACTAAAACAAATTCACTATAATAATTTATATGCAATATAACATAATAAGCGGCGTAGCAAGATGGGGGAGAGGACTGACCACCTGCCCTGCCCCTGGACGCTTAGTGAGTCAAGCAAAAAAGATCATTGAAATAGCACAAAACAAATTTTATTGTTTTTCTTATATTTTAATTTATCCTAATTCTTAGTAAATAATGTAAATATAGTTACTATCGATTAAATACTCATCCGGATTATGATTTGTGTCTCTTTTTAAACATGCTTCTTTAATGTGTCTTATGGCATTTCGTCTCTGTATAAATTCTTTTAGACAAAGTGTGCAGAGAAGGGTCATTTTGAACTGGATATTTATAGGTTTAGTTTCTCTTTAAATAAGGAATTGTGAATTTAAATTTAAAAGTTTGCGCTTACGTGTTTTTTTTTAATTTTAAAACATTTATTTACCACTAAGATTTACCACCAAAGCAAGGATTTTTCATAAAAATATTACCTAAATTTAAAAGAAGCTCACCCTGTCTATGAATTATTTTTTTAACAGTTGAGCAAGTAAAATTACTCAAATTTTTACATTCATTCAAATTGAAATAGTTGTTTACCATTGATTTGAACGTCGCACAACCACGTCTTTGATAAATTTTGCTTTGGTTTTGAATCTAAAAATTTGTTTAATTCACTTCTGTAGGGAGTTTTTAATGAATTGCTGAGTTGATTTTTTTCATTACATTTGTTTCGTCGTCAGAAGATTCAGAAGCAGAACGTTTTCGTTTGTTCTGAACTTCTTTATATTCGACAATTTCACACGAATTGAGGTGAGGTTTCGGTGGACTATGGTTGCAATTTTGAACAACATTGTACACCTCAACATCACCTACAATTTCGTTACAGGTTTGGTCGAACACCGCTATCGATTTTTGGTGGAAATGTAATTTAGGAGCTGGTTGGTATTCCTCCCTGATTATTTTAACCTCAATAACGGTCTCTGTTGAATCTTCTGACGACGAAACAGAAATTGGTGAGTAGACTTTTTGCTCTCCCTGAAATTCATTTTCACCCTGTTTCCCCTCAACTCCCTGGCTCGAATAAACATCATTGACCAACATTTTAAACTTTTGATTTTCTAAATTAATTTCCTCCTCATTAACAGTGAAATATTTTGAGGAGGCCTCTCTAAGACTGTCTAATGATTCATTGACTGGATTAATATCTGAATTAAATTCCCCAAAGCTCGCTATTTCTTCAAAATTTATTGTTGAAATCAGTTCAGGGTGAACTGCATTATTTTGATTATTAAAAATTGTAACTAAATTGTTTATAATTGTAGCGTCATCGATATCACCAATTTCTGAGTATTATCCATGTTCTCATTAAAATATTTTTCTAACGCGTCCGGTTTTAATTGACACAAATGACAATCCATTAAATCATGGACTGGGCAAGCCTCTTCCAAATCAAATAAGGTAAAATCAAATTCAAAATCAAAGTCAGTTAGAGAATTCATAGTGGTAAAAAATAAAAATCAAACCTGCAAAAATCACAAAACGAAAGAAAGCTGTAAACTAGATCACACAATGTAGGATAAATTTTCAACACTCAAAACATAAAATTTAGGAGTAGGATAACTAGGGATTTGCAGTCTAAAAGGCACGAAAACACAATTACACAAGAGAATCCACCGCAGACACTTAGAAGCACGATAGGAACTGGCGTACAAGAAATACGACTTTCAACTGACGGTACATGTAAACTCGAAAGCCGCTTAAAACCACTTCTTGTTAAGTCACGCCCACTGGCAAGGTTGGTGGCTGGTACAGCGTGGTACCAAGGTCAACTGGTGTCAAATACCTCCCGACGTGAACTCGGCAACTATAAATTCTTTTTTTTTTTTTTTTTTTTTTCAAACTTTTTTTTTTTTTTTTTTCAAATTTTGCAACTCGACTTGTGTGCCAAACGAACTAACAACTTCAGTTGAAGTACAAATATCCGAAAAAATGTGGTGTATACCGGAGAAACCAATAACTTCAGTAGAAGTACCAATATCACCCAAATTTTTTTTTTTTTTTTAATTTTGCAACTCGACTTTTTTTTTTTTTTTTTTTTTTTAGTGGTTCTTGGTTGGTAAGTGACAGGGTGGTACTTAGGCGTGTTGGGACTGTCTCTTTTGTGCTTTATATTCTCGTGATTCTACTGCAATATCCAGTCTTTGTCATTTGATTCAGTCTAGATTGTTTTGTATCAAAATGTCGTGTGTGCCAAACGAACTAACAACTTCAGTTGAAGTACAAATATCCGAAAAAATGTGGTGTATACCGGAGAAACCAACAACTTCAGTAGAAGTACCAATATCACCCAAAATGTGGTGTTCACAGGAGGAACCAGGAACATCTGCCGAAATACCAATGTCCCCCAAAAAGTGGTGTTTACCGGAGGTAATAGAAACAACTTCAGCTGGAGTATCCATGACTCCACATCGACAACAGCAGTTGATGTCACCAGAGCTTACATCAACAGAAACATCACCCCCAGCATCAGCTCCATCAGAATGGTCAGAAACTGTAGATGAGGTCGTGCTAAGACTTCTGCACGATTTAGAACTTTTATTTGGTATAAAGGTAAGCAATGGACCTATTCAAATTCATATTGTGCCGTTAGTGTCAATCCCAATAAGTGCCAAGAGAAAACAACCCAAAAGGTTGTGCAAAAGACCGTTCAATTATAAATATAATGTTTAGCTTTAGGAGCAGAAGACTATTATAATTTATAGTGTTAAATGTAAATGACCATTATAATACAATACAAAGTGCAAAAGGTAATTTTAAATATATTTTTTAGTAATATTAATTCGATGTATAATAAATATTCTTAAATTTTATTTTGTTTCTTTTTTTGCGTCCGCATTTAATTGGTAATAAAAGGTACTAAGGAGCATATCAAATATGGAAGTGTGTGGGGCTAAAAAAAAAATTATGTATGATAATAATATTCTTTATTATGTGTTTAAATAAAAATTAATTATATTTTCTTATATTTTATTAATAATTAAATTGTCTTGTGATAAATCTACTTCTATTTTTTTTTCATTTAACAAGTTTTATAACAATTTTTATAATCATATAATATTTTTATAATCATATAATATTTTTACATTAGCCAAGGCACAATGCCAAGGACTTAAATTTTTATGAAAATAACATTCTGGAATTTTCTTAAATTTGCGTAGTTTGGGTTCCTCGTTGACTGGAATGCTTATGATCAGCTCTGGGGTGAAAATTTTTCTTAAAAAGTTTGTCTTTGTAATGCCTTTGACATAGATCTTCGGATTACTATATGTCTTTACAATATTCTTGAGTATTTCTTCTATTTCATTTAATTCTATATATCTAACGTCCCATTCCAACCCATAATATTCTTCAGACCAATCAACTATTTCTTGATCCTTGGCAGATAACATGGTTCTTTTAAATGGTGACTTAAAAAGAAAATTAGACTAGCGTACACCATCGTAGATAGCAAGCTCCTTTGAGACCAAGTCAAAATAGACAATTATAATCTTGAATGTCCACGAATAGTTCTGAATAGCACTCGACCATGATTAATCTCCTACTATTAATTGTAAAGGTTATTCTGCAATTTTATTTTTAAAATAACTTTTGTCCACTAAATGGTTTCTAATTTTTTTTTATACTTCACTGCATATTCTACTGCTTTTTTATAGTGCGTAGAAAAAACTCCTAGGTAATTTTTTGTTACTGCATATATTTACAAGTCCTCCACCATAATCCCATCATTCTATCCTTTTCAAAATGTATTGTATCTTTTTTTTTTGCTTAACTTTATTCAAAATTACTTTTGTCCACTAAATGGTTTTCAATTTTTTTCTCTTCAGTTTTATTACACACTACACAAGTTTCAGGGGCACTGAAATGAAAAAGATTGTCATTGCACAATGTACAGCGCAAGTCTTTTTCACAACATTTCATTGCTCTTTTGTAATGTGTAGACACAAAACTGTGTTTGCCAAGGGGTGCTTCTAATGCGTGCAAATAATAGCATCGTAAGCACAAACTATAAGCACCACCAAACGAAGACATTATGACGACATAATCTTGAAAAACACAAACTTCGCGGCGTAGATAATTTGGTTCAACAGCATCACTAGCACTTATTTTTTTAATATTTACTAGACCTTTTTCACCACAACCGGCATCAAAGAAATTATGTATCCCCTCATCTTCACTATCGTCTTGAACCTCTTCAAAATTGTTTTTATCTAGATCGGCTAACCATGCTTGTTTAACGTCGAAAATGTTTTTTCCTCCCACCGTGAAATAGAGTATTTCATCTTCGTACATTGAAGACATTTTTTCCAATTGCTCAAAATGTAGGTCACTTGATTCTTGCAAAACAACGTGGCGACAACTCATTTTAATTAATATATATTTTTTAATTTCGTTACTTTTAAAAATACTGATACTACAGTAAGAATGAATTGCTCTGTTGGCTGCTAACACTTAAATAAAACATCTCCCTCCGGATGCACACGTAAGAGTGGGGAAGACCAATCAGAATCAAGCAGAGTCAAGTAGGCGTGACAGGGACAGGCGCGGGAAGTGGGAGACCAATGAAAAAAGTGGTGGGGGGAGCGAGACTAACCCCCCCAATCCCCTCTACTATCCCCAATTACTCCATTTGTAACATGATCTCCCACTGGAACTGATATTAGGTCATTATTATCTGCTTCTGTGTTTGCTATACTGTTCACCATGATGTTCTCTTTATCTTTGATATTTTCCATTATGGTCACATCTCGACTCGTAAATATTGTATTTTTCGTAGCATTATATACTCGATAACCTTTAATTTCATCATCGTACCCTACTAAAATACATTTAACAGCCTTCTTGTCCCATTTTAAGCGTTTTTCTTTGGGAACATGTACCATTACTGTGCTGCCAAAAATTTTGTGATTTTTCACATCAGGCACCCTGCCTGTCCACAGTTCGAATGGAGTTTTATCAATTCCAGAAGCTAATAACCGGTTTCGTAAATAGATTGCAGTGTGAACTGCTTCTGCCCAAAATGTCTGTTCAAGGTTCGCATCAAACAGCATACACTTAGATTTTTCAACTACAGTCCTATTTATCCGTTCTGCCATTTCGTTTTGTTCAGGCGTATATGGGTTTGTTTTTTTATGGATAATAAGACAGGTTTTTAAAAATTTGTCTAACTCCCTGTCACAAAACTCTCCCCCATTGTCTGATCTCAAGATCTTAATTTTTTGCCTTGTTGATTTTCGACCATGTTTTTAAAATTTTTGAAACAATCAAACACTTGGTCTTTTGTCTTTACAAAATAAACAAAAACCATACGGCTAAAGTCATCCTCAAAAATTATGAAATATTTTGATCCTCCAAGAGACACAGTGTTCATTGGACCACATACATCTGTATGTACTATTTCCAAAATCTTTAGCCCTGTGACCCTTATTCTTAAATGGTAATCTAGGTTGTTTACCCTCGCAGCATATTTCACAATTTTTCTGCCCTATATCTAGAACACCTGGATGATTAAGTCCCTCGACAATACCATCCTTCATTTTATTCAGGTAAGCACTATTAAGGTGCCCAAAACGACGATGCCAAACTTCTCCTGAAATAACCGATTTCGTCGATAATAAACACGTATCAACAGTCAATGTGTTTAGCTTATATACCCCATCCTTTAAATCAGCTGTTCCAACTAAATTATTTTGGTTATTGAAAATCTGACAGCGATTATTCATAAACTTAACAGTGTTACCATTTCTTATCAGTTGACTTACCGATAATAAATTCGTTGCCAATTGGGGAACACACAACACATTTTTAACAGTTATTTCGCAACTATCATGTCCAACAACAGTCGTTAAATTTACATCACTCGAACAAATAACAGGAACCTTTGTCTTATTAGCCACCATAATTTGTGATATATTCGCTGAGCTTTCTGTATTCTCCAGCCACTCTTTATTTGCAGTCAGATGTACACTAGCACCAGAGTCAATATACCAATCGAATTTATTGAATGATCCGTTCAGAAAAACTACACTAAAAGCGTTTGAAGTCTTCTGTTTACCAGTATCTTTATTATCCTTATTCGGGCATTTATTCTGAAAGTGTCCAATTTGTTTACATTTATAACATTTTATCTGTTTATTGACATTCGCGCCCGATTTCAGATTTTTATTAGCATTTCGGTTGTCACGCCAATCCTGTTTAAACGCACTTCCACTGCTACTGACATCTATTTCCATATCCAATAGTTTAGTTCTAATCGAATCCGTTGTAATGGCAGTCCCTGAGTGTTCAATTGCCATAATCATGGGTTGAAACTTATCTGGCAATCCGGCTGACAAAAGTGAACCAATCCATTCATCATTAATATCGAAACCTGTACCTCGTAGTTTCTGGCCTGTTTCGACAACTTGATTGACATAATTTGTCATAGAATCACAATTTTCCAAACGCAAGGAAATTAAACATCTTAACAAATTAATCTTTCTTGCAAAACCCTTATCGTCAAACAACGTCTTCAATTTATTCCATAATTCTAAAGTCGTTTTTGCATCTTTAATATGAACATAAAGTAACGAGTCAATTGTTAAGATAAGTTTGGCTTTGGCCTTGGCGTCATCGTCAGCTACAACTTCTGATATGCATTTAGATAGACCCTCTAAAACCAGATAGTTCTCCACAGCAAACGCCCAATCCCCATAGTTCTCGCGTCCTTTCAATCTTGGAACATTAACTATATAATTACCAGCCATTCTTGTGCGATTACTCGAAAATTAAACTAACAAAACACTATATCAAATTTCGGAGGTTATCAATGGGCTTCGCGACGGCCTGGGCCCATAACCTATTAAAAATGAAACATGCTTGTTGAATTTAAAGCACAGACTAATTTTATTAATAACTATATAAGAGAAAATTATCAATAAGCATTTCTGCTGATGTGTTAAAATAATATCGCCTATATAAAGTACAGTGGCGCAACAACAAACAGCATTTTGGGTTATACAATTTCAACAAAAGCTGCCCATTAAACTTAAAAAAAGTTTGATTTAGCACTGTTGATAGAAGTAAAATAAGGTGGTCTATAATTAAATTAGGGCTATTTTTATGTTTCAAAAATCTTCTCACCAAGTCAATACACTCCAAAGGTGGTATACTGGGGAAAAGATTTTTAACATCTAGTGAAATAAGAATTGCATTATTAGAAATATTAATATTTTTGATAGAATCAGCAAATTTAATTGAGTTTTTAGTCGAATATGAGTTTTGAAAACCCGTCACCTCTCTAAGAATTCTATTTAGCCACGATAGAAGATTGGAACAAAGCGAATCAATAAAAGAAACCACTGGCCTAATAGGTGAGCCTTCTTTATGCACTGGAGGTAACCCATAGAGTAATGGTGTTCTAGGGTTCATAGGGTACAATTTTTCTTTTTTAGTTTTAAAGTATTCTAAAGTGTACAAAGTTTGATCTAGGACCCCCTTTAATTTTGTAAAGAAAGAGTTAGTAGAGCCTCTATTGATGCTATCAAAATCCTCAGAGTCCAGGAATTCCACGACTCTATTGACATAATCTACTCTTATCGTTATCACTAAACATGAACCCTTGTCTGCTTTGGTTACAATAACGTCATTCGAACTAATTTTCTCTTTTAATGAATTAAGTGAACAAATATAAATTCTCTTACTTATATAATACTCCCTAAGTCTGACAAAAATAACAATCAATATAGATGTATAACATTTTTTGGAATTATTCCTTACAAATAGCAAAATTCTTTAGACATTTTAACATATCTAAATTTGTAAACACTCTTAAAAACATTTAGTTAAAATTAAGAATCAAAATCTGGAGTGTATTCGTAGAGTCATAGCGACTGTCCTGCTGTGTATGTTGGCCAGTCCGGGAGGAAGATATCTACCAGAGTACAAGAACATGTACAAGAACTGCACTTGCGAACCACCTATTAGCTTCAGAACACACCTTTGCTGTACCTGAAAATATAAATATGTTACGTGTTCTCACCTGTCTTAATGACCTATTTAATTTCGAACCCCATCTCATTTTTAATAACATTAATAATAATTAGCATTGTTTATTTAATTTCAATCTTATTTACGGACCAATCATGTGACAATTGACCCTGACTTGTATTCTTCTTTTATAGTTTTATTTTAAAACACCTAACTACACGTGCTCGTTTTAAGTTTTGTGGGGCATATGCAACCATCAACACTCAAGGATTCAGTATCTTCTTATTCTTGTTGTACGTCTAAGATGTAACGTGTGATTTGTTGTTTTGTGTTTTATTTTTATTTTGTGCCTGGATTTGTTGTTTTAAATGTGTTAAGGTAGCTATACTTAATATTATGTTTTAATTGTATAATTAGTAAAGGGTGAGTCAACGATTGAAAAAAGTAAATTTACGTCGAACAGGTACAATTTGGAAACAAACTGTTTATGCTATCGGATACATATGTGAATCGCGCTCATTCTAAAAATATTTTGAATTATACGGGGTGCGTCAGAAAAGTAGGGCTACTAAAAGTTGTATTTTTTTATATATATACCCTATATTTGCCTTAATTTTTAAATTTTACATTCAATTCTAACACTTTTTTGTATAACATGTTATATGGCTAAAATTGATACTTTCTTAAATATTTGGCTTTAAACGAAAAAAAAATATAAATTTGATGCACATCTATGATTAGCAATATAACGCCTAGTTGTGCCACTAAAAATAAAATATTTTGCTTCTGGACAAAATGGGCATGGAATAAAGGACTGCTTTTGTAATATTGAAGATATTACATACTGGGAGTCCAAATTTAAATGCCCAACTTTAACATATTTAAACCAATTTAGTTTTTTAAATGGAACCCCCTGTATATTTTTATTTATTCTTTTTAAGCATAAGAAAATCAACAACTTTTATTACATATATTATATATCTATCTTCAATAGTTTTCGAGATATTTTAAAATTCCCTTTTTTTGCGTAATTTAGAAAATTACGAACTCGATCAAAGTAGGCATAGTAGCTGTCAGTAAAACAAAAGTATTTAATATGAATACAATAGTTTATTATCTAAAACTAATCCAATGAAGATTTAAATAATATAATAATTTGTTAATAAAATTGCTACAAAAAAATGATCTAATAACCTTAAGATTTAAACATCAGAATCTACAGTAAGCAAGAAAAAATCTAATGGAGTTATATCGCAAGATCTGGGTGGCCATTCGATAAAACCGCTACGACCAATCCATTTTCGATTAAAATTAGCGTCCAAAAATTCACGAACGTCCCGATGATAATAAGCAGGTCTTGCTGCAGCCACATGTCTCTTCTTTCTTCTATGCTGAGTGGTCTGAGAACGATAGGCAGCTTAACGTTCAAAAAATCTAAATATCTTTGTCCATTAAGTGGTTCATTAAAAAAATACGGACCTATAATATGGTTTCCAATGATTCCACACCAAACATTTAAGGACCAGTGATTTTAATGTTGTACCTCTCGTACCCAGTGGGGATTTGTTATTGCATAATAATGCATATTATGTCTGTTTACAACTCCATTGCTTCTAAATGTAGCTTCATCGGAAAACATGATATTCGCTAAAAAGTCCGGATATTCTTCTATTCGCCTTATCATTAAGTTGCAAAATTTAACACGCCTAAAAGCCGTTTTACATGCTGCAATTTTTTCTTGCAAGTTGCAATAGTCTTAAACAAAAGCATGCGCAGTGGCAAGACATTTGTACCTTTTGTCAAACTGCGCATGCCTTTGTTCAAGACTATTGCGTATTGTAAAGAAGAATTGCAGCATGTAAAACGGCCTTTTCAAAATCTTCATCGTGCAACTCTTGGTGTAATTCCATATGATATGGATGGTATTTATATCTTCTTGTGGTCCTGCTTACTGTAGCTTGTGATGTCTCAGTTAAACTAGCAAGTTGTCGACTACTTAAACTGGGATTTTCTTCTATATGAAGTAGAATTTCCAAGGAATTATCTTGATTTGTAGCAATTTTATTGACATCTGTTCTCTTCGAATATGCCACATTGCCACTAGCATCAAATCTCTCCATGACATTTTGAAAAGCCGCTTTAGAAGGCGCCCGTCGATCCGGATATTTTGCTTCATATAGCCTTTTGGCCAGAAGGTAATTTTTTTTTAGCTTCACTCCATATATAGATCATATCTATCAAAAAAATTAATTTTAAATTAGACGAGAATACGAAAGACGAAATACAATGACCTAACAACAACACATTTTTGACATTTCATACACTTAGTCGCCAGTTGCAATAGACCGTTTTTTCCATGGCTACTTTGATTGATCGAGTTGTTGACTTTCTAAATTACGCACAAAAAAGGAAATTTGAAAATATTTAGAAAACTATTGGAGATAGGTATACAATATGTTTAATAAAAGTTGTAGACTTTTTAATTCTTAACAAGACTAAATAAAAAAATACAGGGAGTTCCATTTAAAAAAACTGAAATAAATTGGTTTGAAAATGTTAAAGTTGGGCATTTAAATTTGGACACCCTGTATGTGATATCTTCAATATTACGAAAACAGTCTTTTATTCCATGCTTATTTTATGCAGAAGCAAAGTATTTTATTTTTAGTGGCACAATTAGGCGTAATATTGCCAATCATAGATCAAATTTAATTTTTTTTGTTTAAAGCTAAATATTTAAGAAAGTATCAATTTTAGTCATATAACATGTTATACAAAAAAGTGTTAGAATTTTATGTTGAATTTAAAAATCAAGTCAAATATAGGGTGTCCCATTTAAAAAAATACAACTTTAGTTGCCCTACTTTTTTGACGCACCCAGTATAATTTAAAATATTTTTAAAATGAGCACGACTTATATATCCCACAGCATAAACAGCTTGTTTCCAGATTTTACCTGTTCGACGTAAATTTACTTTTTCCAATCGTTGACCCACCCTGTGTATTAGGTTTTTCCAACATTGTAGGTCCGATGGTGCTCGTAAGACCGAAACACGTGTCACCTTAGGTTTTTTAAAATATTTGTTTCACTGTGACCAAGACTTTGTGTTTTATTTGATAGAATTTCTTTAATGAAGTGTATGATATGTATGTAAAATCAGTACAACTAAGATAACTAGCCAAATTTTGTAATTGCCTCAGTGTCACTATAAACTAAATATATATTTGCAAATGTTATAAAGTCTTAATATATCATGCATATAATATTTCTGTTTCTGCTGCACCATGGAGGAAAAATGTAAATTATAGCATTTTGAAGTGGCTGCATCTTTTATTTGAAAACAAATTCAGTGTTTTCTAAAATAAACAGAAATATCAGCTGTCACGTTGAATCGGGGACACCCCGCATAGCAATAGACGTCAGTAATTTAGACTCAAGGAGATCGACTTTGTAAGAACACTAGGAACTTTTAGTGAATAATCTAAGCAATAATTATTTGAAACTAGTTGCTACATCCGGGCATTCCCAGTAAAGACAAGTCATGGCTGTAGCACCTATTTCACCATAATTATTTGTATTAGTAGACACCGAATTTTAAGTAAGCAAAAAATTTAAAAAATTGGCGTGAATTATTAACTTGACCTTTTGGAATACTTTGCGTGAACAGCGAGTTAACCTAATTATCTAGTGTCGGTTTTAGTTTTTAGTTATTAAAGTCGATCAACTAGTCAAAAAAGAAACACAGTAACCTCGAATTATTGTAATAATGAATTATACGGTTTGGAATAAAAGTATGAAATCGGCGATTTCTCAAAATATTTTTATAAATTGGTTTCCTAGATATAATTATTTTTGTAGTTCGGTTGTTAATTTACTGTTTCGAATGGTCTATTCGAAAACGCTTTAACAAATAGTAGGTATTGTAATGCGGTAATAGATATTTACGATACAAGTGTTAACCCACATGTATTATACAACATTTTATCTACGTCTGAAGAACAACTGTTAAAATATACATATATATTTATTAAACACATTTTTTAAAAAGTTTAAAGCAAGCATAAAACATCTTTCTATTAGCTGCTATAGTGCGGGACACGAAAGAAAACCGGGCGGAGTCAATCGGTTTAGAAAGGTCGGCCAAGAAATCTCTTTAAACCAGTGGTGTCCCGTCGTTCTTTAAATAATATGGAACTCCTTTTTGACTAAACGCACTTCAGATAATTAAAAAATGTAACTATGCTTAATGAACCTTTATCTATATTTGTCTGTTTTCTTTCGTGTACCGCACCTCTATATCTCTTTTGTGTTGCAAAAACGGCCAACTTTCCAATTTTAAAATGGTTCAATTTTGATTTTTCTTGATCGATTTACCTATAAATATATTTTTTTTGAGTCCAGTCATTAACGGCTCCCGGGCTACTGCCTAGGTCCACTATTATTGGACCACCCAGTATAGTGATACACGATTTACAAGTCCAGATTTTACAAGGGCAGCCAGCATCAGATCCAGTGAACGAGATTTATCAAAATTTTAATTTTTGCAGTTCGACTTTGGGCTACTCGGGTATACCAAAAGGGGCCGTCTGTCTCCGTTTGTCATATTTCTTTATACAGGGGCCGACATTGTGAAGTACTATACAGGGCGTTTCCTAATTGCGTGCTGATGTTAAAGGGGGTGTTTTTATGTCCTAAAAGTATTAATTTTGAGATACAGGATGGTAAAGTTTAAAAAGAAAATATTTGTCTTCATCCCAATTCTGATGCTATTGTAGATAACTGCACGAAATTTGATACACGTTTTCTATGCATTAAGGAACATACGGATTTACCCAGGTTAATTACATATGCACGCCATTGGTAGAAATTTCAAAAATTGATTGTTAATAAAAAATGCCCTTTTATACATAATGATGTGTATCAAATTTCACACAGTTATTTATCTATAATAGCATCAGAACTAGGATTTAAAAAATATGTTTTTTTTAAACCCTGTATCTCCATAGTTAAGACTTTTAGGTTCATATTAAACTTTTTTCTTAAAAAGGTCCAAGAATCACCCCCCTTGAACATTAGCACGCAATTAGAAAACGCCCTGTATAATACTTCACAATGACGCCCCTTATACAGAGTAATATAACAGACGGAGACAAACGGCCACTTTTTACATACCCGAATAGCCCAAAGTCGAACTGCATAAGTTAAAATTTTGATAAATCTTGTTCCCTAGAATCAGTGCTGGCTCCACTACTATAACTACATTGACGTGTTAATTTTGGAAAAATATGAGTTCTGTAGTTTTTCAAATACTAATTGCAATATTAGATATTTTTTGACACCCGGTATTGAACAGAAAAATAATTATTTTGAAGCAGTTTATTGACAGCTACTTTATGAACAATTTTACAAAATATATGAAAAAAAACTAAGCCATTTTTGAGGTTGAAGGCTGTGTTGTCTTTTTCTGAAAATGATGAGGTTTCGTCGTCACTTCTTGAAGATCCCAGTGTGATAACTAAATCATCAATAACCATTTCAATTTTGCCATCTACTTCCCAGTATTTATCTTCAATAGAACGAACATGTTTAACATACGATTTCCAATTTTCAGCCGATATTGAGTCAATCGCTTTTAATGTTATTTTATTTAAATCTTTAATTGAAAGTTCACCGGTGTTGCGCTCTCGAATATATTTTTTTACTCCTGCCCATGCAAGTTCAATAGGGTTGAGGTCGCACATGTATGGAGGCAGCCTTAAAGGTGTATGACCGAGGTTACGTAAAAGACCGTCAATTTTATACTTTTGTTCTCTAGGCTGGTTGGCTGATATTACTTCATATAATTGATATTTTCTCCATGTTGGATCACATACAAGATTGTTCGATTTAAGGTACGATATCATATAAGCTTTTGTAGAGTATTTAGTTGGCACTTTATCTTCTACGTGGGAATGATAAGACGCATTATCCATTACCACGACTGATTTGGGAGGAATGTTAGGTAGAAGCTTCTTGAGCAACCACTTTTCAAAATTATCTTTATTCATCTGTCCATAATAGTCTCCAGTTGTTAGTCCCGAGCGAAAAACTAAAGCAGCAACTGGAACAAATCCGGCTTCTTTCTGAACCAGCATGAACTATAATAAAGCGACTACTAGAGCGGATTCCCTGAACAACACCTGTAACACTTTCACTTTGCCAGCATTTGTTCACTGTCATATCATTATCTACCCAGCTTTCGTCTAGATACACAATATTGCGTTCTTCTTGCCTATATTGCCTTACAGTTGATGTAACTGATGATATTTCACTCGCCAGTGAAAAGTATTTGGTGTCTCAATGAACAATTTTCGTTTATTTTTGCACTTGTGCCAAACAAAACCATTTGATCGTAAAAGCCGATTTAAGGTTTTATACCCGTACGGAAAATCTATTTTCTTCTTTACAGCACGAAGTAGGAGCTTGCAGGTCGGAACCTTCTTCGAGTTTATATAAAAATCCTCTATTGTTCATCGAATTACTTGAAAATCACCATCGTCAATTTTATCTTTGTATGATACTCGGGGTCTTTTTTTACCAGGAGATTTTAAAAGGGAAATAGAACATGGGCGATCATTATGTTCTCTTTGAATTTTTCTTACACTACTTTCCAAAACACCAGTGTAAAATGCAACGCGTTCTGTTCGATTTTGAACTGGATTAGTCAAACTATTATTTTCAGCTTCTCTAGTACAGGTCTAACGCTCGCAATAACTTCACGTGCACCGCTTCGAATTGTTTTTCCTCTTTTGCTCACCATCATTTCTTCGAAATAATGATTCAAATTCAACGTAACGCATTTATATAGAAATGAAAACAAATGCTCGAATTGTATAGGCGCCACTGGGGACTCTAGGCACATCCCAATTACAAGTAGACCAGTGCGAAATTTACTAAATCCTCGATTAATTTTTCCGTACTGCTTAGCTGGCCCACTTTATAGGTGAAGCGGCAAACTATTACAACAAATAAAATAACATAAAATTTATTTGCGTACAAACATTTTACTTTTCCGCTTGCTTAAGACTATGAACCTTTATTTTAGGGACCGCCCGGTTTTCTTTCGTGTCCCGCGCTTTATTATTCATTTCAAGATTAGTCAAGTAAATATTAAAAGCGTGTAAAAAAATTACATATGTTCCTCAGTATTTTGTTGACTTATCGTTTACAAATTCTCTCCTCCGCATAGCTTGCTGCCACAACTTCCTTGCCTTTACAATCAGAACTATACAATATTTACAATTATACTTTTTACTTTATTTAATTTCCATGGAGACATTATTAATTCTACTTACAACAAAAAGAAAACCACGCGAATAGGACAGCGACAGCCAGCCGAGGCCCGGTTTCTATAACGTTACACCATTCCCAGGCGCGGGGAGTTTGATAATTTATTTAAATATGAAAACTATATACTAGATTCAATACATTCTTTTAGGATTTGTAATAAAAAAATATACTGAACGAGTCTATTCACCAAAGGCGGATTATACTCATTACCATCGAGGCAATTCAAACAGACAAACGATCTTTAATTTATAGCAAATGAGAAATGAAAACGAAAATAATTATTATGGAACTTAAAGTTAACGTTTTACTGTAGTTATATGACCTGGCTAACTTGGCGTGACGTTTATTAAATGGAAACCACTAAATAACCTCCGCGAATTACCCGCTCACTGAAATCTTTTATTGCTATTTTATTATGTTTTATGTGTTTGCGCCATTTTATTCTGCATCGACGGCTTTTGCAGCGGAAAAAAGCATGCGGTTGTGGTTTCAGCGTGCCTTACCCGTTCTGAAAGATTTTTTGTAGTAACGACGCTCAAATGACTTTACAATTCAGGCTTTGCGAGTCGACTCTGGTTATTTTTTCTTTTGGCTTCGTTGTTAGTTGGACAAACACACCGATCTTTTATAATTAATAGGATGTAGAGCATCCGCCCAGTATGATCATTTGGTGGTAAGTTAGGCTGTACTTACCATTTCAGAATTTGGGGCTCCACTTGATTTATTTTTGTTATGTTATACGTGCCACGATATTAAAAACCAAGAAAATTGTCAATATATTAATACAGGGTTATTCACGCAACCCGTTCATTAAAAGTTTTTGATGATGCCATTTAGATAAATTTTGGGATTATGGTAAGGTCAAGGGGACTTCTTTTTTGAAATACTTTCAACTTCCTGTCACTTCCGGTTTAACCGGAAGTTGGTACCAACTTGCTTATTTTAAATGGAACACCCTGTATTTTATGATATTTTTGGATTCTACGGAGAATTTTAATGCTATTTTATGTAGCATGTCCGTTCTTAAGATACTTGACCTTCAACCAAAAATGAGCCTTCGGGGTACCAAATTTTAAAATCTAATATTTTTGTAAGTTTTGAAGATATAATCTTCATATTTTGCAGACGATCGGTAAATAATCTTAGGTTTCTATTTTTTTATTGAATTTGTCTATTTTTATACAGGGTGTCCGGCAAACATTCACATTTTCAAAGCCGCTAAAGTCCGTTTTTGAAATGGGACACCCTATAACTTTATACATCAAATGTAGAATTAAATTTTCTATCGAACTGTATTAAGGTTCCCTATACCTATTCGTAACCATTTTCGAAATAATCAGGTTTTTATTAAACTATCATATGTATTTGCTAAATGCTTACACCTTCCCGTAGTAAGTCATGGAAAAATAATTGTTGTGCTTTTCATTCAACATGACCGTTGATTTGAAACTTTTAAATTAAAATAAAATAACACTCAAAAGCTGCTATTCTCAATTTATTTTATATTCGCGGAGAATGTTACAAAATATTGGAGAGAACGCGCCATGTTTTTAATGAAAAACATCCTCATTTATCGCCAATGAACAAGAGAAAATTGAAGAGGATTGAAGCGAAATTTTTTTGTTTCGGAAAAGTTAAAGTTATAAAAAATGTAATAAATTGTTTACATTATTTTTAACCATATACTAAGTCCGAGACTGTTCTAAACTTGTTTTAGTGAACTTAAAAATTATAGCAATCTAACAATCAACAATAAATAAATAAAATAATAAAATTGAATTATAACAAATGTTCTATATGCTGTCCGTTCATTTGAAGACACATTTCAATTCTTCTTTGTACAGTTGCTGTCGCCCGTTGAATTTGACCGTTTTCTAATTCGGCAAAAGCTGTTCGTATCCTGTCCAGTAAATCTTGTTGGTTATTTGCTGGGGAAGCATAGACTTTACCTTTGATAAATCCTCATAAATAAAAGTCTAGGGGTGTTAAATCAGGCGAACGCGGGGGCCATCTCCAAGGGCCATTGGGACCAATCCAGCCATAATCTATCTTCAAAAATTCGAGATAATTAGAGATAAACTGCAGGGGAATTATGTGCTGGTGCCCCATCTAATTGATACCAATAATTTTGCAGCTCACCAATATGAATTTCTTCTATAAATTCAGAAACCATCCCTCGTAGAATTTCCAAATACTTATCACTGTTTAAATTGTCTTCATAAATACAGTATCGCACCTGATCATTTAATACTATACCGAAAACATTGAAGCTAAACCTCTCTTGAGAACGCGTTTCGCGTAAAGCGTGCGGATTTTCTGCTGCCCAGAAATGTTCGTTTCTTCTATTTGTTATTCCTTCTCTAGAAAATTTCGCTTCATCGGTCCAAAATATTATTGAAAGGAATTGAGGGTCCTCTTGAATTTTCAAAAACATGAATTCGCAAAATTCTACTCGTCGGACGTCATCACCAGGTCTCAAGGTTTGCACGTTTTGGAAGGAATAAGGGTGCATATGATGTTCGCTCAAGATTCTTTGGACAGATGAAGAAGAAATTCCCAAATCGTTTTCTGCAGACGGTATTGAACTTTGCGGGTTTGCGTGGAAATAAACTAATGTGTTTATTACGTTATCCTCGGCATTTGTCACTGGTTTCGGAACATTTTTTGTAACTTTAACCTTGACAAAACGCAAAAAGTTCGTTTCAATCCTCTTGAATTTTGACTTGCTCATTGGCGGCAAATCAGGGTGGCGTTCATTAAACACACGACACGTTCTCTCCAAAATTTTATAACATTCTCCATGAATATAAAATAGATTGAGAATATCAGCGTTTGAGTATTCTTCCATTTCGGTTTAGAAGATTTAGTTTATCACTGACAGCGTTCGATAAATAACGCATGCTAATCATCTGTCATATTGGATATTGGATCTCAATTGTTTTTAAGGTGCGCCTCTTTGGAATATAAATATTAATTATACTAAATTGTATAGCTTGCAGGGGCCTGAGTTATATAAGTTTTATTATTGCATCATTTTTTGACTCTTTCATGTAACGTAGACACAAAAACTTCTTAAAACGGTATACAAAATCTAAAATAAGCAAAGAAAATGCCGTCTTAAAAAAATTAAATTACTACCATTACTATCTGTAACAGACTGTCAAAAAACTCTACTATTTTAAAACAAAAGTGCAGTAGTTAAAAGTTAAAATTATATACATAAATATTAAAACTCACCTGTTTCTAACAGTAGGCACGTAATTTTGGTAATTATCAGTGAAAGTGTAATTCCTTACAATAATTTACTTACTTATAATTTCATTATAACTTACTTATAATTTCATTATAAGCACAAAAACATTATGTTTTTGTGCTTATAATGAAAATTACTAGCCCGAGCTCATTTTTTTAAATTACATATGAGTGTAAAGTGAAAATATTACTATAGTATTAATAAATAAAACCGATCTAGTATATAAAAAGTATTATGTTGACTTTAAAGACTTGCAAATGGGTCACTTATCTCAGTGTATGTCTTTTTTTTATTTATAAGTCCGATTTATTATTCAAATTATTACGTTTTAATATTGCATAAGGGAAAAAAATAAATATAATAAAACTTCGAAATAAAGCTCTTAATAGATAGAATTAGTAAACTCGCATTTGATTATGATGAGAGAATTACATAGAGTAAGTGGAAACTATGCTTCCAAACCTTATACTATAAAACAAAGGATAGACTCCACATTTCATTCATAAATAATTTCAAAAGTTGGATCTATTATTGTTTTTCGCGTGCTATGGGTGCGAGAGAAAACATATATCTTCCTCTGCGTTGGCAACCCTGTTCGCTCTCATCAAAGGCAGAACCAGCGCCGGCTCGTTTCTATTTAATTTAGTATATGTTTATAGCAAGCAATTTAATTTGTTTTTGCCAATTTTAAGTATCTGTCAGACGCGTAGTCAGAAATTCGGACTGTATGGGGTCTAAAATCAGAAAGCAGGTGATATAAATATTTTGGGGTTCCTTTTCACTTTCCTTGTAAGAGGATAGTATTGTAATCATATAGAAATCACCCTCCGAGATTTTACCAGATCTTCACGTTTCAGTGATGTTCAAATTCTCAAATCCTTCTGTCTGTTTGCTTGCGGCATAGCTAAAAAACTACTTATTGGATTTACTTAAAATTTTGGTCAAATATTAAAAGTCATATGGTGATGACATGGTAATATTTTTGTGAAAATCCAATATGACGGAACAAAATGGCGGCTAATAAAGTGTAAAACTATTTATCCAATTAAGTTGAAATTTTATACAAAAATCAAGTGTGAAAAGAGATGAACCTGTAAAATTTGGTATATCCTATATGGCGAAACAAAACTATGGAAGATCGATATCAAGGGCAATGGGATAGCCACATGATAGCCGACTACTGTTGGAGTCTTTAGCGAGACTGTCCAAACTGGAAAGTCTTATAAAAGAAAACTGAATAGTGATAAATAATAATAAATGTATGTATAACTAAATTTTGAAATAAATACTTAACTCTGTATTTTCGTTGTTTTTTTTGACTGTCGGAGCCAATAGAAATTGTAATAACGTAAAAAGTATATAAGTTAAAAAACAAAACGATAAATATAGCCTATCTAAAAAACTAGATCTGATAGACGAAATCGGATGGCTATTTTGGATTCTGCACCTAAAAATTACCCAGGATCAGTGGCCTGTGTAATGTGTAAAACCACATATAATAAATTGGGCAGATTGCTTTGAAGAAAGTCCAAATAAATTTTACCTGTCACGCGATCTGGAAAAAAGTAAGGCCCAATAAGCATGGCATTCAGTACGCCAGTCCAAACATTTACTAAAAATCTGTTCTAAAAATGGGTTCTTTTCATATCATGCAGATTTTCTATGGTCTAAAAATCGCTATTGTGAAAATTATTTACTTCATTTCTTGTAAATGTAGCCTCATCGGTAACCAAAATAAGTTTGGTAAAATTTTCATTGAAGTTGTGTTGATGTAAAAGCCACTGACAAAATTCAACTCTTCTACTCTGCGCTTGGACCCGTCGATAATGGTAGGGGTAAAGTTGTTCTTGTGGTATAGTCTTCCATACTTTACTACGAGCAATTCCAACTCGTGCTGCAATAGACCTAGTGCCCGTTATTGGGTCATTTTTTTCGACAGTATCTAAGATATCTTCCTCAATATCTACCATCCCGCGTGGAGGAGGGCTTCCAGCGTGACCTCCTCGTTGTGGCTTTAAGTATTCCGTGTCACGAAGCCCTATAACTAAATTTCCAAACATCCGTGGGGCTGGATGGGTTCTTAAGAGAAACCTTTCCGCGTGCAAACGACACGCTGCAGCTGCATTTTGTTGACATTCCCCGTAAGTTAGGATAATATTTACTAGTTCGTTGTTGTCATAAAGGTGTGCCATTTTATTCGTACAAACCCACAATCTAAGAGTACCACGCGCTATTTAATGAAATCTGGCTGAATTGAAGATCACACAATAAAAAAATTACCTAGTATCAGTAATAAACAAAAACTTGTAGTGTATCTGTCCACAATGCAGTGGTCGCGAATATCAAGTCAGGTCTGTGATGAAGTTTTAAATATTTGAAATTTTAATAATTTCTTTAACTGTAACACACAACGCAGTGGTCGAGAGTGTCAAAAATCAAGGCCTGTGATACATTTTTTAAAATGCTAAGTAACTTCTTTATTTTGCAACTTTTAGTAAATTAACTTATTTTTACGAGTTTTACAGCACGTCAAAATAAATTACTCAACTTTGAGAACACCCTGTATATCTCACTAATATCTCTAGTTCACACTGTAAACTAGAATCTCTTATGGTTCAGTGTTATTAGAGCATACATGCGCTGCTGTCACAACAACGCCCAGTTTTGAACGCTTGCACACAATCTACGACTGTGACCGGAAAAAATTTTCCTTTCTACGGCACGTTGAGTTGTTAATGGGAAAGTGTACTACATTAGACAACAATCCAACAAACAATAAAAACAAACCATCGTTTTGCTGTAACACTGTCTTCGTCCTTTCATATATTTTGCATTTTTTTATTTTTCGTGCATTAATGAGGTAGAATAGCAAGAGAAACTTTCGATAATTACTGATGTCCTAGAAGAATCTCTGAAAAAAAAAACACGGCAATGAAAGTGTTTTCTTTTGCGAATGTAACTGTACAAATGCGATGCGAAGAATGTTTCTGATTGAAATCGTTATCGCACTTAATGTATTAATTGATTGAAATTTATGGACGGACTTATAATTAAAATTTTTGTTCGTGTCTGTTTCACTAAAACATTTATCTAAGATACATTTTTCCACGCGAGACATTGACAAACTATTTTTAATGCAAATTTGAAACGAATCGGTTTGACTATTCCCCAGTTATCGTTGGCCAACATTTTGTTTACATACACACATCCGTACAGACATCCTAATTTTTTTTAATATATTTTTCAAAAAATATATGTTTGTGTTCTAGGGACTCTAAAACGTCGAAAAAGCGCAACAAAATCTCAGAATTTATATAAAAAGGTATTTACGTAGGTATACACCGCGGTGGAACTTTGGTGTACAGGGTATCCGAATTTCCGGTTTTGCGGGGTATCTCCCTTATTACTAAACTGTGCTACTTTTTTGTGAAACCAAAGAAGCCACAAACAAATTTTTCCTAGCCCTCTTCGTTTTTGAGATACAGTGTGAACTTGAAAATTTTGCGTTTTTTAGGTACACCTCGTCGATGGCCTGGCAACTTACCGAAAGTGTGAACACTAACTTCGATAGAGTTTTTTGCGTAGAATCCAGTGACGTAGTCAGTTTTTGGTTAGCTACTATCGTTTTCGAGGCATAGACTAAAGTTGGTTTTTTTAAATGGGATACCCTGTATATTTTTTAATATTTGGTTTCCTCTCATTTTTAGCTTCTCAAAAATATATAAAACTTGATATTCATTTCAATCCGGTATCAACCATAAGTCAATTTAAAGAAATTTTAATCTGTTTTTCTAGTAGGCCATGAAAATTGTGTGTTAATTTTCTAAATCTGAATTATCTGTACCAAAGTATGTTATAATATCATTATTAAACAATAAATCAGAAACACACAAACATCTAAAAAATCTACTGAAAACACATATTATAAACTAAAAATATATACATATGAGGATAATTTAATTATTTTTCTAATGTTGACAATAAAATTGTGTTCTGTCAAATACTTACTATTGACTAAATTAGAAAAAAGGCTATGCAGAATGTAGAAATTACAGATACTGTTCGAACTGTTCCCCATTATACCTTATACACATTTCACACATCTTTCTTATTCTACTTAGTGCGTTAATTATAATCATTTGGCGAGCTTGTAAATATCTAAAGGTTCTTCTTGTGTCGTTTTGTAGATCTTCGATCGTGTGGTGTTGCCTTTGGTAGATGATGCCTCTAAGACATCCCCATAGAAAAAAGTCTAGGACCGACAAATTTGGCGACTTAGGCGGCCATCATACAGCCCCATTTGTACCAATCGAGCGACCTGGAAATTCATTTTCTAAAATGGTACTAACAGTCCGTGCAATATGAGCCGCGCACCATCTTGCTGAAGAAAAATATTTTGTAATTGTGCCAAAGGAATATTATCTAATAAATCAGGAAGCGTATTTTTCAGTATCTCTAGGTACCGGTTTCCAGTAAGACTACCGTTATAAATGACATAACTTATTTTTGTGCCAAGGATAAAGCAGGACACGCTAAATCCAAACCTGCCTTGTTGTTCGCGTGGAAATATAACGTGTTCATTTTCTTTGGACCAGTACCTATTATTGTGTCGATTTAGAATAACTGCACTTGAGATATATGCCTCGTCAGACCATATATCTCTTCTGTCGAAATTTGTTTCGGTATTAGTCATATGAATGTACCAATTGCAGAAATCTATGCGACGCTGTGCATCTCCCGGGTGCAAATGGTGCACTAACTTATATTTATATGGTTTGAAATGGTACTTTTTTTAGAATAGTCTGCACTGTTGACTTAGGCACTCCCACTTCATCCTCGACTTTTTGACAGGAAGTTGACGAATTGATTGCAACGGCAGCTAAAACATCAATCTCTTCGGTTTCCCGATTTTCTTTGTAATATGATTTATGAATTTATGAAATATACAGGGTATCCCATTTAAGAAAAACCCAACTTTAGTCTTTACCTCGAAAATGATAGTATCTAACCAAAAACTGACTATGCCACTGCATTCTACGCAAAAAACTCTATCGATATTAGTTTTCACCTTTTCGGTTGTTGGCCATCGAGATACGAGAAAACGAAAAGAGCTAGGAAAAATTGGTTTGTGACTTCTGTAGCAAGTGTTGCGAAAACCGTATCTCTCTATCTTCAGTAATAAGGGAGATACCCCGCAAAACCATCGAAATTCGGATACCCTGTACAGATCTCCGGAATTAGTTATAAAACTAGTGGTATCAGGTAGTGGTATTAGTGGAATTAGTAGTATTACCGTTTGAATTATTGGAATTAGTGGTATTAGTGGTAATAGTAGAGGAATTAGTTGTGTTACTTGGAATTGGTGTACACGATTTTGGACCGCGGTTTACCCCTTGCCCCAAAAGTTTTGCAAGAACACGCAATAATTTTTCATTTTATCCGCACATGCGCTTGCCTTGAGTGAAAGATCCTAGACTTTATTTGCTGACACTATAATAATGATGTCGTCAGCAAATTGTGAAATAAAGAAATCTTGAAAATTATTATATAAACATTAATATATTCATGTTTGCTCAATTGGTTACAGTAGATTTAATATGCCTCAAAAAGGCATCTTGGGTAGAATACATTCCACGGAATCCAACCTGTCAAGTAGTATTACTTAGCAAAGGGTCTAAATTTCTCATAAATGGCATATTTTAGAAAGTTTCGAAAAATAGATAAATTCATAACCCCGCGTGATAAACTCTTTGCATTTTATGTTTAACAGTTTTTCTTTATCTTAAAATTAGACCAGTAATGAAGGAGGCGTATTATGAGGGAGGACATAATACAAAAATAATAAAACTACGTTTATACCATCTCACCACCTGTTTATCTGTTAGAGGCACCGGCAACGTACCTGAAACAAAAATGAACATTAATATGCAATTGAATTAAAGTCGATATGTACATTTTAAACAAAAGTACGACAGACGTAATTATAAATATATATTTGTTTATTTCTGTTATTATTATTTATTTATTTCAAAGCAGCTTATATTAAAATTTATGAACAACAATAACCTACTGAGTGACTCTCAGCACGGTTTTACAGAATCACGTTCTACTGAAAGTGCTCTTTGCGAATTTCAAATAACAATAGTTAATGCTGTTGATAAGAGTCTCTATGTGTCAGGCCTGTTTGTGGATTTTTCTCGTGCGTTTGACATGGTTAACCATAATCATTTCTTGTATAAACTAGAAAGATATGTGATTAGAGGACAGGCAGGGCAGCTGCTGAGGTCTTACCTGAATAGACGTATGCAAGATGTTCTAGTTAACGGGGCTAAAAGTAATTCTTTAGTTTAGAATAGAGAAAGGAGTGCCTCAGGGCTCGGTTCTTGCGCCATTGCTCTACCTAATTTATTCTAATGATTTGATTTCTCATTTGGAGCAAACTTCATCAGTTGTAATAGTTGTGTCATATGACGATGATACCAATATTGTTCTTGTAAAGAAGTAATTATGGGCCTAAATTTTGACGAAAACTTACGATGGCTGGATCATATTGAAAACCTCCCAGTTAACTTAAGGCAGAATTGCTATGCACTAAAAGCTTTATCTAATTACTGCAGTTAAAATGTTCTTTTATCGATATTCCATCGGGTACCCGCGACTTCGTTCGCGTATATGACTATAATGAAAGGGAAATCATGGTTCTTATGTTTAGACCGTGTCAAATCGGAATTACTATCCTACGTTTCGCCTTCGATTGCACGAGGCATCTTCGGGGATCTTTACTCGACGAGATCTGAACAGTGAATCATTCAACTCATAAGGAGGTATTCCTGAAGGATTTAGAGAGTGTAGGAACTCGACAGGATAATTACCGCATTTTCTTGGTCTATAACTAAATCTATTGAGTAGTACGTTAATTACAGAGCAGTAATTTTTTCCAACTAGATTTCCAGGGGGTAGTTTCACCCCCTTGGAAACTGAGTGTCACAGAATTCCTTTTTTATCGAACCTATGCACTCTAAAATCGAGTTTGCACAAGCTCAGCTTTTTACGGCAAATGGTTTGAGAAAGATCGCAAAAATTAATCACTAAAAAGCACGTGTTCAAGTGTTTTTCCAAATAACTAACCGTTTTTTAAATAAAAAATATAATTTTAAAGGGGTGGTTTCAGTCACTTTCTGTCAGTCTGGATTTTTAAAAAATATGTAAGAAAATAAAATTTAAAGCATATTATGTTCAAGCGTTTTCCGAATAACTAACGGGTTTTTAAATAAAATATATTATAATATTTAAGGGATGGTTTTACCCCTCTGGACACATTGTATGAATTTTTTAAAAATTCTAAAATATGTAAAAAAATAAGTTAAAAAACACGTGTTCAAGCGTTTTTTCGAAAAACTGACCGTTTTTTAAATAAAAAATATTGTAATATTTAAGGGGTGGTTTCACCCTCTTGGAATTTGAGTTTTTGAAAAATCATTTTTTATCGAACCTCTACACCCTAAAATCAAACTATATGCCACAATTCGGCCTTTTACCTCAAGCGGTTTGAGCTGGAGCGTAATGCGTGAGTCAATCAACTAAGTCTTTTATACAGGGTTATTCACGCAACCCGTTCATTAAAAGTTTTTGATGATGACATTTAGACACAAATTTCAAATTTTGGGATTAAGGTAAGGTCAAGGGGTACTCCTTTTTTGAAATAGTTTCAACTTCCTGTTACTTCCAGTTTAACCGGAAGTTGGTATCAACTTGCTTATTTTAAAAGGAACACCCTGTATTTTATGATATTTTTGGATTCTACGGAGAATTTTAATGCTATTTTATGTAGCATGTCCTATACCTAGGTTCAAGCGTTCTTAAGATATTTGACCTTGAACCGAAAATGAGCCTTTGGGGTACCAAATTTTAAAATTTCATATTTTTGTAACTTTTGAAGATATAATCTTCATATTTTGCAGACGAACGGTAAATAATCTTAGGTTTCTATTTTTTTTATTGAATTTGTCTATTTTTATACAGGGTGTCCTAAATTCAGCGGCAAACGTTCACATTTTCAAAGCCGCTAAAGTCCGTTTTTTTAAATGGGACACCCTATAACTTTATGCAGTATCAAATGTAGAATTTCATTTTCTATCGAACTGTATTAAGGATCCCTATACCTATTCCTAACCATTTTCGAAATAATTGGGTTTTATAAAAATATCGTATGTATTTGCTTAAATGTTTACATGTTCCAATGGTGAGCCATGGAAAAACAATTGAGATCCAATATCCAATATGACAGATGATTAGCATGCGTTATTTATCGAACGCTGTCAGTGATAAACTAAATCTTCTAAATCGAAATGGAAGAATACTCAAACGCTGATATTCTCAATCTATTTTATATTCATGGAGAATGTTATAAAATTTTGGAGAGAACATGTCGTGTGTTTAATGAACACCATCCTGATTTGCCGCCAATGAACAAGTCAAAATTCAAGGGGATTGAAACGAACTTTATGCGTTTTGGCAAGGTTAAAGTTACAAAAAATGTTTCGAAACCAGTGACAAATGCCGAGGATAACGTAATAAACACATTAGCTTATTTCCACGCAAACCCGCAAAGTTCAATACCGTCTGCAGAAAACGATTTGGGAATTTCTTCTTCATCTGTCCAAAGAATCTTGAGCGAACATCATATGCACCCTTATTCCTTCCAAAACGTACAAGCCTTGAGACCTGGTGATGACGTCCGACGAATAGAATTTTGCGAATTCATGTTTTTGAAAATTCAAGAGGACCCTCAATTCCTTTCAAAAATATTTTGGACCGATGAAGCGAAATTTTCTAGAGAAGGAATCACAAATAGAAGAAACGAACATTTCTGGGCAGTAGAAAATTCGCACGCTTTACGCGAAACGCGTTCTCAAGAGAGGTTTAGCTTCAATGTTTTCGGTATAGTATTAAATGATCAGGTGCGGTACTGTATTTATGAAGACAATTTAAACAGTGATAAGTATTTGGAAATTCTACTAGGGACGGTTTCTTAATTTATAGAAGAAATTCCTATTGGTGAGCTGCAAAATTATTGGTATCAATTAGATGGGGCACCAGCACATAATTCCGGTGCAGTTTATCTCCAATTATCTCGAATTTTTGAAGATCGCTGGGTTGGTCCCAATGGCCCTTGGAGATGGCCCCCGCGATCGCCTGATTTAACACCCCTAGACTTTTATTTATGGGGATTTATCAAAGGTAAAGTCTATGCTTCCCCAGTAAATAACCAACAAGATTTACTGGACAGGATACGAACAGCTTTTGCCGAATTAGAAAACGGACAAATTCAACGGGCAACTATACAAAGAAGAATTGAAATGTGTCTTCAAATGAACGGACAGCATATAGAACATATGTTATAATTAAATTTTATTATTTTATTTATTTATTGTTGATGGTTAGATTGCTATAATCTTTAAGTTCACTAAAACAAGTTTAGAACAGTCTCGAACTTAGTAGATATGGTTAAAAATAATGTAAACAATTATTACATTTTTTATAACTTTAACTTTTCCGAAAAGAAGAAATTTCGTTTCAATCCTCTTCAATTTTCTCTTGTTCATTAGCGATAAATGGGGATGTTTTTCATTAAAAACATGGCACGTTCTCTCCAATATTTTGTAACATTCTCCGCGAATATAACATAAATTGAGAATATCAGCTTTTGAGTGTTATTTTATTTTAATTCAGAAGTTTCAAATCAGCTGTCATGTTAAATAGAAAAGCACAACAATTGTTTTTCCATGGCTTACTACGGGAAGGAGTAAGCATTTAGCAAATACATATGATAGTTTAATAAAAACCTGGTTACGAATAGGTATAGGGAACCTTAATACAGTTCGATAGAAAATTAAATTCTACATTTGATAGTGCATAAAGTTATAGGGTGTCCCATTTAAAAAACGGACTTTGGCGGCTTTGAAAATGTGAATGTTTGCCGCTGAATTTAGGACACCCTGTATAAAAATAGACAAATTCAATAAAAAAATAGAAACCTAAGATTATTTACCGATCGTCTGCAAAATATGAAGATTATATCTTCAAAACTTACAAAAATATGAGATTTTAAAATTTGGTACCCCGAAGGTTCATTTTTGGTTCAAGGTCAAGTATCTTAAGAACGCTTGAACCTAGGTATAGGACATGCTACATAAAATAGCATTAAAAGTCTCCATAGAATCCAAAAATATCATAAAATACAGGGTGTTCCATTTAAAATAAGCAAGTTGATACCAACTTCCGGTTAAACCGGAAGTGACAGGAAGTTGAAAATATTTCAAAAAAGAAGTACCTCTTGACCTTACCTTAATTCCAAAATTTGAAATTTTTATCTAAATGGCATCATCAAAAACTTTTAATGAACGGGTTGCGTGAATAACCCTGCATATTAGTATAGATTATGCAAACATACACACCCGTCCATAGGATGGCATAATCAATTAGGGAGCAGGTTCGGACGTGCAAAGAGTATTTTTACTGCACAACTATGCAATTTAAATTATATTTGAACTTTCTTACAGAGACTCTTGTCGAGAATATTTCAAGAAATATAAAATTTTTACTGTTGCAGTAATTTACATTTTAAAAATTTGTATATTTGTTGCTGGTGGAAATATTAACTTTAATATTTTTCCAGGTTTAGTATAAAATCCCCTGACTTTCTATTATTTTTTGTAAATTCCCTGATTTTTAGTCGCATTTCTGAATTACCTGACTTTTCCAGGTTTTCCGGGTCACTAAGAACCCTGCTTTAGAACATATGTTCGTATGAAGTTTTTTTCTCAAAATGTATCCAAGAATAACTTGCTTACATATCAGAATGTTATTAAGAAACGCCCTGTATTTTTAAATTAGATTTATAAGAATCTAGAAATGAAAATAATGAAAGTATAGAGGAGTCTTTTTAAACTATTTAAATAAAAACTTAATAAAAACTGGATCATTTTCTTTTTCAGGATATCCTCACCTAGAATAGACTGGATTTTTATTAAAAATAAGAATAACATTTCTAGAAATAAGAATACATAAATCGTAAACATCAAATCCTGTTATGTATTTATCACTTTCACGACAACTTTTAAATTCATGTACTCAACATAGCTGCTAAATAGATTAGAATTTTGTAGTAATTAGACTCACCTTAATACGTTGAAACTGGTAGTTTTTATTTTTGATTAGCATGATTATGTGGTCGCGTTCGCAAACGAAAGCGAATATTTTCCAGATCAGTACGTTTTTGTAGAAAACCGAGGAATTTGGGTCACGAGCTCAGTCATACATTTTCCTTGAATAATTTTATTACTTCTCTGTAATGGTTGAACAAATTGCGTGGGCGAGAATCTAAACTGTTGGTCAAACCAAATGGGTCAAGCGAATTTTTAGGTAAAATTTAAATCCGAACATTTCTAAAACAAGAAGAGATATTTATTTTCAGTTTTCAGGTATGTTTTGCAAATTTTATTGCTTATTACCGATTTTAAGCGTGATAGTTAGTTCATAAAATACACAGGTTTGTTCAACGAACACGTTGATTTTTAATTTAAGTTGCCGTTTTTTTATTATAATTTCATATATACAGGGGGATCCAAAAATAAGTTATGACAGCTAACTTTTTAATTTCATTTTCAAATTCTACGTCAAAATCTGAACATATTTTATGTATCATGTACTAAACCTAAATACAATTGTTTACGAAATAAATATTGTGAAGCTTAAAAAATTCACTTTCACCTACCTATCTCAACTTTAGTAATATTGGTAACAGTGACAGTTGATAATTGACACATATTAAATATATTTCTCTGAATTTGTGTGGCTAAGCAGAAGTTATTACAATAAGATTTTTTTAATATGGGTTTAGGATGTCCACCCAAATCATAAATTTTTAATACCAAGTATCCTGGCAGATATGTCAATCTACAGTGAGTAAAATAGAAAAAAAAACTGGTAAATTTCCTTTACCCGGAACTTCCCTCGTTATGATTTTTTTTCCATTTCTTAGGAATAGGGAAGTGTGGCTCAATTTAGTTCGGTATATAGTCATAGTATATATCTGTTACATATACTGTCTTTTAAAAGATTTTTATTGGGCGCTATTTTGTTCAATCATATTGGTTTCCTACAAATATTTTACCAGTTTATTTCTACATATGCCACAGTTGACTTTTGGGTATAATTTAAAATAAATTCAATAAGTAGTTTTTACATTAACACATACCGCAATTTTGTTACGTCATGTTGAGTTTGTACCAGTTTATCCCATTTTAACAATTACTTTTATGCAAAATTTAAATCAGTTGAACAAGATGTTTTACGCTGATTTTTTTACAATTTTATTGGACCAGTTTATCTTTATATTACTCACTTAAAAAGCAAAATCTATGCGACTCAACCGACTTCATTACAAAAATTGTAAATGAGTGCTTTCAAATTACTCCTGAAATATTGCAAGAATGTGCGACAACGTTTTGAGCAAAACCTCTATCACTGCATGAAACAACATTTACTTGGGTGACGCGTAAGTACATTCTTGTTATTTTATGTTTGTTATGCAGTTTTTTTAGACTCAAGTTGTTAAAACCCTAAAATTAAAGAACTCGGTATGCTTGCGTATGTGACGCTAGAGTTAAAAATGCAATAAATAATAACATCAATGTGCGAGACACGAAAGAAAACCGGGCGGAATTAATCGGTTTAGGAAGGTCAGCCAAGCAATCTCTTTAAACCAGTGGTGTCCCGTCGTTCTTTAAATAATATGGCACTCCTTTTTGACTATATGCACTTCAGATAATTAAAAAATGTAACTATGCTTAATGAACCTTTATCTATATTTGTCTGTTTTCTTTCGTGTACCGCACTTCTATCAATTTTGTGTTGCAAAAACAGCGAACTTCTTGATCGATTTACCTATAAATATATTTTTTCTTGAGTTCTGTCATTAACGGTTCCCGGGCCACTGCCTACGTCCACTATTATTGGACCACCCAGTATAGTGATACACGATTTACAAGTCCAGATTTTACAAGAGCAGCCAGCATCAGATCCAGTAAACGAGATTTATCAAAATTTTAATTTATGCAGTTTGACTTTGGGCTACTCGGGTATGCCAAAAGTGGCCGTCTGTCTCCGTTTGTCATATTACTTTATACAGGGGCCGTCATTGAGAAGTATTATACAGGGCGTTTCCTAATTGCGTGCTGATGTTAAAGGGGGTGTTTTTATGTCCTAGAAGCCTTAACTTTTGAGATACAGGATGGTAAAGTTTAAAAAGAAAACATTTTTTTTCATCCCAATTCTGATGCTCTTGTAGATAACTGCATGAAATTTGATACACGTCTTCTATGCATTAAGGAACATACGGATTTACCCAGGTTAATTACACGCCACTGGTAGAAATTTCAAAAATTGTTTGTTAATAAAAAATGCCCTTATATGCATAAAAGACGTGTATCAAATTGAACACATTTATTTATTTATTTATTTATTTATTTATCTATATCATCAGAATTAGGATTTAAAAAAATGTTTTTTTTAAACCCTGTATCTCCAAAGTTAAGACTTTTAGGTTCACATTAAACTTTTTTTTTAAAAAGGTCCAAGAATCACCGACCTTTAACATTAGCACGCAATTAGGAAACGCCCTGTATAGTACTTCACAATGACGGCCCCTGTACAAAGTAATATGATAGAAGGAGACAAACGGTCACTTTTGGCATACCCGAATAGCCCAAAGTCGAACTGCATAAGTTAAAATTTTGATAAATCTTGTTCACTGAAATCAGTGCTGGCTCCCCTACTATAACTACAATAATGTGTTAATTTTGGAAAAATTTGAGTTCTGTAATTTTTCGAATATTAATTTCAATATTAGATATTTTTTGACACCCGGTATTGAACAGAAAATTAATTATTTTGAAGCAGTTTATTGACAGCTACTTTGAACAATTTTACAGAATATATGAAAAAAAACCATTTTTGAGGTTGACGGCTGTGATTCTAATGGTTCGATTCCTTCTAAATCGTTGTCTTCCTCTGAAAATGATGAGGTTTCGTCGTCACTACTTGAAGATCCCAGTGTGATAACTAAATCATCAATAACCATTTCAATTTTGCCATCTACTTCCCAGTATTTATCTTCAATAGAACGAACATGTTTAACATACGATTTCCAATTTTCAGCCGATATTGAGTCAATAGCTTCTAACGATATTTCATTTAAATATTTAATTGAAAGTTCACCGGTGTTACGCTCTCGAATATATTTTTTTTACTCCTGCCCATGCAAGTTCAATAAGGTTGAGGTCGCACATGTATGGAGGCAACCTTAAAGGTGTATAACCTAGGTTATGTAAAAGACCGTCAATTTTATACTTTTTTCTCTAGACTTGTTGGCTGATATTACTTCATACAATTGATATTTTCTCCTTGTTGGATCACATACAAGATTGTTCGATTTAAGCCACGATATCATATGAGCTTTTGTAGAGTATTTAGTTGGCACTTTATCTTCTACGTGAGAATGATAAGACGCATTATCCGTTACCACAACTGATTTGGGAGGAATGTTAGGTAGAAGCTTCTCGAGCAACCACTTTTCAAAATTATCTTTATTCATCTGTCCATGATAGTCTCCAGTTGTTAGTCCCGAGCGAAAAACTAAAGCAGCACCTGGAACAAATCCGGCTTCTGAACCAGCATGAACTATAATAAAGCTACTACTAGAGCGAATTCCCTGAACAACTGTAACACTTTCACTTTTCCAGCATTTGTTCACTGTCATATCATTCATTATCTACCCAGGTTTCGTCTAGATACACAATATTGCGTCCTTCTTGCCTATATTGTCTTACAGTTGATAGAGATTTCACCCGCCAGTGAAAAATATTTGGTCTCTCAATGAGCAATTTTCATTTATTTTGGCACCTGCGCCAAATAAAACCATTTGATCGTAAAAGCCGATTTAAGGTGTTATACCCGTACGGAAAATCTATTTGGTTCTTTACAGCACGAAGTAGGGGTTTGCAGGTCGGAACCTTCTTCAAGTTTATATAAAAATCCTCTATTGTTCGTCGAATTACTTAAAAATCACCATCGTCAATTTTATCTTTGTATGATAATCGGGGTCTTTTTTTACCAGGAGATTTTAAAGGTGAAGTAGAACATGAGCGATCATTACGTTCTTTTTGAATATTTTTTACACTACTTTCCGAAACACCAGTTTAAAATGCAGCACGTTCTGTTCGACTTTGAACAGGAATAGTCAAACTATTATTTTCAATTTCTCTAGTACAGGCCTCTATAACGCTCGCAATAACTTCACGTGTACCTCTTCGAAAGCACAGCATTTATATAGAAATGAAAACAAATGCTCGAAATGTATAAGCGCCACTGGAAATAGCTAGAACCTTCTCGCGACAAGTGCATGGAGACTCTAGGCACATCCCAATTAGAAGTGGACCAGTGCGAAATTTACTAAATCCTCTATTAATTTTCCGTACCGCTTAGCTGAGGCACTTTATAGGTGAAGCGGCAAACTGTTACAACAAATAAAATAACATAAAATGTATTTTCTTACACAAATTTTACTTTTCCGCTTACTAAGACTATGAACCTTTATTTTAAGGACCGCCCGGTTTTCTTTCGTGTCTCGCACTTTATCCTCATTAGATATTTCCACATCACTTGCTAGCAAATTTCTTGCTTAAATTGATCTCCACTAACCTGAGGTATTAAAGCCTACTTGAAGCTTTAAATAAAAAAATCTCTAAAACTCCTGAACTAAAGTACATGATGTTTTAAACATTTTAAAGGGAGCCGAAAGACCTTTAAAATGAGGTCTCACTGGACCACCCTTTCCATTTAGGATTCTATGATAATTTAGTCTCCGCCGCGAAAACAAAATCGACGTCCGAGCATTTTATATATATATATATATATATATATATATATATATATATATATCAGAATCTAACCGTGGACAGTAAATCCCAAGAACCCTAGTGTCACTTGTTATTGGAAACGTGATAACCATTGGAGCGCGAGTCGAGGACATTTTGGAAAAAAATTGAGATGATATTGCTCTTGACATTCGGTAGTACATGTGATGAAAGAGGGAGGCCTGATAAACAGAAAAGACACATTATTCTATAAGAAAATAATTAAAACTAAAAATATTTGGCTAGAGTTTTCAGGTCGACAACGTAGCTAGTAATATTAGCTATTACCGCTTTTCTGACTTTGTAGTTGTGCAACATAACAGTTATTCGCGTTCGTTAAGTTTTTTTCGCATCACAATTAATAATGACGCCGCCGTCAAGGAACGTTCCTTTAATTAGCCAATCATCGCCTGACCCGCGGGCACCGATGACGCAAAACAACATTACCTCTATAAATGACAACGTTTATTAGTTTCACAGTAAATCCATGGGAATTGCGAAATTGATTGCATAGCCCGCTCGATCTGCACGCAGCGAGAGAATCAATTGTTCGCGATCCGAGTTGTAGCAATTTCAATTCGACTTTCACGACAAAAGTTTAATAATAAATTTAATTATTTACGGAGTTTCTAATCTAGTCGGCCGAGTTTTCGGTTTATTGAAATGTTCGTTTAAAAGGTTACGTGCATTTTTCGATTATTCTGGTATACACGGATACATTTTGGTCAAAAATCCTTTAAAGTAACTCTTAATTTCGACTTAGAAGCAAAGTTAGATCGAGAACATACCAAAAAACACTAGAATATTGTCGTATATGGGATTAGATCCAGTCCCAATGGGAACATCACAATAAGTCTGATAAACAAAGATCTGTACTCAGTCGTACTCTATCAACTACTAGAGTGACTTCAAGTAACAGCACTTGTATTGATAACACAGGGTAACAAAATGAAAACAAAAATTTGGTGCCGGAAATCTAACATCTGATTTTAGATGTTTTTAATGTGCTGTTTCCAAAAATGCCACCAGAACTAGATCAGCTCTAGTTTTTAAGATACAGGTTACAGGTTAATTGATATTTTTTTCTGATAAAGGACAACAAATAAAGAGATAAATATGTACTTAATCGTCAAAATAGAAATTTCCCAGAATCTAATTAACCAAATGGATACCTGGAATTGTCCCTGACCCAATGTTCCTATACTAAGAACTACTCAATACACTGCTCTTAATTACTTTTATACCTGTAATTGCCTATGACCCGATCCTTCTATACCTGCTTGGCTGCACTCGATTTAGTATATTACTGAGTTTTCCCAAGTAAAGTTGTGCTATCATTTTGTGTAAATTTTGGTCGTTTTGTAGTATCAAGACACTAAACTGAAACAATAGCATCCACAAGCAGACGTACCTGTGTAAATCATCCCGATGTTTTTTGTTATGTGTATGGTGAATACACTTTGAAAGAGAGCAGAAAAACGATTTCTGACTTTGTGAAAAGAGCTTATCTTGCCTATTTTGGTGTTCATTTAGGAGATCAAGATAAATCTTGGGCCCCACATTTCATATGTGGACCACTGGAAAGAGGAAGTGCCTAAAATTTGGTGTACCAATGGTTTGGAGAGAACCGCGAAATCATCATGACGACTGCTATTTTTGTCTTGTTAATATTAAAGGCATAAATAGAAATAATAGACACAAATGGACATATCCTGATCTAGATTCTGCAAGAAGGCCTATAGCGCATTCGGAAGAAATACCCGTTCCATCATTCAACAGTCTACCCAAACTGACAGAAGATGATACAGAAACATCAACGTCTGACGAAGTTCAAAGAATTCAATCAGAAAACGACAGCGAATTTGAAGCAGATTTAGCAACTCCGCAGTGTTTCAATCAAGAAGAACTAAACGATCTTATAAGAGACCTGAATCTCTCAAAGGAATCCGCTGAATTACTTGCATCCAGATTAAAAGAAAAAATTTACTTTGTCCAGTACTAACATTACATTTTATCGTAAAAGAGATAAGGATCTGCTGCCTTTTTTCGCTCAGGAAAATGACTTGGTATTCTGTAACAATATAAAAGGGCTCTTAGAAAAAATGGGTTTGCCTGAATACACTCTAGATGATTGGCGCCTTTTTATTGACAGTTCAAAACGTAGTTTAAAATGTGTTCTTTTACATAACTGTAACAAATATGGCTCAATTCTTATTGGTCATTCTACTACCATGAAGGAAAATGAAAACATGAAATGAGCATAAGAAATTAAATCATTTCTTATGCTTGCTTAAATAATATTATTTATATTATGTATCGAAACATTCCGTAGACAGACTAGTCTACATGTTAAGGTATGTAATTATATTAAATATCTGCTTCAATTAATTTAAAGCTAAATATTTTTATTCAGTTGCGAAAAAGCCTAAAAAGATTTTTTTGCCAATATTACTTTAATGTTGGTGCAAAACTTGAGGTAAATTGGATAAGTAGTTTTTTTAATATTAATTTTTTTACCATATCACTAGGGTGCCATTTTGTTTCGCCATATTAGATTCTTACCAAAATATTCCTAGATCATCCCCAGATGACCCTTAATTTTTGAGTAAAATTGGAACTCCGTCGGATAAGTAGTCTTTAAGCTATGCCGCGAACTGACAGACAAACAGACACTCCGACAGATGGACCGACGAAATCGATAAAACATATTTTTAGCATGTAAGGACACTAAAACGAATAAAGATATGTAAAACCTAAAATGGTGAATTTTTCACAATTACAAACATTTTATTTGGCCGCCATTTTGTTCGGCCATAATCAATTAGTACCACAATCACTAGTTGGTCCCTACACCACAATTATTTATTCAGCCGCCATTTTGTTCCGCCATCTTGGATTCGTCCAAAATGTTACCAGTTGATTCTAACATGATATTTGATGTTTGTGCAAAATTTGAGATAAATTGGATAAGTAGTTTTTTATTAATATTATTTTTAACATTTCACTAGACCGCCATTTTGTTTGGCCATATTGGATTTTTACCAAAAATTACCAGGCTCTCACCATGTCAATCGGTCAAACTAGTTTTTTCGCTATGCCGCGACCAGAGACAGACAGACAGACCGACGAAATGTTATGGCATCTAGGGATCCTGAAACGTGAACATCTGAAAAAATCTCGGAGGATGATTATTTCACGATACAATATTTCCTTTTTTGAAGTAGGTGCCAATTCAATTATATCCAGATTGAATTAGATCCGACATATTTTTAATTTGGGTTAAATTTTACTGTAAAATATCTTTACATTAATTCGTTAATAAAGCACCCCGATTCGTAAACAAAACTTTAATGAAGAATATACACCCCGAACAAATAAGACTTAAAATTTTACATGAGACGTTCAACCAAGTGTATTTCGAACTAACGTTAATAATTCGACTGAGTACCGGATCGCACTTCTTCCCGGCTGCACGGTTCGGGATATTGATTTTCTTATAATTCTAAAAATAGATTTGAAGTTTATTTCTAGGTCAAGTCGATCACCGAAGTAGTGGAATTATATTTATTTTGATAATTTAAAAGACGTAGTGTAAAAATATATTTTTTTTATCATAACATTTCACCTTTTTTTGCATTTTGCAACATTTTTATATTTCTTCACATTTTTATTTTTAATTAACAGAAATTTCCTTTTATTTTACTAAGTCACTTGTACATTACTTTTAAATATATTTATATATTTTTGGTCGCAGTTCTTTCAGTGTATCATAATAACTCAATTCGAGACGTTTCCTTCACGTCAAAACTTGAAAAATTATGCTGTCTATAGGCAACTTAAAATACATTTCAGTTAAAAACCAACAACAGGGTTCATGCGCTGCAGAAATACAAAGATACGAGTGCGATTTAACATCTCAAATTTTGCAGTTATGTAGACAAAGGATAAGTGTAAGGGGGTAATCAGCCATTTTGTGAAAAAAAAATTATATGGGTCGGTATCTGCGTCAAAAAATGATCGGAAATGAACAATTTTGTCACTAATTTTTTCATTCTAAATTCGAATTATTCATACAAATTCACATTTAGCGCCCAACTATACATATTTCCTTATTAAAATCACATTGAAGCTAATACATATCTCTTATAATTTTAACACAATAGTGCAGCGGCCGAACGCTTGCAACTGATCCGTAATACGGCGTGCAGTTCCCCTTTAATGCTGTTGATAAAAATCTCTATGTATCAGGCCTGTTTGTGGATTTTTCTCGTGCGTTTGACATGGTTAACCACAACATTCTCTTGTTTAAACTAGAAAGATATTGGATTAGAGGAGAGGCAGGGAAGCTGCTGAGGTCTTACCTGAATAGACTCATGCAATATGTTCTAGTTAACGGGGCTAAAAGTAATTCTTTACTAATAGAGCAAGGGGTGCCACAGGGCTCGGTTCTTGGGCCATTGCTCTACCTAATTTATTCTAATGATTTGATTTTTCATTTGGATATTATATTGTTGTTGTAAAGAACGACGCTCATTCACTTAAAACTACTTCTGAGATGTTTTATAAAAACGCTATACTTTGGTCTCAAAAAAACTGTCTAAATCTTAGCGAAAAAAAACTAAGTTTATTGTGTTTTCAAACACTAAGCAAAACTACTTGCACAATCTTCAAATTGACAATAGTTGTCTCATAGAATCATCTACCTCATGTGTAATGCTGAACATAAATTTTGACGAAAACTTACTTCTTTGGAGCGATGAAGCGAACTTTTCAAATAGGGGTATGTTTAATCGTAAAAATATGCACTATTCGTCAAAAGAAAATTTATTCCCAGCCAATACCCGAAATCCGCAACTACAGTTCAGTGTTAATGTTTAGTGTAATCTAATAGGCAGCAAAATATTTGGGCCAATATTTTATGAGGGTACTTTGACAGGCAGAAGATTTGTTGATATGTTGTCAGAAATACTGAAAACATTTTAGGAGGATGTTAACCTAAAAGTATGCAGAAATATATTTCCAACAAGATGGAGCTCCTCTCTATATTTTGTTTGACAGACTTTTTCAAAGTAGATGGATAGCAAATGGCCCGAATGGTTGGCCACCAAGATCCCCTGACATAACTCCACTAGACGAACTTCAACATAATATTAGGCGCATTGTGACATCTATCGATGGCAGAACAATTTTGAAGGCAACAAAAACTGTGTTAAAAAATCTGAACCATTATATAAAAGCGAAATATGTGAATAACTAGATTATCTTTAACTTCAGGGCAGTAGTGCATATAAACTTTTTTGTTCAGGAGAAGATTTGCAATCAAAACAGTAAAAAATATACAGGGTGTCCCTTTGGAAAAAATATTATTTTTTAATTTTTATCCTTTTTTTACTATTTTAATCACAATAAAAAATGCTACTAGTTTGCCAATTTAACTGAATTTTGTACCTCTCATAATAGCAATAGTGCGCACTTAATTTGGTACACCCTGTTTTGCTGCGGGTACTCGTTTTTATGATATGATCCAAAGTCTCCAATTTTTAAATGGGACACCCTAAATATATTTGTGTTTATGAATAAAATGGCATGTTATTCAACTCGTTTACTACACATTTTTCCAAAATTTGGATGCATTGCTCAGGATTCAAATCTTTATTATAAATCTTGTAGTTAAGGACTCTATTTTGATATAGTGCCACCCACATACTGATGAGGATTTATGTTTGATCAATATCGATAGTTATGTCGATTAAAAATTCCTTCGCTAGATATAAAAGCCAGTCGATATCACATCTCCAAAAAAAATTGGGATTCCCACTAATCTGCTGCAAATACCAATGACAAAATTCTAGACGCCGTTCTTCATCTCCAGAATGTAAGTTATGAACTTTCCTTATTTTATACGGTTTATACTTATGCTTTTTTAATGTTTTTAGAACTTTAGATTTGCTTATGGCAATGTCTTTCTCAATATTACGGCTAGATACTGTCGGATGGCAACACAAGCTAATATATTTATTTCACCTCTTTCCCTATTTTCCTTAATGTAACTCTTACCTTTTGCAAATGATCCATGCGCACCTAAATTGTTATATAATCTTTAAAATATTTGTTTGTCTGGCTGTCGTGGTTCCGGGTAACGTTCAAAATATAGGTCAAAAGCTGCGACTTTATTTTTATTACTCTGAATATAGCACTCAAACATGTTTAACTTTTCGTAGTTTTGAAAAACATTCATTTTGGACACCTTTTTTTTAATCGAAAACGGAATTTGACAATCAATACTTGATTGTTATTTAATTTTATGACATGTAAACAAACAAAAAAACGCCTAAAAAATTCAGACCTCAGGGCCAAGTAAAAATAAATGTTTTTTGGTATTGTATTTTAGCTATATAGGTCAAAGCAAAATATTATTTAGATACTTAGATAAAGGGTGTCTCATTTAAGAAAATGCTACTATTGATAATATCTCAAAAATTTTAACATCTGAATTTTTTTAAGTATGCCGCTGGATTCTACGTAAAAAGTCATAAATCTCTTGTATTTAAAGTTTTTTTTCATCTGCATAAATAACTGAGTAATAAAAGAGAATAAGAAACGGGAGATTTTGAGAATCACCCTGTATTTTCTAAACCAATCCAGTTAGTGTAGATCTGACTGCGCCATTAAATTAAACACTAAAAAAGAGAATGGGACACGTATCTTAGTTTTTTTTTGTATCTCTTACCGTTGAGCCTATACCCTATAATGTCAACGAAAAAAAGACATCCTATACAATAAAAGTAGGGTAATCGTGTTTTATGCAATCATGTACAGGGTGTCCGGATTTGGTTGCAAAAGCAGGGTATCTCGCTTATTTTTAAAGATAGAACCTTGCGGTTTTCACGAACCTGAGCTAATTTTTTGTGCCGTAAACAAACTTTTTATAGCCTTCTTCGTTTATGAGATACAGGGCGAAATAGAAAATTTTGCATTTTGGGACCCCCCTCGTATCTCGGTTATCCTTTAACTTAACGCAAAGGGAAAATTGCTGCTTATGCAGTTTTTTACGCTGGATCCAGTGGCGTAGTCATATTTTTTATTTGAGTTGTTATTTTTTAGATATGACCCAAAGTTGTGTTTTTTTAAATGGGACACCCTGTATATTTGTCCAGAAATTGATTTGTCCTTTTAAAAGCTTCTCAAAAATATATAATAGTATGAGTCTATTTTAATAAACAACAACAAAAATCCTAATTTTTATAATTATCATCCCAAATTTTGCAGTAGGCCATGCAAAACAATGCTGCCTTTTATCTAAAGTTGTTAACAATATCTACATCCTACTAATAAATCAAAATAAATATGTAATTAAATCTATTTATCAAAATATGTATTGATAATTTCGCACAAAAAAAGTACCACCTACCTAGATTTATGTAACACAAGAACAAAACAGTAATAAATTATCGTTTTAGGGAATTAAGCAAAATAACGGGATGATTTTGTAAATAGCGAAATTTTCTCTTATTGCATTTCCTAAATCTTGGACATTATCATAGTGGTTTTTATAAATTCTATTTTCCAGATATCCCCATAGAAAGAAATCTAAAATCGACAAATCTGGGGACCTAGGTCCATTTGTTCCGATCCATTGATTGGTAAAATTATTGTCCAGAAATAATCTCGTCATTCCAGAATTGTGTGCAGGAGCACCGTCCTGTTGAAAATAAATTTCGTTATTTGCGCTAGAGGAACATCGTCAAGTAATTCAGGTATAGCTGCCTCTAAAATTTCTATATAGCGATTGGCTGCTAGATTTCCCTCAAATATATAAAATTTTATATGTGTTCCTAATATGAAGCAGGACACATTTAGACCAAACCTGCCCCGCTGTCTTCTGGGAAATATTTGGTGTTGATTTTCCTGGGACCAGAATCTACTATTGTGCCTATTGAGTATACCAGAATTACTGAAATGTGCTTCGTCTGACCATATAACCTTCCTTTCAAAATCTCTAACCATATCGTATCTTTCTCGAAACCAATTGCAGAAGACTACCCGACGCTCTGCATCCCCTGGCTGTAAGTGCTGCACGAGCCTAAATTTGTATGGGTGGTATTTGTGCTTTTTTAGAATTTCTTGAACTCTAGTTTTTGGAATCCCTATGCTCTTTTCACTGGCTCTACAAGAGTTTGTAGGGTAAGCTTCTGCATTAGCCAAAACCGTAATTTCCTCAGCTTCCCGATTTTCTTTATTATATGTTTTCGTATGAGGTTTGATAAATGATCCGTGATTAAGTAAATTCTTTTTTATCCGATAAAAAGTGGATATATTAGGTTGCCTCCTTTCTGGATATCTAAATAAAAATTAAGCAAAAGTATTTCAACATACCTAAAAATTAACTATTTACCTGTTAAAATACATCTCAGAAGCCGCTTCAACATTTTCATTACTTAATATAAAACGAGCTAACATATTGTACTTTTCATAATGTTCGAAAGTTTGGTTTTCTTCCATAATAATACAAATATATTTTTACACAATAAATAAATACAAAAAACTAGCGCTATATTTTATATACGCGTACAAAATTGGGAAATGTCATTTGCTTCCAAGAAAACAAAAGAAAACGGCATCGTTTTGCATGGCCTACTGCAAAATTTGGGATGATAATTATAAAAATTAGGATTTTTGTTGTTGTTTATTAAAATAGACCCATACTATTATATATTTTTGAGAAGCTTTTAAAAGGACAAATCAATTTCTGGACAAATATACAGGGTGTCCCATTTAAAAAAACACAACTCAAATGAAAAATATGACTACGCCACTGGATCCAGCGTAAAAAACTGCATAAGCAGCAATTTTTCCCTTTGCGTTAAGTTAAAGGATAAACGAGATACGAGGGGGGTCCCAAAATGCAAAATTTTCTATTTCGCCCTGTATCTCATAAACGAAGAAGGCTATGAAAATTTTGTTAACGGCTTCATGAGTTTCACAAAAAATTAGCTCAGGTTCGTGAAAACCGCAAGGTTCTATCTTTAAAAATAAGCGAGATACCCTGCTTTTGCAACCAAATCCGGACACCCTGTACATTTAAAATAATAATTTTTAATTTAACTCACTGATAGTGGAGAATTATTAGAATATCTTTTCGTTAGAGTAAATTTCGCCATTTTATTAATATTCTTATAATGCTGTTAATAGTATGGCGTAACAGCAAATAACTAACATGTTTAAAACACAATTAAGAAGTATTTATAATCTGTGTTTTATTACCTCTTCGTTAAGTACTAGCCCATTTTGTATGCATTGATTAATAAATGTAATCTATAGAGTAATAAAACCTCATTAGGTATGCAAAATGACAGGGATTTAAAATAATCTTTATTATTATTTCTATAAGCAAAGTTACCGACACCTATGGACGACCCCGAAATTTAGACCAACTGGACGGAATTCCCCATTTTATTACTCTCTACATTTCTGAAACAGACTATAGTTGAAAGGTGTGTGTGTTATATCTTTTATGACAATAAATACGTTTTACCTTGAGATACTCTAATAATCTATCAAACAACATTTTAAAAACGATATTGCACAAACCAAATATTGACTCTGGAACACTTTCGTTTCGCAATGTTTTTACCGTTTCGTGAGTAAACAATGAAAACCCGTAATTTTTAAGCAAATAGAAACCTAACAGTGAATTACTCAAGGGTCAAGACCAAAACCGTGCATTGTTTTTAAATTTTTATGTTCTCGCACATTTCGTTCATTAGACGTATCTCCTATTTAAGGACGCTCCCAATCGTAGAATTTCCGCATCTGTGCCTGCGCCCACTCGTTTGTCATTTTGTCAATTTTCTAGGTTGAACAGATGTGTAGTTTTCAAGATTTTGGCACTCCTAACCTACTTTCGCGTTGTTTTGATGAATGCTGAGTTAATACTTAAAAATGATAATACATTTTAATTTGTTTGTCGTCGGGAAGTGATATAATAATTGCACTTTTGATTGCTTTTGTGCATTTTATTGTTTTCTATATACACTGTCAAATATATATATATATATATATATATATATATATATATATATATATATTACGTACGTATATCGTACGCCTATGATTTAATTATAAACTCCCGATATTGTCTAAGTTTTTATGTTTCGGCTATATATGATTTGATTAATATCTATGACAGCTGTCAAAAAATATATATTTTTTTAATAAATTACGACACGTAAAGTTACATAGAACGATGAAACTCGTATATAAAAATTTTAGGGAGTTTAAAGTTATCACCTTCTCCTGTATAACATATGTTTTACCCGACCTGTTAACAGGAAACCTGCCAAAGTGCCTCCTCCTTTTTGGTCTACCCTGTATACCAGCCCAAGTAGAACATATAATCATATATGGGCTAAAATGCTGTGATATTTGCTAATATCTCTGGCTAATTAGCTAAAATTGCTAGCCAAAATAACAGTTTTATTACAGTATAAATGGGGTAAAAATGGCCAATTGCAATTATACGACCCACTCTTTTGATTTTATGGTTGGGTTTATTAGCTACTTTTTGACTTTAAAATCGAGCTTTTTTAGCTGAATTCTGATTTGTTTTTTAGCCGAAATTTGAATAGCATTTTTTCTGAAATTTACCTTAATAATTTCTCATTTTTTGCCTTTTCTACGTTTATATGATAAAGCATCAATTATTGTTTCAAATTATGTAGAAATAGTATTAACAGAGCCAATCAGTGTAACTATGGCTTATTGTGTAAAATATTCATTTGACGGTTGGTGGGGACAAAAAGCACTTGGGTAGGAACTTTTACTGTTAAAATAATCTAAGATATGTAAAACACGCGCCCCTTCTTGAAACTAAACATTTCGTTTTCTACACTTTTTTTTTGGAGACGTAATTTACTAAGAAAATTCATTAAAGAGTCCCTAACGTAAAAAAACATGCATGAAAATACGTTTTTATTGGTAGAAAGAATATGTTTGTTTAAAGTGATCAAGTAATGGCTGCTAGGAATTAGTTTAATTTTAATTTCAATCATGACGGATTATAAAAAGCTTTGGGTTATTTTTTAAGCAAATATTTCTTGAAATTGGCCACCTTGTAAGCAAATATTTATCAAATGGGAATAATTTTCAAATGTAGCAACATTTATTAAAATTTTGCCAATAAAAATGCCTACTTGGTTTGCCTTTAGTACTCGCTAAAAAATGACTAATTTAAGATCCATCTATAATATGTGGTGAAATATTTATTATTTTTATTAAACGTGTTGTATGGCATATATTTATATTTCGTTTTTCTAAATAAATCTTCAGTTTGGTTAAGTATAGTTTTATAGATTATAAACGTATATTTGAAAATGTGGCATTTTTTAGCAATATTAAAGCAAAAAAAAGCGAAATAAAACTACCCAATTTTAGTTTAATTTTGAAACAAAAATATGATAATAAAAGCCATATTTTTTCCTCTCAATTTTTGTTGTCTTAAAATATCATAATCTCGCATTCTTATATACCTATCTATTATTACTATAATTAAACTTAAATACTTGCTAAAATATGTTTGGTTGGCATTTGGGCAAAATGCCTACTTATTGATTATATTCTGACCTCGATTTCTATTGATTAAAAATGCCATATTCTGCTATGCTTACTATAATTTAACTTCAATACTTATTAGAATATATCTGGTTATATTGTAGCAATAAAATTGACAGATATTTCTACTTTTTGGCCGTCCAATATTACAAAAAAAAACCTGGAGGTTTAATTATGCTATAAAAGATATTTTTTGGCCAAGTAATTATGCTATAGCCTATCTACATTAAAAACTGCTACTTTTGGAGCCAAAAAATCTAATTAGAAGCGAGCTTTCATGGCTAGAAAACAAACCACGAATGATTTGCCAAAATTTGACAAATCTCTGGTTTTTATGTGTTTTTTATGGATAACTGTTAGGCAAAAAAGCTCATCAGCTAATTTGTGATACTTGGGAGACAAACATGGTTTTGATACAAAAAATTAAATAACAGAAGTTTCGCCGTTTTTTGGAATATCACCTCAATTTTATTTTAAATATGTATAGTCGAGAAGGATTAAGTATCTACATCAATGACTTCCGTGATTTTTCAATGTTAGAAGGTTTACCTCACCTATTTTTGTTTTCAGGTTGACTATTATTGGTTTTGCGTAATCAAAATATTATTTTTTTACTCTTTTAAAACCCTTAAGAAATATCGCTTACACTTTTCACTATTTCTCAAATTTTATGATACATATCTTCAAAATAAGCGCGCCCTTACGTTTTCGTACGCCCAGATAGTGTCCAATTAAATTGGTCAAAAGTATACATGATGCTAAATTAGAAAAAAACCTGTTTATTTCGTAACTAAAAAACGGAAGATGCAAGAGAAAAATAAACTATGCTACGGAAATGGCCATTTCAAGTTTTTAAATTGTCACCCTGTATATTAGTATAGATAGTATAGATTGTGATCTTCGTTTCACGTTTTAACGTGTTATGGAGCAGTTTCAAAAAATGTATAGTATGTGTATGGTGTTTTAGGTGGAAAATAAAATTTAAAAAAAATAAAAATTAATAAAAAAAATTATTTTTGGTTTATTTTATTGGGTCCCCCTGAATCCGGGCGTGACGGACACCGCACGTAGAACCCTCTTGAATCTAGAACCGAATCGAAGCCAGATAATATATCTAGAACAGTAAGTAAAAGGCCTCACTGCAAAAATTGCCAGTTGAGACGTTCATTTTAAGACGCATCTCGGAGAAAGGTCCACCGTTCAATTTCATTAATCCTCTTTTTCTGGGACTTTTTCCGATGCGATGAACCTGCCCTAGATTTTTATCTAACGGTTTCTTGGCTGGCGCGTGCACTAAACCTATTTCGATAGATTGTTTGTTAGGAGAGACAGTGACAATAAAAAAAGCAGTTTTTTAAATATCTGTATTTTTATTGAATAACGGTGATTTCTTGATGTCATTAGGCGATGACTGGGATTTTTATGCGTATTATATTGATGGCAAATGCGAAAAGAATATCAAAAGGTTTACCAGATAAATCTTATGAAAGAAAGAAAAAAGGTCCAGTACTTCATAATATTTTTTAATAATAATAATAATAATAATAATAATAATACATTTATTGTTCAACCGTACAATATTTCACAAATAATTTATTAGATTCCAGTTTTTATGCTAGACGGTTAGACAAAGGGCCATAAACTGATTGCAGCCACCCAGAGAAGTCCGGGTACTGATAAAGCCCGTTAAAAACTTATGCATAGAAAATCAAATAGGTATATGACGTGTTTTCAGTTAAGTTACTAAATTTACTGATTACGAAATATATTTAATATGTAGTTTTAAGGACATAAAAGAAAAAAAGGAAAAGGAATATAGAAAAGACACAAAAGGAGAAGAATTAAGAAAGAAGAGGAAGGGAAGACAGAGGGGGGGGGGGGGTGGAAATGATAAGCTATATCATAGAAATTTGGAACAAAAGAGGCTTCAAAGAACATCGATAGTTTTTTTAAAACACAAGAATAATAGGTAATAGCCAAGAAAATTTAGTGATTCATGAATAATTTTTTCTTTATAATATGTTTAATAGAAAGGCAGGACAGATCTGTATTCAGAAAATGCATCGAGTTTATGGTAGTACACAAATTATAAGAAATCGACCTCTTAAACAGCTCCTTGCGATGTTGCGGAATTGTAACAATATGATTGTTCCTTAAATTTCGATCGTGAACGTTACTACGAAATTTGAGCTTGTTATAAAGATACTGAGGTTTTTTTATATTTCATTGTTTTATATGATAACATAGCCATATGCAGTTTTCGCCTATTATGCATACTCAACCAACCTGCATCTTTCAACTTATGTGAAATATGGTTTCTTCCAGGTATTCCGTAAATAAAGCGAAGACTATTTTACACTTTTTGGATACGCCTATCTTCAATATTATCAAGGCAAGGCCTCATGATTGCTCTTAATACATCATTCTCAGACACTTGCGAAAACTCAAAAATTTCTGTGATATTATTATTAATATTATTATTATAGTAGTTAAGAAGATTATCAGGTGGTTTATTTAGATTAACAGTGGAATTAACAAAAAAATTGTTTATTTGATTTACATCACACAAGGCCTCCGGAATTTGTTCTTGCTTATTAGGAAGTATAGAAAATTTCTTTAACTCCCGCCACTTTTCTTGTGTGTTTGAATTCGATATTTTTTGTCGTAAATATGCTTTTTTCTCAGCACGAGTTGCAGCAGTAGTATAATTACGAACTTATAGTAATCGTAGTGAGTCGGAAGCTTACTCGATTTGTATCTTTTCAGTGCATTATTACGCAACTTTTGCATTAATTTGAGGCCAGGGGTTATATTTAAAATTTTTCTTTTGGAGAAATGTTTTTACAGGTGCATGTGCATCAAATAAAAGTAGAGTTAGATCGAAAACGTACGAAATTTTGTTACCAATATTAGGAATATTATAAACAACCCTCCAAGGTAACCACTCCAAGTCTGCCTGAAAATAGTTAAGATTTGTTTTATTTAAAGGTCGATATTTAAACTGTTTTAATGAAGGTTCGGACACCCCGCCTATTTTAAACTTAAGTTCACTAAAGAGTGATCCGATATGTGTGGATCAATTGTGCCACAATCAACCACAATGTCAAAATTGCAGAGGATAGGGTCTAAGAGCAAAAAAGTTTGATTTGATATTCTTTTTGGCTCAGAAATTAATTGTTTCATGTTAAATGTGCTCAGTATATTTTCAAGAATACTATATAAATTACTACCAACATTAAGAAAATCAATATTGAAGTCGCCCACACATATTATGTTGTCATATGTGGTATACAAGTTGCTCAAGATATCTTCAAAATGGCTGAAAAATGAATTGTAATCTGTATTAGGGGGTCTGTATATATTGAGAATAACATATTTGATTCCAGATAAGCATAATTTTATGCAGACATACTCTAAAAAATCAAAACTGCCCTGAATCAAAATATTACATTTAGTTTCTTTTTTTATATAAAATATAATTTATGACTATCCGACGCATTTCTGCTCAACAGCCATTGTCAAGGATAGAATTATAGTATCTGTAAGTGATAAAAATCTGGATAGTAAATAAGAAAATTAATTTTACTTATACTTACAAATACCATCTTTCCTCAGAAGTTCGAAACCAAATGGTCGGAAATAAGAGAAACACTTAAGTTAAAACACATTCACAATACCATAACAACGCCATTTACAAAACAATAGTACTTATATAAATTTGTTTAATGATTAGACTGAGGTTAAGCAGGAGGTAAAACAGGTTCCATGCGCTAAGAAGAAATTGAAAGTGTCTGTTTAATATAGATAAAATTATAAGTTACAAAAAGCATTTTTTTTATTTTTTGTATCACATCGACAAATAAATTAATGAGTTTCGATTTTAAAAAATAGAATATATGCAATTAATAAAAGGAATGAAACTGAATATTAAAAAAGATGTATGGATGGTCATCTATCCGTAAAATTTATCTATAAAATTAGCATACATGAAAGTTGGGGAAAATTAAGTAAAAAAGACGCATTCATTCATCTAAACAATCGTGTTAAATTTGCTATTAATGGGTTAAAATGGGTATGTATAGGATCATTTAAACAGGACACATTTTGATCTATTTCCAATTTAGCAATTTCAATATTTTCCAATGCTGAGAGCTGTTTCCCTTTGGAAACATTGTGCAGCATGCTCACGTCACGACTTATGTCAAATGAATGAAGCGTCTGGCGCAAGTGTATGGTCAAAAGCAGTGTTATCGTGCGGGTCATACGATTTATCAACGACAAACTTTTTAAGTTTGTTTTTCTTTTATTACGTGTAATCATATCCTCTGCATAAAATCCGGAAGATGAATTAGATACACCTACGATATTTTCATATTAAAAAAGGGGATAAACATATAAATTCCAACAGTTGCAAAAATCTTTGAGCGATGTCATTTCAAAGTCAGATTGACAAGTCAGTGAAAAAATAAGTAATAGAAAACAATTTTCGGGTTTTTTGCATCCACAAATGAAAAAAATGGTATTAAATCTAATAAAATATTACGAAAATGAAAATTCACCTGCCAATATCCAGGAGACATATTTTACTACCGAAGAAGATTAAGAAATATACACCAAAAAAGCCAAAGACAGAAGACTTAAGTGACAATGTAAAAATGGATGTTTGTAATGCAATTTACGATTTATACACATCAAAAACTAATATAACCCTTCAAGTTTTAAAAGAAGCTTTAAAAAATCAAGGCATATTGGAAATTGGACTAAAATCGTTGTCAAAATTAATAAAAATGTTGGGTTTTCGATATATAAAGGACTGTAATCGAAGATTTTTATGCCAGTTGCCACATATAGCAAGTCAGCGTATACAGTTTTTACAGAAATACACGAAAAATGTTAATTCAAAATTAGAAAAGTGGTATTTTTAGACGAGACTTTGATATTTTCTAATGGAAGTGGTTCGAAATCTTGGCAGGACGAGTCTGTAAAAAGTGTCAAGAGAAAAAAGGGACGGGAAAACGGTTCATCATTTTGCATGCAGGTTCTTTAATAGGATTTCTCCCAGGTGCAAGTTTACTGTTTTCTTCAACATCCAAAAAGTATGGATTACCATGATAATATGAACTGTGAACTGTTTAAAAAGTGGTTAAAAGAACAACTGATTCCAAATTTAGATGCTCCATCTTTAATCATTCTGGACAATGCGTCTTATCATTCAGAATCTTAAATAAACAACCTACTTCATCCTTGAAGGAAAGTGATATTTATGACTGGCTAATAAAACAAAAACAAAATCCTTTATCCAATATGCTGAATCTAGAACTTCTTTTAATGGCAAAATATATTAAAAAACCAACAATATATGCCGTAGATCAAATATTACGGGAAAATGGACATGAGGTTTTACGACTGCCGCCATATCATTGCCAGTTTAACGCAATAGAATTAATATGGGCTGGAGCAAAATCATATTACGAAAATCACGTGAACGATGGTCTTACATCAAATGAAGTACAAATTGTTTGGCCAGATTCATTAAATTATATTACGCCGGAATACTGGAAGAAATCTGTGGAACATACGGAGAAATTAATATTGGATTGGTGGAATCGAGAACGAGTTCTAGATGTCGAAACAGCCCCAATGATCATTGTTCCATTTGAGAACGACTCAAATGATGAGAACTTTTTAAATGATGATGATATTTTTTAGTCTATAATATTAAAAAGTTTCTGAAGGATTATATTAGTCTTTGACATGTATAAATCATAAATTGCATTATGAATATCAATTTTTGCATTGTAACTTAAATCTTTTGCCTTTGGATTTTTTCGTGTACATTTATATATATATATATATATATATATATATATATATATATATATATATATATATATATATATATATATATATATATACATATACATATATATATATATATATATATATATATATATATATATATATATATATATATATATATATATATATATATATATATATATATATATATATATATATATATATATATATATATATATATATATATATATATATATATAATATATATATATATATATATATATATATATATATATATATATATATATATATATATATATATATATATATATATATATATATATATATATATATACATATATATATATATATATATATATATATATATATATATATATATATATATATATAAAAATTGATATTCATAATGCAATTTATGATTTATACATGTCAAAGACTAATATAATCCTTCAGAAACTTTTTAATATTATAGACTAATATATATATATATATATATATATATATATATATATATATAGATATAGCCTGTATTTTTCACATGCATGACTGAAATTTGAAGAAATCGGATAAGTAGTTTTCTAGCTATGCCGCGAACAGACTGACGGACAGAGATACCTACAGTCAGGCGGAATTGAGAAAACCTGTTTTCCGGTATATAGGGACCCTTAAACGTAAAGATCTGAAAAAATCTAACGAGGGAAGTAATAACTAATTATCTTGTGTTTTTAACAAAAGTATATAATATTTTTCAAAATAAATTTTTTTTGTTACAAACAAAAACAAGTTTTCTTTGCACAGGGGTGGCCCGCATTTAAATAAATGGCACTGTATAAGTGGTTAGATTTTTAGGTCAAGCGGGGCTCATAATTGTTGGTGATTGATAAAAAAATCTCACTTTCGTTAAGTGGCTGTATAAACAGAACATATCCTGATTGTTCCACTGATTCGAACCGCCTTCCGACTTGCTTGCCATTTGTATATTTTTGTTTTTGCCAACCAAAAAATTTTAACCAAATACATATTTAGCGAATTTTCTTATTTAGTCCCTCGGCATTTAATATATAAAATAATATTAAGTGGCTATCTTAATAATATTGCGTAATATAATAAAACAAACTATTTTCTTTCTCCCTGTATATTTGTACATAGCCCATCGATATTTAATAGCTCGATAAAAGAATCACACAACATTTTGGTATTCACTGTGTTTTCTGATTTGATTCATAATGTTGGTGACCTTTGGACCCGCACGATAAGACCGCATTCGACTATAGTCCAAAAGCTGAATGCTTGTCATTTGGTGATTTTAAACTGTTGAGGTGTTCTTTAATTTGAGCTTTGAAAGTTCTGCCGGTTTGTCCGACGTATTTTACATTAAAAGAGTTGCAGGATCATTTGTAGACCCCGCTATGTTCCAAAAGAGGTCTTTTATCTTTTAATCTAGAAAGACTCGATTTTAAATTGGAAAATGGAGTAAAAACTATTCTAGAATTGTCGGAGACACCTTTTAGAATGTTTTTTAATTTGATTGAGATCGGACCTAAAAAGAAAGTTGTTTTATCAATTTATTGTATTTTTTATGAATCTACCTTTGAATTGTTTTTACTTTATATCCATTATTATCTGCAATTTGGAAAATTGTGTTTTTTTCTTTTTCGAAATCTAAAGGGAGTAAGGGAATACTAAACATTCTATGTATAAGTGCATTAAACAATGGTAATTTGTGAGATATGAAATGATTCGAATCTATTGAAATAGTGTGATCTGTTTGTGTTTCTTTTCGGTAAATTTTATAAATTAATTTGTTATGTTCTTTAGAAATTGTCATATCTAGAAAATTTAATGAGTTGTTTTTTTTTCTATATCAATGGTGAATTTGATGTTAGGGTGCAAACTATTAAGATCTAAAAATTGACTCAGCTCCTCTTTTGTACCTGTCCAAATGACAAACGTGTCGTCCACCCAAGGGTCCTAAATTTATCTAATGTACAGTTTAACAAATCAGAGATGGATCTTTTAAACAAAGGACTTAAATTTGGTCCAATGGTTAAACTAAACGAACTCTCTGTAACAACGCTTCTCGCAGACGTGGAAGTTGCAATTTGATCTGGAAAATAACGTGGAGAGAAAGCCAAGAATTTTATAGATAACAACAACGTATTTGTTGAAATTAAAAAAGACCCTAACCTCTCTTATACTAATGACCGCAAAAAACTCATAAATAGATTAGAACCGATTTTTACGTCTTTAAAGTATAACAAACCATTAATACCTATGAAATCTCAAATACCTAGTTTATACGACATGATTAAAATTTACAAAATAATATGCCAATTAGACCGGTTGTTAGCCTTTTGTCTGCGCCAGCATATTTTCTTGATAAATGGCGGAATAAGTTTTTCTGTGATTCATTAAACTTCTCAAATATTTATAGCATATAAAATACTCTACAACTTGTCAAAGACTTCACTAAATTAAAATTACCAAACAGTTTCCTATAGTGTCGTTTGACATTGTTAACTTATTTCCGACTATACCGCGGCTTAAAGTACGATCAGTTGTAGAAAACCTTTTAAATTCAAACAATTTATCAGTCGAGCAGAAAGAGGGGATCACAAAACTTCTTAAAAAATGTTTAGAACTAGACTATTTTAAACTGACACTTTCAATTTCTTCTTAGCGCATGGAAACTGTTTTACCGCCTATTTTTGACGTTTCAGAACGTTTATGTTTCCTAACCTCAGTCTAATCATTAAACAAATTTATATAAGTACTATTGTTTTGTAAATGGTGTTGTTATGGTATTGTGAATGTGTTTTAACTTAAGTGTTTCTCTTATTTCCGACCATTTGCTTTCGAACTTCTGAGGGAAGATGGTATTTGTAAGTTTTTTTTAAGAAACTATTAATTTTTATTTGCTATCTAGATTTTTATCACTTACAGATACTATAATTTTATCATTGACAATGGCTGTTGAGCCGAAACGCGTCGGATAGTCTTTAATAAAAAATATTGTCAAGTACTGGACCTTTTTTCTTTCTTTCATAAAATGTACAACCAACTTCACCCTGGAGATCTACTTCGAGAACTTACCCGATAAAGCAGCTTCCAGGTGTGAAGTTTGAGGGTAAGGTAAAGGAATTCTCTTAGTTTATATGCTTTATTCCATAAATTATAATAATATAATAAATAATAATTGTTAATGCATTTTAAAGGGTAAATTATATCTAGACTACTGGTATTTTAATCTAGAATTTCGAAAATGTATTGTTTTTATACAAGGTGTTTAAAAAAGCATGTATCATCGCTCGGGGGAGATTCTTCACCCAAAAATAAAACAACAAGTCGGCGCACATTACCAAATCATTTCTGCTTCAACCAGTTTTGCGTACTGATATTTTACGCCTGCCCATATCAAACCAATTGCATTAAACTAACAATGATATGGTGGTAGGCGCAAAACTTCGCCGCCATGCTGACTTAACATCTGATCCACCGCATATTCTTTTGGGCATTGATGTCTTTTATCATTACTAGGAGCTCTGACTTCAGCATGTTCGGCTAAGGATTTGGGTATCCTTTTTGAAGCCACTCAATAATCAATCTTTTTTTCCATGTAGTCGTCGGCTGCTTATTAAGACACGGGAATTGTATATTATTGCGAGCAAGTTATCTAAAACTATGATAAATTATTTTAAAGCATGATTTGATATCTTTAAAAAAGTGTGCATTATTTAATCTACTAAATGAATTATTGGTATAGTACGATGGTTCTTCTAAATTAGGTATTAATCATTCTTCAATCCGTTTTTCAAATGAATTGCTGTTCATATTGTTGTGATAGTCCAAGTTTTTTAAAGCTGATGAAAAAATCAAACTTGCTCCTGGTATAAGACCCGTTAAAAACCCTGCATGTAAGATATAGTAGTTTACCTAACAAGTGCGGAAAGTGCTACTTTTTCGCACGTAATTGAATTGAATTAATCAATCGCGTGCGGAAAAGTCACTTTACGCACGTGTAAGGTACAATATTTTTCTACAAGCGTACGGAAAAACCCAGATGTTATAAAGAATTGTTTATTTATATCAAATACATAATCACAAATTAATTATTATTAACAACATGAATAGTAAACGTGCATAGAACGAAAGCTTTCACGGCTGTGGTCAATTAAGAAATCATGGTTCTTGAGAATAGACCGTGTCAAAATGGAATCACTTTCCGACGTTTCGCCTTCGATCGCACGAGGCATCTTCAGGGATCTTTACTTCACGAGATCGGAACACTGAATGAGCTCGGAGAGATCCAGGCCGGCTATTTATAGTCGTCCTGTGTTTACCGGAGCCTGACTCGGTGTAACGATCGTTTTCCACGTATGATGAAGACGTATCTCTATTAAAATTGTTAGGATGCTTATAAATTTCAATAGATTTTCTAATTTTGCGTTTATAGAATCCCGAAACCGGTGCAAGAACTTTGGTTTCTTTTACATTTATAACATGTCCAGTAGAATGATGGTGTTTAGATACAGCAGATTGTACAATTTGTTTCTTTCTGATGCATCGTTCATGTTGCTTAAGCCTAGTCGATATGGATCATCCAGTTTCTCCAATATAGACATTACCACAGGAACAAGGAATTGCATATACTCCTACTGTTTGGAAAAGAATATTGTCCTTTGGCGATCGCAAACATTGTCCAATTTTCTTGTGTGTGTTGAAGATTGTACGTATGTTGGACCATGGAAGGAACCATCCCCTTTCCTTTGTACAAGAACATCTAGAAAGGGAATCGTGTCTTGTGATTCAATGTAAATTTTATATTAGCATGCTGTTGATTCAGATGATCAAGAAACCCAGGGAGGTTTTCTGGACCATGTGGACATATTACAAAAGTGTCGTCTACATATCTGAACCATGATTTTGGTTTTAATGGAGACGACTCTAAGGCTTCCTCCTCAAAAGCTTCCATGAAAATATTGGCTACCACTGGTGACAGTGGAGATCCCATGGCTGCTCCTGAGGTTTGCTGATAGAAAGTTCCTTGAAAGACAAAATACGTTGATGTAAGACATGCTTCAATTAGATCTAAAAGTGAATTGTCAATTTTATTATGGTGAAATAAGTCTGATATTGTGGAAATTGAATCATTTATAGGCACATTCGTATATAGCGATTCTACATCGAAACTGACTAAGATATCTTTGGGATCTAATAGGAGGTCAAAACTTCGCTATTACACCGAAGGACATACTCGTAGAAGACATAGTGTCATCTGTTGAAGAGACAATTAGAAGACTTCCAGAAGAAGCTGACGTAATAAGGTATGAAACAGCGAAGATCATCAGAAATTGTAACCCGTCGAAGTCGAATCTATCAGCTGCGGAAAAAACGGCGATAAAAATATTAAACAACGATACAGCCGTTTTGGTCCTGTCAGCGGACAAGGGAAATGCCACTGTCATCATGTACAAAACAGATTACGTAAAGAAAATACAACTACTTTTGGACGACAACATCTAGAGAGTAATTCAAGCAGACCCGACCAACAAAATTGAGAGACGGATAACCAACCTTATAAACGCATCCAACCTACCAGCAGAGGAGAAGAAGATGTTAAGGCCAAGCAGCTCCAGGATCCCGCGGTTCTACGGACTACCTAAAATACTCAAGGTGAATGTACCACTTCGACCAATCGTCAGTACAATAGGATCTCTTACTTACAAAATTGGTAAATACCTATCAAATATTCTTAATAATTATACCGGAAAAACACATTCATATATTAGAAACTCTACGCATTTTGTAGAAAAACTAAAATCAATCCAATTAGATCCCAAAGATATCTTAGTCAGTTTCGATGTAGAATCGCAATATACGAATGTGCCTATAAATGATTCAATTTCCATAATATCAGGCTTTTTTTCAACATAATAAAATTGACAATTCACTTTTGGATCTAATTGAAGCATATCTTACATCAACCTATTTTGTCTTTCAAGGAACTTTCTATGAGCAAACCTCAGGAGTAGCTATGGGATCTCCACTGTCACCAGTGTTTAATATTTTCATGGAAGCTTTTGAGGAGGAAGCCTTAGAGTCGTCTCCATTAAAACCAAAATCATGGTTCAGATATGTAGACGACACTTTTCTAATATGGCCACATAGTTCAAAAAACCTCCCTGGGTTTCTTGATTATCTGAATCAACAGCATGCCAATATAAAATGTACAATGAAAATAGAATCAAAAGGCACGATTCCCTTTCTAGATGTTCTTGTACAAAGAAAAGGGGATGGTTCCTTGGGACATTCTGTATATAGAAAACAAACGCATACGAACAGATACTTAAATATAAATTCCCATCATCATCCAGCACAAAAGCAATCAGTTATTAATTCATTGGTTTACAGAGCCCTCGCGATTTGTGACCAAAATTCTTTACAATCGGAAACAGAGAAATTGACTCAAGCTTTAAGAGGGAATGGATATTGCACTGAGGACATTAAACGATCAATTAGAAAACATAATAATCCTACTACACGAAATGATACTAATAAGGAATTACCGATAGGAAGTGTAGTTCTTCCGTTTATACACGGAACCACAGACAAGATTGCAAGGTTACTTCACCGGTCCAACATACGTACAATCTTCAACACACAAAACAAAATTGGACAATGTTTGCAATCGCCAAAGGACATTATTCCTTTCAAAACCGAAGGAGTATATGCAATTCCTTGTTCCTGTGATGATGTCTATATTGGAGAAACTGGACGATCCATTCGACTAGGGTTAAGGAACATGAACGATGTATCAGAAAGAAACAAATTGTACAATCTGCTGTATACTGTGTTCTACTGGGCATGTTATAAATGTAAAAGAAACCAAAGTTTTTGCACCGGTTTCGGAATTCTATAAACGCAAAATTAGAGAATCTATTGAAATTTATAAGCATCCTAACAATTTCAATAGAGATACGGGCTTCAGTCTTCATCATACGTGGAAACCGATCGACTATAAATAGCCGGCCTGGATCTCTCCGAGTTCATTCAGTTTTCCAAAGTCGTGAAGTAAAGATCCCTGAAGATGCCTCGTGCAATCGAAGGCGAAACGTCGGAAAGTGATTCCATTTTGACACGATTTAATCCCAAGAACCATGATTTCTTAAGTAAACGTGCAGTTTGTAGCATTTTGTAAATTCATTGCAGATGCTACATTTTTTTCCAAGGAACTCGTAGACTTGTAGGTTGGGTTTGGATTTTCCAGTTCTCTTTCACGAGTACTTATTGTTGTAACCGTCGCCAAGAGGGTAACTTTTTGGTTGGAAGAGGTCGATTTGGTAGACTGCATTGGTGAAAGTTGGTGACTAGTGGAAGGAATGGCATTGAAGTTCAATACTTTATTAGATAGATTCTTTTGAAGACTTGTTGAGCTTTCTAAATAACCTTCTGTCATGGTTGAAAATTTCTATCCTCCGAGGCGCTTGATATTTGTTATTCCTTCTCCACAATCTGCATATATTATGGCGGCTGAACATCGGAAACTATGGCCTGTATATAGTTCAAGATTTGGGAGCTTCAGATAACCTGCAATATTTGATGGCATTCTTCCAAAGGTGTACTGTAGATGCACTGTACTGTATAAGCTCCTTTCTTGTAGTTTGCAAAAAAACGCCTATGTTCTGGCATTCTTAAAATCGCATATTTTCTGACCAATTTTAAATATTCTTCGCTTTCAGCTTCATCAGATAGTACAAAGCTTCTAGAACGGTAATTTTTTGTGTCTGGAATATTTATTAATAAAATATTTCCTTTGTCTTCAATATGATCCATTTTTGTTAGTTCTTCTCGGCGACATGCGCCGAACAAACCAAATATAGTAGCTACTTTAATATGGAGATAAATTTCGTCAGGCGCTTCATTTATAAATTTAAAAATTTCCTCTTTTGAAAAAATTTTCGCCTTCTTTGGTCTACATCCAACATTTTGTTTTTTTTTTAAATACGTGACTTTGAAAAACTTGCTTAAATCCATGTTTTCATTGAGTTTGGACATACTTTTTAACATTGAGTATCTGGACCAAAGCGTGTTTGGCTTACATGTTTCGGAAAGTTCAGCGAAATATGCCAAAAAAACGGGTTCTTTCAAAGTTTTGATGCCTTTAGTTTGACACCACGTTTTAAACAGAATGTATTCTTTCTCATACCTATGACTGGAATTTGATGATAGCAGATTGAAGTTTGTAGTTCTAGCTGATTCCAACACTGACTCTCGCAAATCTTCGTCTGGAGAATCCACTAAAAACACTTTTACTCACGTTTTACTACGACAAAAGACAGCGACAGCAAAATTGGTTTTGATTGACAATGAATGACACGCGTATTTTTACTGTCGTATTTTTATGTCTATGTTGATTCAAACTGCCAGATAAAAAAGCAGGTGTTTATTATTGCTTAACATTGATTTTATAAGGCATAATACGAGAACCTTTAAACAATTTTTTAAAACACGTTTTACATATTTTTTACTATTTTCTTGAAAATTACCGCAGGATTCTAGCCAATTTATGTTCTTAAATCATTTTGCCAACTATCAGCGTATCAATATATTTTTAAATATTTAAAATCAGTAAGTATATTTTAAAAAAATGGGGTTATTTACTTTTCCGCACTAGTGCTCCGGCTTTTCGCACAATTATCTTATGTTGCAATCCTTTCTAAATCGAAATCACAAACTTATTACCATTTTGGACAATGAATTTAACCCAATATCTAAAAAAACCTCGTTGCATTTTTTAAGGATTTCAAAGGGACATGAAGTGTTCTGCATACAAAACGTAAATAATATCATCCTCTAAGTTTCACGTAACTCTTCACTTTTGGGCTGCTTCCTTTTACGCTTTTCTACTTTCTATGGCTCTATATATTTTTTTTTCTCGAATTATATTTTCAACAGAACTTACACTAATTCCTAGAGCTTCTGATACTCTCTGCTCGACTTTTCTTATAATATCAATTTCCCGATGAAAAAAATTGACAAGATTTACCACCGTTTGCTTGGTCTGGGGGGTGTAAAAACCCAGCAAAACGTATTTTGCTTTTCATGCTTTTGAAAAGGGACTCGTTCAATTATTATCAAACTGACAACTCAGTGACAAAATTATTTTAACCAATTTTTTTGAAAGGTCAAATTATCAGTCATCTAAAATAGCAGTGGCCGCTCTTCCATTAGGTCAAATGGTCAATGACCCCTCAATAAGTATTTTCAAACAAAAACAAATAAATAAAATAATACATAATTTATATTGCGAGGAAAGTAAAAAAAGCGAGCGCTATTAGATACGAATAGAATAGCCATTGTTTTTCCATTTTAATAGCTAAAATTTAAAAAATAAAAGATTTTTTTTAATTTTCAATATCCTAAATCTTAAATTCTAACCAGTTTAGAACATGTTTACGAACACATTTTTACTTTTAATACCCAAAGAATCACCATTTAAATTCCTTTACCTTTACACATTAACACTTTATTATTTCCCCAATTTCATCCAAAATCTAGTGATTTTCGAAATCGCAGTACGTTTTTTTGAGCGTTAGACGCCCTTCGACTATTTTAATATAGTATAGGTATATTTTATAATTATTTTAATTCTCTGATAGGAAAAACTATTGTACTCGGCAAAAAAATCACCTCAGAGTTTTTTTTGTATCATTTTGCTTCTGAAGATTCTCACATGACCTCCGGCGAAATAAACTGAACCGGATTGGTCAATACGTCATGTGACCCAAAATAAGTGAATAAGGTATCTTCCATTAGACATGTTTCCTGGAAGAGGAAATCTTGCTGTTTACTTAGTGATTAAAAGAAAACTCCAAACTTAAACGGCCATTTTTTTACAAACTCACATTGCCGCACCATAGTTAGGTCAACTAAAGCTCCTAGTTTCGCAATGTCCAAGATAAAGTAAATAAAACTTACTTATTAAATATTTAAAAAATTAATGTTCTTCTAATGTCACCGCAGCTTTGCAACGCTGCTTCTTGAAGTAAGGCAACATATAATTATAAAATTTGAGCCATAACAAATACACAATAATACATTAAAACACCTGCAGTAGTGACGCTAAGAAAAGATTGGTATCTAATAAAACATTTTTAGCAAATTAATTTCTTTAATGTTAAAATGTATTGTAGTTCCACGACCCGCTATTGGTTTTTAAGCCACGCCGGTCACGTGACCCTGTAGCAATCTGTACTGTAGACTATTATACTTTTTAACTATAATGAGCCGTTGTCAATGAAAGTGTGATGGTCTAATACCACAGTGGGATGGTCTAATACGTGGAGTTGTCGATCGGGTTTGCCATAGCTAACTAAAACTCTTGTTACTGGTAAAATCTGATCTGAGACTTTGGATATTGTATTTTACTATTTTCCATTAAAAGTAATTTCTTTATACTGCTTAGAAACTAATATTGGAAACACATTACTATTCTTTGTATGAAAATTTTATTGGATCGTGTTTAAACATATTCACCATAATATAAATTGGTATAAAAATTGGTGTTCCAGGCTAGGCTTGGCATCGTTGTACGATCGACCTTTACTGTGAGGTAATCTTGGCAGTGGCTAAATATGTAAATAATGAACTCTATTTTTATTCTTCCTCTAACTACTGACCCTCCTGAAAAGTTGACCACGAACCGCCACTGTAGGAAAAATAAGTTTTGGTAGCCCCCGGAAAATAATATATTGTCTTTGTTTAATTTGTAGTTATTAGAGTAGTTGACTATAAAACAAATAAATATCATTGAATGTATTGTGTATTAAGGAGTTATAATTATATAACAAGCAGATTAAAAACAAATATAGATAAATAAACACAAGGAAATTTCATGTTTCGATATTTACCAGCATTTCATTTAATATTAATTAAAAACGTCCTTTTTTGAATTAGATTCGATAGCAACAAATTTAATTAATATTATCAGCGCAGTGTAAATACGCCTGTCAGTGGGGAAATTATATCCAAATTGATGCATTAGGTAAAATGATTGATAGATTGTGCTAATTAGAACGTACATACGACTAAATCCATTGTAGGTATGTAGCGTAAAACGACGTAATGATTTATGTATTTAATATGTGGTACTAGGCTTAACTTTGCATCTACGTTTTGTCTAGAAAGGCGGGCGTTGCTTTGGTAACGGTTTTAATGATCATTTCATTGCCACAGATAAAATGACTGATACCGTGCAAATCCAGATTGGAAAAAATCTGGTTGTTATGAAAACTAGTATATAATACCTAAAGGCCGTTTTACATACTGCAATTCTTCTTTGCAATATGCAATAGTCTTGAACAAAGGCATGCGCAGTTTGACAAAAGGTACAAATGTCTTGCCACTGCGCATGCTTTTGTTCAAGACTATTGCAACTTGCAAGAAAGAATTGCAGCATGTAAAACGGCTTTAACAAACATGAAAAGTGGCTTATAAAAAACGAGTGTGATGTTTCACATGATAATGTTAGCGATCTCTCCAGCGAGCCAGTTAAATGGAAATATCCCGATTATTTTTGAAATTAATATATCATTACTAGTTTTGCTCTGAAAATGTATATTCAGCCCTCAAAACTATATATGACTCCTGCCTAGCCTAGCACGAACCGATTGTGTTCAATTTGAGTTCTTTTAAATATCAATATTTTTTTATTTATTTACCTATGGCCAAAATTAGGGGTAGTTTATTTGAAAAATAACAAAATTAATTTTGTTACGCCTCAGTCTTAACGGGGAAAGGTTTCTCCTCTTAAGTGTCCGATGCAAGGTGAAGAGGAAAACGATTTGCTACATCAGTGGCGCCTCGCGGGTTAAAAAGTAAGTGAAGTGCAAATGAAGCAAGAAAATATCGCAATACTTTTTTCCCAGAATTTTTTTTTATGTGGAAGGGGTAGAATATTTTTTACGACTTACATAAATTTTGTATACTAAATCAATTCTCGTACCCTTCATAGCAGCATATTTATTCATAACATCCTCATAAAATGGATGAGTTGCCCTAATCTCCTCCAGACATTTCTTTTGAATTGAAATATTGCCTAGAGAAGTAAGTCTTTTTTGAGATATTGTATTTCTTAAATAAGTTTTTACACGTTTGAGGCAAGAAAAACTTCTTTCCACTGAAGCACTTTTCGACGGTATTGGCAAAATAAGGGAAAACACTTTATATGCTTTGGTTAAAATATCTTTATTTTCATTAATTTTTTTCACTTGCTCTTGCAGCGATATATTCCAATTACTGTCATTGGCAAAATAAAACCAAGCTCATTTTTAAGTCGTTGACTTTTTGAAAATATTTCCCCATATAACTGTAACAAATTTTCAAATGGGCCAGTCGGAAAATTTAAACTATATTCGGAAAATTTAGCAGAATCTGCCAAACATAAAAATGTAAGTTTTTCAGAGTCTTGAAAGCTTAGTGTCATTTCCATTAAAATATGGTCCAATATTTCATAAAAAAGGGTTCTATACTCAGCCCTAATTTCTTCAGGTGAAAGCTTAGCAAGCTCACGTTTGTAATGATTTATTTCTGTAATAGAATTTACTTTATCAAACATGCTCTTAAAAAAAATGTTCATTTCTTTTTTTCCAGGGTGCCTCACGACAGCGTTTTATATTGGATATGCAAAAATGAATGTCAAACGATTTTTTTTTGAAGAACGCAACTTGAAAAATCACATTTACTAACTTCGAATTTGAAGACCGTACGAGTTTCTGTAATTGTTGGTAGATGCAGATGTAAGAGTATACTTTCAAAAAAATTCGACATTTAGAAATGTTTAAATTTTGCTGCATCAGGACAAATACAGCCTGCGGCGCTTTTTCTTTTTTTTTCTGAAGGCCATTTAGATGGCCAGACATCACACTTGCGCCATCGCAACATTGCCCTATAAATTTATGTTCATAGTCAAATTGGACCAAAATTTGATCCAATAGAGAATATAAATTCTCTGACGTTCTATCGGGGCTGACATTAAAAAATCCTAAGAATCTCTCAACTACTGAACCTTCTGAATTAACGTATCTTAAACTTATGGAGCACTGGGAGGTTCGCGTAATATCAGTGGTGTCATCCACTTGCATAGAAAAAAAACTGTGGGTTCATTATTTCATTTTTTACATGATCATTTAAATAATCAGAAATGCATTCAATTAAATTCAATTAATAATTAATTATTTCGTTTTGAATATTTTTCGAGTCACCAGTAAAAACATTTTTACTTTTTTGTGATGATCTTTTAGTTCTTGGGAACTTCTCGGTATTAATAAACCTAAAAGCTTTTTAAAATTCCTCCTATTTATTGACTCGCTGCTCTCATCATAGCCGAGAAAGGCTAACTCTTGTTTTGCAAGGTACAAAACTGCGTCAATTACCAAGCACATAAATAGTCTATTCAATCGGACGTTTTCGTTAAAATATATTTTATATAGTTTAGCATTTTCTTTTAAAGTGTTAGCTATAGTGCTTTGATTTTTTACAAATGTTTTTAGCATTAATTCGCATTTTAAATGCTTTGACTAGTCTTCATGTTTATGTAAAGACCTTCATACATTTAACATACCTGCAAATCCTTCCTTATCCCACACTGAATATTTATTGGAAACTAGTAAACAAGACCAGCAAAACAATTTTTGTATTATTTGACTACTACATAACCATTTGTACGCCGAAAACCAGAATGACGATTAAAACTCTGATCTTGTTCCTTCCATCGATTAAATGGAGTTTCCAACAAAATGCAAACCACATCCGTGATCGGATTCATCAATAATGTAAATTAATAAACCCTGCACCAAATAAAGTTGTAACAACACCATAAATAAATATAACACAAAACAGTCAAGTAAACTGCAAAGAAACTAACCGGTTGCAGCGGAATCCGCGAAAATAAAAGTAAACAACCACCTCAAACTGAACGACACGTGGGTGTAGTGTACTGCGTTAGCAATTCACCGAGAGCGTTGTATGGCGCTGGTTAACGTTAATCTTCCATGCGGTCGACATCATCGCGTACGCGTTGTCATGGCAACGTAGTAGGAAAATCGTAAACTAAACATAGCACCTCCAGCAAAGTCGAAGCGGTTTGCGCCACTGTTATCGTTATAATAAAGTTTGATTGAAAGTTTCAAAAAGACATGCCGCCAACGGTCAAGTAAAATATTTATTCGAGATATACAGTTTATTTTTTGCCAATTAGGTGAATAAATGAATATAAAAACTTAAATTTTAAGAGATATATAATAAATATAGTTAGATGTTTGCTTGTTTATTTTTGCTGGTGCAGTAGCACTTCACTTACTTCACCTGAATAGCCGCCCCTGTGCTACATTGTTGGGACGGTGACTTATGTGGGGTAGTAAATTGTCTATTCCTTATTTTCAGATATCTACTTTGCTTCTGATATTTAAAGAAATCATTTAAATCGCATTTCACAACTTATTTTCACGAAAATCCGTTTTTTTACTATGGAATAGTAATAGGTTTCCGTACTGTCCTGCATCAATCAGTATTTATTCACAAAAAAATGTTTTAAGAAGGCTTTATAAAACATTTTAATTTCTATTTTCAAGTACTTGTAACTATTTAATGTTAATATTAAAACCAAAATATTTTAAGATAGCTGTTAGCAGCAAACTGCTTAATAAAGGAATTTAATGGCAACAATAGGGCTTTCATATAAAACTTATTTAATATAAATGCTTAAGAGTTTTGTGGTTTGGTTTTATGTGCGTGAGCGTTAAAACTCTTGCATTTGACTCATATTAAGACACCTAAAAAGTTACCGACTCAAAACTGCGATAAAGTTATCATGAATCCATTTAAAGCATTTACAAAATGTTTATTTGGTAGTATATAGAGTTAAAAACAATCTGTACTGTAAGCTGAGTGCGTACTGACATTTATTTCCTTGTATTTATGGCGCAAAGTCCTTTCAGTTCTTATTAGATAATAATTTCTGGAGAGTGTAAGATGATACCTAGAGTGTGGAGATGGTCGTGAGAAAAGGGGAAGACACTTGTTCTTAGTTTGGCTTATTAAATTCAGACCAGTTTAATATTGTGAATAATTTCATTTTTTTTAAAAACATTGATTTTTGTTGGAAATAATCTAGTTTCTACGTATATGTCAGCAATCATCCCCTTGGAATTTGAACATTTGATATCGGCGCCAAACGAGACCCAGTTCCCGTTACACCACCTATTAGATTTACGACTATTAGTTTTAAGGATTAGCCATTTAAGTGTTATGCTATTAGGATATTGCTTTTATAGGGAACATGTATTCTCATTCTCTATTTCTATGAACTTGGTCGAACGTTTTTGAAATACAATCGATTTCGATATCTTGTCGTGAACGTATTGATTGTCGTTAGGATAATTTTTGTAATTTAAATTAGAATAAACTAATTGTAGGAAATTCTTTGCATCATTTCGCAAATAAAATTGATATATTTTTATTTTACATTTGTTGTTAATACCTATCAAATTTAGTCCATAAGTTAACTTTTTATTAAGTTGAACTTCTGTTACTCCAAATATGAATACCTAAAGTAACTAATACAGTTAATGATCGTTCCCCGTAGATATATTCATTGTGATAAAATAACGCGCGGCCTCGTATACCTCGCATCTAGCTGTTAGTTGTAGGTGTTCGCTGTGATTTACGACCGCTCGCAAAAAAGGCGGCTTTTGGGAGCACAACAAAGGAGTGAGAGAACTGTTTCTTTCTCAAACTGTGGCATAATGTCAATATATTTGTCCACAAACGGGTAAAAAGATTGATTTGTTATAATACAAGGTATCTTCTTCCAATAAGCAACACTTAAAGACGAAAGAAAAAGAAGAAACACAAAGATTAAGGGAAGCGATTGGAAATCATGGGTATTCCGAAGTATTCTTAGGGAGTTCATGAGTATTTTTAGAAAATTGGGGATGTTATTGGTTAGTTGAAGGTATTTTTGCGGTATTCTTTCTTAATTAGAATTACTCCAGGACATTCTTAAGTGTTGAGGGACATTCTTTTCAGAAAAAACTGGCTATATTTTGTTAAAAAAGTTATTCTAATTATTATTTGAGAAGTAATTTGTGAAAAATACTGTATTACTATAAAGGAGAAAGTGACATGCTGCTAGTGCCCCCTCTCCTAGTTAAACTAGCACATAAACTAGTTTTTCAAAACTTCAAAAGCGTATAATCTATATTCTGCGGAATATGTTTCCAATTTTCTACGGTTCGCGTCATTCTAAACCATTTATTAGTAGATATAGATATTCACCTTCAACTTTCTGCTTGGGTAATCCAAAGTGTCTAGACCCATTTGTAAGAACTACGTGGGGATTGAAAAGGACAAAAGGATGTCTAACTGTTGCTTTTCTGCCAACAATATAGTAATATATTTTAATAAAAATCGCAGTCACGCTGCCCATTATGTAAAGTGGCTTTTTTGCCTTATGAATTATTTATAATTCCGGGCCTCAATAAAATACGTGACACTTAATAGACAGACCCAAATAATCCTCGAAACAACAAGAGTTTACGGTACAGTAGATACGGCAGATTATGTCGACAAACAACTAATTGTATTCAGGTGAGTGGAAAATCAATATAAAGATTTTAAAAGTAAGGGTTAAACCTTAATAATTTTGGAGAAAAAGTAAATATTGAACAATTTTTTTTAAATTGTATTGTATATATATATATATATATATATATATATATATATATATATATATATATATATATATATATATATATATATATATATATATATATATATATATATATATATATATATATATATATATATATATATAGACAGAGAGAGACATATATATATATATATATATATATATATATATATATATATATATATATATAGCATATATATATATATATATATATATATATATATATATATATATATATATATATATATATATATATATATATATATATATATATATATATATATATATATATATATATATATATATATATATATATATATATATATATATATATATATATATATATATATATATATATATTTATATATATATATATATATATATATATCTATATATATATATATATATATATATATATATATATATATATATATATATATATATATATATATATATATATATATATATATATATATATATATATATATATATATATATATATATATATATATATATATATATATATATATATATATATATATATATATATATATATATATATATATTTATATATATATATATATATATATATATCCAGAGATAAAAATATGGAATTTAGTGTGTTGATAGGGTTGAATATTGTAAACATTCGTAACATAAAACAATTGAATATCGTTTCCGGTTTTCCTGGAAATAACCGCGAATTCCTTATTTTAAAAGGAACACCCTGTATATTTTATGTTTTTTAAACTCTCTTAACAATTCTAAAGAACTTTTGTATGACATAACTTATGTCTAAAATATATAGTTTTCCAACTAAAGCCACTTAAAAATGTGCCACAATTCCCAATCAATTCTATTTTATGGAAAAACGAAGTAGGCCAGGGCAAAAACAATCACGGATATTTACTTTTTATTTAAGTCCTTTTCCAACAAAATGTCAAAGAAGAAAATTTTCCGATTTTTAAAAAAAAATGTTTTTTGCAAATCGATTTTTCAAGTTTTGATCAGACCCTGTACCTTAACGGGTCAACTGACTGATTTTGGCATTGGATAAATATTAATATCAGAAAAACAGGGTACCAAATTTTTATTTTGCATTTGTTTATGAAAGTTAAGTTAATGATAATAACTTAACCTAGAGTGATAACTACCTATAAACAAAGTTTTGCTGAAATTAAAATAATCATATTAGCCTTGACAGAGAATGCTATGGTTTTAAAAAAAATTAAATTTTGACAAGTAACTTTTATCGCTTGTTAACTTGGCAGATTGTTGCACTTTTTGTAAATTCTCGTGCTTTATTTCGTGTTTCTATTGGTGTAGACTAAAAGTTCTTTGTAATCTCTTTAAAATGGCAAATTTTACAAGAGCGGAACAAATAGATATTCCACTCGTTTATGGCAAGTGCTTGTAAAATAAAAGGCGAGCTCAAACACTCTACGCAGAGCGACGACATCCCGACAGAAACCAACCCTGCTATGCCTATTTTCCGTGGCTAGTACAACATTTGGAAACAGTTCCCTAAAATGAAAATGACGCAAAGTTCATTATTAGTGAAGAAGCTGACATAAACGTTCTGGCATGTGTGAATGCTGATCCAAGTGTTTCTATTGGCCAAATTGAAAGTGAAGTTGGACTTAGGAGAGAAAGTGCAAGGAACATTTTGAAGAAACAAAAGTACAAGCCCTACAAATACCGAATCCATCATCACTTGGGTGTTAATGACTTTGCTCGGTTGAGTTGAATATTGCAGATACAGAAAGGTGCATTTTTTGTATCTACAAGAAGTTACACTTCTCAGATAATAAATTATATTTATGTCGCGTTTCATAATCGTGTGTTAATTCGCAATTTTGGAAGAGATCCTTGTTATCATGTACAAATATGACACAATCCATAATATAAATACTTATCAGTGTCAAAATACCATTATTAATGAAAATATTTTTACAACTTTCCCGGCTTTTCATTTTATAGATATTACGAATACAACGCTCTTGAAATACAAATATCCTTTGTACTTCAGTGGAGGTACCCCAGAACACCAAGCCATACTTTAATCGTGAATGTATAAAAGCATGATAGGCCGTGAGAGCAGCTTCAGTACCAATACCCTCTGAGATCATACGCAAGGCGTAAGCGTATCTTGAAACAATCGCTGCGACACTCTCCACATGCACCCTCCAGTCCAACCTCCTGTCAATATTCAAGCCCAAGAATTTAATACTTTCCACAGATTTAATTTCATTGTCATTATTTGAATATATAAAGCAGTTATCATTTCTGTTACTAAAAAGAATAGCCTGGGTTTTTGAAACATTTAAAAGTCGAAAAGTACCTACCGAGAACGTCAACAGCGCTATGAACCTTTGTTATTAACAATTCTAGGTTTTCCTCACGAAATATTAAAGTTGTATCATCAGCATATAATACAGTGTATTCCTCGGTTACATCCGGGAGCTCATTCGTATATAAAATATACAATAAAGGTCCCAGAATGGATCCCTGATTTCACAGCTCTACCACACCTGTCATTCTCAACCACCTGTTGTATCCTGTTTTTAAGATATGAAACAAGCAACGCAAGCGCCATACCCCTAATGCTATACGTCTCCAATGTCCTATTCAGAATGTCAAAATTTACACCGTCAAAAGCCTTAGAAAGGTCCATGCACATCGCTAAAGTTTGTTTTTTGCTATTAAGAGAGTTTAAAACTTTCGTGATAGCTTGGTATTAGGTGCGTATGGTAGACTTCCCCTTCCTAAAACCATTCTGCTGTTGCGCTATTACAGACTGTTTATCCAAAAAGTCTATAAATCTATTATACATAGCCCTTTCAAAAATGTTGCTAACATTAGATAATAAAGAGATCGGCCGATAATTTTTTTCTTTATCATTTTACCCTTTTTTGTGAATGGCCTTAATATAGGCGTTCTTTAATAAAGTTGGAAAAACTCCAGTTGAAAATGAAAGATTTAAAATATGAGTAATTGTCTTAGAAATAAATTTTGCTGATTCTTTTACAACAGAGATGGGAATCTCGTCATCACCAACCGATCTCTTATTCTTAAGACTACCTATATTTTTTTAAATTTCTTCCTCATCTGTTGGACTCAGGTTTATAGAGGACCCTGTTATATTTTGTTGAAAAATATTGTTACTATTGGACTGGACATATATATATATATATATATATATATATATATATATATATATATATATATATATATATATATATATATATATATATATATATATATATATATATATATATATATATATATATATATATATATATATATATATATATATATATATTAAGCGTTTTCCGAATAACTTACGGTTTTTTAAATAAATTATAATAAGGGATGGTTTTACCACATTGTATGATTTTTTTAAAATCCTAAAATATGTAAAAAATAAATTAAAAAACGCGTGTTCAAGCGTTTTTCGAAAAACTAACCAGTTTTTAAATAAAAAAGTATTGTATTATTTAAGTGGTGGTTTCACCCCTTTGAACACCCTGTATAAAATTAAAAAAATCCTAAAATATGTAAAAAATAAATTAAAAAACACGTATTCAAGCGTTTTTCCGAAAAGCTGACAGTTTTTTAAATAAAAAATCTTGTAATATTTAAAGGGTAATTTCACCCCCTCGGAATTTGAGTTTTAAAAAATCCCTTCTTATCGAACCCCTACACCCTAAAATCAACCTGTATGCTAAAATTCAGCCTTTTACCTCGAGCGGTTTGAGCTGGGACGTGATGAGCGAGTCAGTCAACTGAGTCTTTTATTTATTAGTATAAAGTATAGACTACATGCAGAATCAGATCGGGTCACGCTTCACTTCCCTAGATAAGAGAAAGAATTTATAGTGAAGAACGTTCCGAATAATGCCAATTTACCGAATTTATTGTTAGATTATTATAATTTTGCTTATACCACCTGAAGAAGCTACTGCAGTAGAAATAATAAAAAATAAAATAATCCAATTTATCGAGGATATTATTCTTCAACAGAAAACGTTAAGTTTTTTACCCGTTTTGGTAAATATTAGTACAATACAAAAACCGGATTAACGTTGCACAGTTATTATATAATGAAACCTTCCGATTCAGGCGTGAACCTTAAAAAAGTTTCTAAAACAAAAATCTCCTAATTTGTTTTGCTTCTTTGTCGACGTAATCTGCCGTGTCTACTGTACCGTAAACTGTTGTTTTGACGATTATTTGGGTCGGTCCATTAGGTGTCACGTATTGTATTGAGGGCCAGAATTATAAACTATTCATAAGGCAAAAAATCAACTTTACATAATGGACAATGTGAATGCGACTTTGATTAAAATATATTACTATAGGGAAATTCTAAATCTTCTATTGTACCTCATCAATTTAACAAAACGCATTTCCAAACTTATTTAAAGAAAACCTAAAAATTGTCTTAAATGACCATAGAGTTTCGCGACAGTGTGCTACTTTTTCGTAAAACTAAAGGTGCCATTAAAAAAAATTGCATAGCCCTTTTAGTTTTCAAGATACAGGACCAAATTGGAAACGTTTCATTTTCATTTACCCTCGTATCTCATCTATCAGAACTTGTGAAAATGTGAAAACTGCTTCTCATACACTCAACTTAATTCCGCCTTTGGGATTAGTATACAGGGTCAGGTCAAAAAGTTATCGGACCCTACTTTATTTTTAACGAAACACCCTGTATATTTATACAGTATAATTTTTTTTTCTTTATCTCATCGGTTTTTGAGTCGACTTTTGGTTTATAAAGCAGTTTATAAACGTTCTTTTGGTATTTTTATTTAATTGATATTTTTTCTTCGACTAATGGCAGCGTATGAAAAATATGATATGCTGGTATGTTTTATACAGAGTAATGAAGATTCTGAAAAAGCCTCCGAATTATATTTCCAAAGGTAACTAAGCTAATATTTTGTTAAGTTAACAAGACACCGGTTAAATATGTTTTAAAATGATCATTTCCTAATAAAACAGTGCAAACTGCACCCCTTGATCTCATTTAGTTTTCGAGATATGAATTTTTTTTCGACTCAATGTAAGCATTTTGTCAAAAAACGGGAGGTAATTTTCGCGTCGCAAAAAAATTCCCAAAAGAGCGATTTGTATGTTGATATGTATTTATCTGAATTTTCTGCAGATTAAGAATCCGCATCGAGCGGTCTTCTGTGACCAACAGTTTTTCCAAGGTCTATAAAAATTCCACGGTTCGTCCTACGAACGAATTGACGTTTTTTTCGGTTTCTAGGATATCGAATTAGTATAGAAACGAAGTTTAAACACAATTTGAGACCCAAAAATTTTTCGCGAAATTTCCATACATATACTTGCAAATTTTTATACCGGAAAAATTTTTTGTGGAAAATGCATGGGAAAAGTACGTTTCTATATGTATTTTGAGCTAATAAATGCATTAAAACCATCCATTGCGACCTGGGATCAATATTTTCACTTTGAAATTTTTTTTTAGGATTTTTTGTTAAGTTAGCAAGACACCGGTTGATTATGTTTTAAAATGATCATTTCCTAATAAAACAGTTCCTTTATCTCGTTTACTTTTCGAGATGTAAGCGGCGCGCTCGCCATTTTGTCAAAAAAACCTTCGAGGTAATTCTCGCGTCGCAAAAAAATTTGGCAAAAAAGCGATTTTCCCGCGAATGTTTGTATATCTGATAGAGAATTTTCCGACGATTTTCTAATATTAAGATAAATTGTTTAAATACTTTTTTAGTAAAAATCTTTTTAACTTTTCACTATGCAGCGTTTTGTTTTGCCATATTGGATCAACTCCAGTATCTTCGCCAACCTACAATGTATGCGGGGAAATAGAAAAAAGGCTTATGTAGATCAGCGCATCTGCATCTGCTCAGACAGCTAGGCAGCCCTAAAGGCACTTGTAATGTCCAAAGGTATCATCTAGACAGGTGTTGGAATGCCTATACGAACTATGTGCGCTGGCTGAATACTGTCGAGTTGTTCTGGGTTCCAGGCGACAGTGGCGTGGAAGGTAATGAGAAAGCTGATGAGCTCGCAAGAATAGGATCATCAGAGGCCCTTTATCAGACCCGAATTCGTCCTTGGAATGTACAGTACAGGGTGTCCGGATTTGGTTGCAAAAGCAGGGTAACTCGCTTATTTTTAAAGATAGAACCTTGCGGTTTTCACGAACCTGAGCTAATTTTTTGTGAAACTCATGAAGCCGTAAACAAAATTTTCATATCCTTCTTCGTTTATGAGATACAGGGCGAAATAGAAAAGTTTGCATTTTGGGACCCCCCCTCGTATCTCGGTTATCCTTTAACTTAACGCAAAGAGAAAAATTGCTGCTTACGCAGTTTTTTACGCTGGATCCAGTGGCGTAGTCATATTTTTCATTTGAGTTGTTATTTTTTAGATATGACCCAAAGTTGTGTTTTTTTAAATAGGACACCCTATATATTTGTCGAGAAATTGATTTGTCCTTTTAAAAGCTTCTCAAAAATATATAATAGTATGGGTCTATTTTAATAAACAATAACCAAAATCCTAATTTTTATAATTATCATCCCAAATTTTGCAGTAGGCCATGCAAAACAATGCTGCCTTTTATTTAAAGTCGTTAACAATATATACATCCTAACAATAAATCAAAATATATTTGCAATTAAATCTATTTATCAAAATATGTATTGATAATTTCGCACCAAAAAAGTACCACCTACCTAGATTTATGTAACACAAGAACAAAACAGTAATAAATTATTATGTAACAAGCCTTTCAGCAAAAATCAACTGTCGTATAAGAACTACAGTAACCAAGGAAATCAAAAGAACTGTTCAAACTGATTTCCATTTTGTTCTATGCATGCTTCGCACAATTTTCGTATTCGTTTTAGGGAATTAAGCAAAATAACGGGATGATTTTGTAAATAGCGAAAATTTTCTCTTATTGCATTTCTTAAATCTTGGACATTATCGTAGTGGTCTTTGTAAATTCTATTTTCCAGATATCCCCATAGAAAGAAATCTAAAATCGACAAATCTGGGGACCTAGGGGGCCATCTTATAGGTCCATTTGTTCCGATCCATTGATTGGTAAAATTATTGTCCAGAAATAATCTCGTCATTCCAGAATTCTGTGCAGGAGCACCGTCCTGTTGAAAATAAATTTCGTTAATTTGCGCTAGTAAATTAAGTAATTCAGGTATAGCTGCCTCTAAAATTTCTATATTCTAGCGATTGGCTGTTAGATTTCCCTCAAATATATAAAATTTTATATGTGTTCCTAATATGAAGCAGGACACATTTAGACCAAACCTGCCCTGCTGTCTTCTGGGAAATATTTGATGTTGATTTTCCTGGGACCAGAATCTACTATTGTGCCTATTGAGTATACCAGAATTACTGAAATGTGCTTCGTCTGACCATATAACTTTCCTTTCAAAATCTTCAACTATATGGCATCTTTCTCGAAACCAATTGCAGAAGACTACCCGACGCTCTGCATCCCCTGGCTGTAAGTGCTGCACGAGCCTAAATTTGCATGGGTGGTATTTGTGCTTTTTTAGAATTTCTTGAACTCTAGTTTTTGGAATCTCTATGCTCTTTTCACTGGCCCTACAAGAGTTTGTAGGGTAAGCTTCTGCATTAGCCAAAACCGTAATTTCCTCAGCCTCCCGATTTTCTTTATTATATGTTTTCGTACGAGGTTTGATAAATGATCCGTGATTAAATAAATTCTTTTTTATCCCATAAAAAGTGGATATATTAGGTTGCCTCCTTTCTAGATATCTAAATAAAAATTAAGCAATAGTATTTCAACATACCTAAAAATTAACTATTTACCTGTTAAAATACATCTCAGAAGCCGCTTCAACATTTTCATTACTTAATATAAAACAAGCTAACATATCGTACTTTTCATAGTGTTCGAAAGTTTGGTTTTCTTCCATAATAATACAAATAAATTTTTACACAATAAATAAATACAAAAAACTAGCGCTATATTTTATACGCGCGTACAAAATTGGGAAATGTCATTTGCTTCCAAAAAAACAAAACGGCATCGTTTTGCATGGCCTACTGCAAAATTTGGGATGATAATTATAAAAATTAGGATTTTTGTTGTTGTTTATTAAAATGGACCCATACTATTATATATTTTTGAGAAGCTTTTAAAAGGACAAATCATTTTCTGGACAATATACATTTAAAAAAACACAACTTTGGGTCATATCTAAAAAATAACAACTCAAATGAAAAATATGACTGCGCCACTGGATCCAGCATAAAAAACTGCATAAGCAGCAATTTTTAAAGGATAACCGAGATACGAGGAGGGTCCCAAAATGCAAAATCTTCTATTTCGCCCTGTATCTCATAAACGAAGAAGGCTATGAAAATTTTGTTTACGGCTTCATGAGTTTATTCTTTAAAAATAAGCGAGATACCCTGCTTTTACAACCAAATCCGGACACCCTGTACGCGGCTGGGTAAACAAATGGGTGATACATAGGCAGGATTGGGAAACGACACGTAGAAAATTAATTTTCTTCGTGTATGTAGAAAATTGCGTAGTTTATTATAATATGTTTTATCGCATTAAAACTTTCTCTCTGGATATTTTTATTAATTATCATAAGTGTTTAAACTGTAAGACTGCACGCACACTGACTTCCGAAATAAAATCGGACGTTAATTTGCGCGCGCCAACTCTCTATTCTGTAACGGCGAACGGCCGGCGCTAACGCCCTATTCCTTGACAGACGACAAAATACACTGATGTCGCCGGCGTACATTAGTCGTCAAATTGACCCATCCTCAGCAACTTCTGGACTTCACAGAAAGTTATTTTAAGAATCACTGTCGTTTTGTTGTTCTGTGTAACTAAAAATTGATTGATTAATCGTTATAATATCAAACAATGGCTGGGCGACATGATTTTTGGGCAAAATACGAATTCCAAGAAATAAAAGTAAAAGGAAAAAACGCTTGTTTCTTCAATTACTGTAAGAAAACATTGAAAAATACTGCAAAACAAAGACTTTTTGCACACAGAAATGTTTGCAAGATGCCAATAAAATCAAGAGAAGATATACTTCACATTCCTTCAGAGGAGTCAAATGTAGATGCAGATAGTGACGGTGCGGATAATATTCCCTTAAGTAAACTTGCAAGGCTTGGAAATAGGACAAATACAATTTCCCCAATCTCGGAAAAGAGAAATAATACATCTTTTGCAAGTCACTTTGATTGCAATGATCAACAAACACCTAATACCCAGGGTGAGAGTTCCGCTATTCCTTCTGCACTTGATTCGTTTTTGAACCGGGAATCAACATCATTGGCATCTACCTCTTCTGTGAGCTCTATGCAAAATAAGGTAGGTAGATGTTTTACTAGCAGCCCAAGTGATTTTCAGTGGCGCCTAGAGTAAGAAAACTATGGTATTGGTAATTAACTTGGAGAATCTAAAATTCTCGCTAAAACTGTTCGTAAAATCAACAGATCACCATTCCCTGCTAAATTTTTTGGTATGTTTCAATTCACTAAGTTTTATTATTATTATTTTTTATTATTATATATGTTATTATATTAATTTAGTTTTATTAGAAACTTTTAGATCCACCTTCCGTTTGCGCGTAGGAAAGGATGACGGGGTGCCCATTTGCCAATTGCCCTTATGATAATAAAGCAGCCACTATTGATTTTTGTGGTAACTGTGGTTGGCCTTTCTTTGACAATAGCACATTGACTTCTTATAAAACAATATATTATTGTTTTCAGATTGCGCTAGAAGCGGGCCTTCTAAGAAAAATGCAAACAAATCTGCCAATATGCCGACTGCGCTCGTAGGATTTTGTGATACAATGACATCTATGGAGCAAGGAAATTTGAATATGGCTCTATGTGAGTTTATGTTCGGATGTAATATACCTTTCTCGGTTGTTGAATCTGACCATTTTAAAAAATGTGTTAAACTTTTGCGCCCATCGTATAAGTTGCCCACGAGAAAAACATTAACATCAACTTTGCTTTCAAAGTGCTACGATAATTGTAAAAAATCTATTAAAAATTTTGATCACGAATCTGTTATACTTATTGATGGATGGAAAAACTCATCAACTAACTGAAAAAACGTTGTTTTTCTAATTCACAATGTTGATGGTGACATAGCATTTTTTGAAACATTTAATTTAACAGGTGGGAAAGAAACTGGGGACAAACTGCAAGAACTTGTTGAAAAATGTGTAGTTTTAGCAAAAGAAGTTTATAACACTAATATATATGCGGTCTGTTCGGACAATGCAAGCAAGCAAAAAAAACGCAAACTATGACATCTCTATCAACTTCAAACATAAAACTCAATTTTTATAACCAAAATAAGCATGCTAATGTAACATCTGATTTAAACTTTGACCTAATAGATGAAAATTCTTTGATTAAAATAATTAATTCAATAAAAAGTAGATCCATTGGAGAAGATCAGTTATCTATCACGGATCTAAAGTTATGTTTACCTTTTTGTAAAAATTCGCTCATAAATATAATAATTAATACTTGTAAAGCAATAATAAAACCCCTAGCGAAAACAAATAATCCTAAAGATTTTAAGGATCTTAGACCTATTAGTATACTGCCAGTTCTTTCTAAAATAATTGAAAAACATATCTACAAACAAATCGTATCTTTTTCTGCTTCTAATAAATTAATACTTGAATGTCAAACAGGCTTTCGTGAAAACTTCAGTACTACTACGTGTTTAGTAAATCTTGTAAACGACATCAGGATCAGTGAGGATAAGAAAAAAATAACCTGCTTAGCTCTATTAGATTTTAGTAAGGCATTCGATACGTTGAGTCACGATATGCTATTGGCTAAACTTCATTACCTTGGTTTATCGGAAAACTCTGTAGCATTTCTAGGGTCTTATCTTGTTGACCGATCCCACTGTGTACTACTAAATGATGGTCCTGTCAAGCTCAAATCTCGCTATTTACCTTTGACAACTGGGGTACCGCAGGGGTCGATCTTGGGGCCGTTGCTGTTTTCTTTATATGTTGCTGATATGGACAAGGGAGTTAATTTTTCGAAACTTCAACAATTTGCTGACGACTCTCAATTGTATATATCATTTGAACCTCAAAATTTTGAAAATTGTATGACTAATTTTAATCGCGATCTAGATTATCTAAACCATTTTGCGATAGATCATAATCTGAAGCTGAACGCAGCCAAATCGTGTGTAATTTTATTCGGAACTAATAAAAATCAAATAGCAGACATGTCAGGTAATCTAAATTTAAAAATTAACAACGCACGTATCTATTTTGACTCCGGACTCTCATTCGAAACACATATTAAAAACAAACTTAAAGTTGTATATATGCGTCTTAAAAACCTGAACAAACTTAAAACCTACTTGCCAGAAAAAATTAAATATTATTTATGTAATACACTTATTTTATCTCTATTTGATTACGGGACGTGGTTTATCATAGCTCGTTGGTTGGAAGAATTTCAAAATCTATTCAAAAGTTACAAAATACCTGTATGAGATTTTCTCATAATATTCCTTTTAGGAATCATATCACTCCATATTTAAATAATTTTTCAGTTTTAACGATGGCAAATCGAGGCAAATTACATATATATACGTTTGTCTACAGAATTTTAAAATCATGTCATGTCATTACGAGGAATGTTAACGATTTTATAATTCCTCAACACAAAACGTCTACGTTTCAGAAATCATTCAGTTTTATAGCCATACAAATGTGGAATTCTCTTCCAAATCGCGTAAAGAAATATAACATTCAACCGTTCACCCAGTACATCAGGACAGGAACAAACTTTTAGTTGAACAAAGTCTTACTTGAAATCGTGATTCTCTGGGAAACTCCTTATATATAATTAATCAATTTCTGTGTTTTGTGCGCATATTTGAATGTAAGCCAATTGTCTGTATGCACTGCACTGATGCTTTCCATGTTTTTTATAAACTATTTATGTCTAGCTTCTTCCGACCCATGCACATGAATGTCTCCTGGGGTGTCTCCTTATCCTTTGCCTAGCCACGCCATTTATTTGAATAATCTTTTTTTTTATAAGTTTTTATAATTTACTATATATTATGTTACATTTATCTTATAAACTTGGTCTTACTGAATAAAATTGTACTCCGTATTAGATGTTAATTGGTAGGGTTGTTCCGCGCAGTCATATGTTTTGTGTGGCTGCGAATCAGTTTTTTAATTGGGGAGCAGTCCTTATTCCTCAGCTTATTTATGTATGTAGGAATATAAGTATTTTTTCCATGCAATAGCAAATAATCATGAAAGTTGTCATGTACTAGCTGATGAATAAAAATTGTTTGAATTTGAATTTGAATTTGAATATGAAAAAGATCTCAATAAATTTATGGTATACAAATTGTAATAGTCATACAGCGAATTTACTAGCAAAAGAATTAGTATCCGAAAATATTACTGGGAAAGTCCAGTCCAGTAATTTTAGCTGGTGAAACTCGGTGGTGTTCTTTTAGAGACTGATTTGTAAATTATCTAGAGAACTTGAAGCCAATTATAACAATCTAAACAATAATTGCTGAAGCGCCTACTTTTAAACAAAGCATAACAAAACTAGTATTTGACGAACATCTAAATAAACAACTTGAAGATAGTGTGACATTGTTTGATCAAGTTTGCAAACTTATTAACAAATTACAATGTACTGAAGCCTCAATCGCGGATGCAGCAGAAGAATGGATGCAATTAAGCCTTCCTGAAGGTTTTGATGAATATACACCATGCCTTAAAAAACGGCAAAAGATGGCTTTGAATTTGTTTTCACTAGCCGCTAATTACTTGCACTGTGTTTACCGAGGCAAAATGTTAAATGAAACACAAATTAAAGAAGTTAATGATTTTTTAATAGACAATTTAGACACGGAAGGACTGGATGGTCTTCAAGATTTTAAAAACAATCGAAATATATTTCGAAAACTAAATGAGAAAAGCATTACAAAAGTTCGAACTTTTTGGGAGTTAGCAGATAATCATTATCCTTTTCTATCCAGACTGGCGATTAAGCTAAACACAATTCCGACATCTTCAGCTCAAGTAGAAAGACTCTTTTCCAATTGGTCGTTTGTTCACTCTCCTATCCGAAACCGGCTCACTGAGGAAAACTCGAAAATGTTAACTTATATTTATTATCATTTGAAGATAAGAGACAGTAATCGATCTGAGGACTATAAAAATATTTTTTTTCGAAGGCTGTAGAAAAAATGTTTGATTTTTATAGTATAAGTTTTGATTTTTTTTGTAATTTTTGCCAAAGAAGCTTTGTAGACTATATACATGTAATAATTAATAATTATTGTAGGTGGTAGTACTCGTAGTTCTTACCTTTATTATTACTTTTTGGTTTAGGGGTTATCATTTTTTTTGTTCTGAGTCTTACTTTTAAAAACTGTTTCTGATGAAACCTAAGACATGTTATTTTTCTAGCTTTTAGGACATCATTATCCATTTTTTTAATAATAAATTACAATAATTAGAGATATTGTTAGTAGTTTATTTCTTAGTTTATTCTAATAGCCTTTTTTCACTTATTTAAAATAAATATAAACACAAAAATCGGCTTTTAATATACAAAAAAAAAATTATACGTTTGAGCATGTAGAAAATGTAGAAAATTAGTTGGTGTAAAAAATTAATTTTCTGCGTGTAGAAAATATGGTAGAATATTCAAAATTTTCTACCAACCCAACCCTGTACATAGGCACAAGGTCCACTGGCCAAAGGAGGGACTGGTAATGAGCGCGTCAGCCTCATCGCAGATTTCTCCACATTAACACAATAAGCTGTACAGCTTCAGTGTCAGTTTTGGTCAAACAATTTATTGTCACAGGAAAATTGTGACAATTTTATGGACAAATCGAAATTTACCTTAAAACAAAAAAAAACAAAACAATGAAAGAACGAAATATTAATCGAAAAAAAATCATATTTTTCGATAGGTCAATGCAAGTACATAAATTGAAAATATGACATTCGTTATATTCGTAACATTGCCGTAAAGCGGTTAATGAATCCAGGTGACCTAACAAAAAGAAATGAACGATACATAGGCGAGGTGAATAATTTCGATGACATTAAAATTAAAATTACGCGACCTTAAACTCTATTTTGTTATCGTTTTTTATTTATTTATTTATTTATTTATTTATTTATTGCTTTATTGTTACAGAGTAGCATATAATAATTACAATGATATTATATTAAAATATAAAATGTTACCACTATCTATAACAAAGGCAGAGTTCGCACTCACCGCTTTCACGGAGAGCAGCGCTCTTCCACTCAACCCAAATCTACGATGTAAAGATCCGTTCGATGTCCTGTTGCTCCCAAAGGCTAATCACGAAGACTACTTGACAAATGTGGAAAGTAAATGGAATATGATGGACTGCGCAAAGATCTTTACTCGTGATAAGATAAAGACTGAAATGTGCAAAACACCCTAGAAGCTCTTTACCTACATTTAGCATATAAAACTACGTGTAAACCTAATGTAAATATAATAATGCACAATTTATACAGTAAAAAGCAATGAATGTAAAAGAGGGCAGGAGAAACAATACAATAGCAGACACCAGCAAATAGCGAGAAAAGCATAATAAAAATCTACAAACTATTATTTAACCAGTCCTTGAGACGTTTCTTAAAAACAATTAGCGAAAGGTTTTTGATATTCGCGGGAATTTCGTTATATACTTTAGCAATATTATCGCTAAATGATCCACAGAATTAAGCGGTTCTATGTGTTGGAATAGTCAGTTGGTCTTTATGCCGAATATTTATCGTATGGACTGAACTGCGAAATTTTAATTTGTCGTAAAGATATGTAGGCTTTTTCTTTGAAATAATTTTATAATAAAAGACTGAACAGTGTAATGTTCTGCAATCCACCATATTAAGCCATCCCAAGACATTTCTTATTTAGTAAGTGCCTGTTAAGGTAGATCATTTTAAGGTTCATAAACGCTCTTCTGATAAGAGAAGAGACGTGTTCCGAATATCTCATTCTGCAATCCAAAACCAAACCCAGATTTTTTGAACTCTCCTTCAAAGAAAGATGCACTCAATTCATCGAAACGTTGATGCTGGGTAGGCATCTTAAGCGGGCTGCAGACCCTCCAAACAGCAACATGCATGACTTAGAGACCTGCGTGTCATCGGCATACATATGATATCTACAAAATCGCAGAACTTTAGGGAACTGAGAAGTGTACAGAGAGAAGAGCAAAGGGCCGAGTATGGAACCCTGAGGTACCCCGCAAGTTATGTAGGAGGGTTCAGATATTTTTCCACACAGCTTAACCGATTGAGATATGTTGTGTAAGTATGAATGTAAAAGATCTGATGAACCCCTCGAGAAACCCAAATAGTTTAAAAGAGCCAGCATCAAGCTATGATTTATGCGATCAAACGCTTTCGAGTAATCAAGCAGGACTAATAATGTCAGTCTGCCCCTATCTGATTCAATCTGGATGTCATCTGTGACCTTAGTTAATGCCGAAATACAGCTGTGATTATTGCGAAATCCTGATTGAAACTCAGGGAGTATGGAGTTTTCCTCCACGAATGTCCTGATTTGACATTCCCAAATTTTTTCTAATACTTTAGAGAGCACGCATAATAAACTAATTGGTCTCAGGTCTTGAAAGTCCTTAGGATCAGCTTTTTTAGCTAAAGGAAAAACGTGTGTTGACTTCCAAAGCGCCGGAAACGTGCTATGGGCTGTGCAAAAATTAAATATGTGTTCAATCACTGGAAGGATACGAGGGCAACAGTAAAGGAGGATATTCGTGCTTATACCATCTGGTCCAACGGAGTTGGACTTTATTGAGAGGAGAGTGTATTAAATTTCTAGTTCATTTGTCGGTTCAAATGAAAATTGATTTCCTATTAACTTGTTATTTGCCAGATAATCCATTGTCTCTGCATCCGAATTTAGGTTGGAAATGGCACTCAAAAAATAATTATTTATCTTCTGTGGATCAGAAAGATGCTCAGGCAGTTCATTATTGGGTCTTGTAGTAATTATGTTCAGCTTCTTTACCTCCCTCCAGAACACCTTGCCATCCTCAAAAGAGATCTTATATTCAAAATAGGCCCTTTTTTCTCTCTTAACTGCGTGGTTGATTTCATTTCTCAAAGCTTTATAGAAATTCCAGTCCTCAGGTCTCTTGTGCTATTTAAATTTAAGTAAGGCTTTATCGCGTCTGCGCATGAGCAACTTCAAAGCATTGGTTAGCCAAGGTGCCGAATTCTTTGAAATACGAACGGTTTTTATAGGAGCATAATAATCAAAAAGACTCAGTATAATTGAGTTGAATCGAGAAATCTTTAAATCAATATCATCGGCGTAATAAACGGGCAAAAAGTTCATCAAATTCAAATCCTGGGTAAACTCGTTAATGTCAATATTATTAAGATTTCGGGAAGTATGTAAAAATTAGTCATTTTTAATTTTAAACTTGGAATTAAACAGGATACAAGATGATGATCAGATATTTCATTAGAAGCGGATACTTGGGAAGTAATTTTAGGTATGTTATTTGAGCAGAACAAAACATCCAGGAGTTTGGCACTATGTGAAGTATATCGAGTTGGTTCCTTCACTAACTGACCTAGATCGAATGACTCCAGCAGCGAATAAAAATCTTTTGTGGACTTGTTTTCGAAATCTAGCATGTCAATGTTTAAATCCCCTGCGCCAATCAAGAATTCGAACTCAAGAATTCGAACTCAGGTATCAAAATACCAAGGACAGTCTCCAGTTCTCCGAGAAAGTCACCAATAGAAGAGCCCGGGGGTCGATACAACGAGCCCACAGCCCTTATATAAGCAAAATAAGTGAAGTTAAAAAAAGTGTACTGAACTAATATAGTAATCTAATATAGTAATTAAAATATATTACAAAAAAAAAGAAAAATGTATAACTTTAATCTAGTATGTAACAAAAATAATTAATATTAACAGACTAGATCAGATAGTTCATTCCTTATAAAATATTCAATTCAATTCAATTCAAATACAACATGACACCCAAAGAGATTTAAGTAAACCAGCAAATGAAAAACATTTTAATGAGACTTATTCATTATAAAGATCATTAACGCAGCAAAAAGGTCTTTCAATGACGTTCGCTTTGTTTTTTTTTTCGGAAGAGTGCAAACATAGGGATTGTTTTTAAATGTTCTAGAAGATGTAGTAGGCGTCGATATTTGTAGATGTCGATTTCATTTAGCTCCGTAGTAATGTTAAAAATTTCAGCTGTTTTTCGTTATTTTAAAATCTGAAAAGTGATCATATGTGAATTGTTTGTATATACCGTTATGCTATAAAATCGTTTCCCGTCTAATCTACATGAAAAGTGTTTAAATACCTTTATTTGTATTTGCATGTGTCGGATAAACTGATAAGAGACAGAACTTTGTAGCGGTCAGAGGCCTACGCTGCAAGTGGTCTCGGCCGGAACGGTAAATATGACGGATGAATGTGGAAAATGTTATGCTTAAATTTAGGCGTAGTGAATCTAATGCGATCAAGTGTGAGGGAGTATGCAAGCTCAGTTTTCACTCCGAGTGTGTAGGAATTAGCAAGCAAAACTTAGATGTCATAAAGAGTATACAAGGCCTGGTTCGTCCTGTCGCAGCTGCACTGAGGTTCTTTACTCTATTGATACTTTGAAAAAAGAACTAGAAGAATTTAAGGATAGTATTAAAAATGAACTACAAAAAATTGCTGAAAAAGGTACCTGCAAAAGCGCCTGAAGGGAATGCAGGACTTAACAGAACAGATGCTGAAGTAAGTAGTAAAACTAAAGGAGAGGTTCTGGTTAATAAACCAAAAGCAAAGCAAGATAACAAGAAAACAATGGAAGCAATTAGAACTTCTATTAACCCTATAGATCTTGGTATTGGAATATTTCAAATAACAGATGTTAAAGATGGTGGCATATTAATGAGATGTGATACCAAAGAAGAAATGAATAAATTAAAACAAACCGTGAATAAAAAAATTAAAAATAAGTATGACATAAAAGCACCAAAACCAAAAAATCCGAAAATAAAAATTATAGATATCGAAGAAGACCTAAATAAAGAAGACATAGAAGCATACATACTAAAACAAAATCAGTCATGTATGCATGACAAAACACACCTCGAAGTAAGAGTATTGAAAAAAATGAAAACTAAGTTCATGGCAATAGTAGAATGCGATCCAAAAACGTTCTGGTCAATCATGGAGTCAAGACGTATACTATGTATAGGTTTTTCTGTTTGTCGTGTTTTTGAGTACGTTCCAGTATATCGTTGCTACAAATGCGGTAGTCACAGTTCAGGTGAATGCAGTGATGAAGAGAAATGTTTGCGTTGCAACGATAAATCTCATGCTACTAGTCAGTGCGTTAGTAAAAACTATAAATGTGTTAACTGCATAAATGCACGGATTACGACGTTAGTCATTCGATATTTGACATTCAATGCCCTGTTTATATGAGAAAAAAATTAATTGAAAGTAAAATAAATAACTACATTATAAATGAATAGCAATTAGTAAAAAAAAAATATTATTTCATCCAATCTCGATTTTTTGTCCCAAAATGTTCAAAGTTTTAGAAATAAAATTGATAATATTGAATTAGTCTTAACCTCTAAAGATATTAAAATAACTTATTTATCAGAACACTGGTTAACAAAAACATATATTTCTTTATACAAAATACTTAAGTATGAACTGGGAAGCTTTTATTGTACAGATGGTACACAGGGGGAGAAGTTATGATTCTGTTCAATACAGAACTTAATCTACCTGTAAAAAACTTAAACAAGACTCAAAAGTATGCATGTGATTCTGTATTCAAAGCCTGTGGTATCCGTCTTGAAAATGTTGATAATAATAACTATCAAATTGTAAACAGGGCACCCAATACTGATCTAAATATCTTCTTTGAAAAACTGAATAATTTTCTTCGTGATTTGTGACTGTCACTAAATGATAGAATAATACAATGCGGCGACTGGAATATTGACTTTCTTGAACCGTCGAGCAGTGTACGCGATTTAAAAGACATATTGGATTCTTACGGGTTATGTAATATTGTACGCGAGATACGCGAGTACGAAAGATTTTACAACGAAAAAAACATAGAAATTTTTAAAACATACTTGGGTAGGGAGGACTGGCAGGATGTTCTACAAGCAGCGGACATAAACCAAGGATTCGATTCATTCACCAAATGCATTCAATACTATTTTGACATAACGTTTCCCTTAAAAAAAGTAGACAAAAGCAAACAACATGAATCTAAGTCTTGGGTAACATTGGGTATAAAGATATCTTCTAAAACGTTAAAAAGGTTATTCCATAGAAAAATTGAAACTAAGCCAAATACGACATAAACTATTTCAAAATCTATAAAAAAACTTACAACAAAGTAATTAAAAAAGCAAAGCAATTGTATAATCATAAATATTTTTTTGCATCCGATAATAAGTCAAAAGCGGCATGGACACTTATAAATAGTAGTATAAATAATAATAAAAACTCTAAAGTTACGATTTCTAGTATAAAAAATGAACAAGGGATTATATTAAACAATAAAAATGAAATTGTAAATTGCTTTAATCAATACTTTGTAAATCTTCCTAGGTCACTTTCTGTTACTTTATTAAATCCTAGTGATGTTCCACAAAACAGATCACTTCCAAACACAATATTACTGCAGCCTGTTAATCAATACGAAATCATGAAAATTAAGAAACTAAAAAATACTACCTCTGTTGGGACAGATAACATACCATCAGCTGTTTTCAAAAAAGTCGCTAATACTCTACTACTTCCACTGTCATATTTAATTAACTGGTCGCTTATGAACGGCATTTTTCCAAACATTTTGAAAACAACTAAGGTAGTACCTCTTTTTAAAAAGGGGGATGCACTTGCCCTTAAAAACTATAGGCCAATAGCCATCTTACCTGTACTTAGTAAACTATTAGAACGTATTGTTTATGACCAAATTATAACATTTGTCGGGCGATTTAACATTCTTAAAGGCTGTCAACATGGATTTTTTGGTGGCCGATCTACAGATTCCGCGATTTCTGTATTTTTAAACTACGTGTACGAAAAGTTAAATAATAAAAAGAAATGTATGGGCCTCTTTATGGACCTCAGTAAGGCATTTGACCTGGTTGACCATGGTCTTCTCTTGAAAAAACATTTTGAGTGTGGTTTGAGGGGTTGGGTGCATGAGTGGTTGCGGTCTTATCTGAATGGTCGACATCAAGTTGTTGAAATTGATAAAACCAAATCTTCTGAATTAGACATTAGTTGTGGGGTACCTCAGGGATCTGTCCCAGGTCCCCTTTTATTTTTGATATTTATTAATGATATTCCAAATGTCTGTAACAACAAGAATCTTACTCTCTTTGCTGATGACAGCAGTTATGTGGTGACCAGTAATACTTTGCGAAAAGCTATTCGGAAAACTCAAGCAATGCTTCATATATTTTATGAATGGTTTAATGCAACCAAATTGTATTTAAATGTGGATAAAACCAATTTTGTGAGCTTTACACCTCGAACTCACGTTCTAATAAAAATTAATGGTAAGTCAGTACTACAAGTCTCGTGTGTAAAGTTTTTAGGCGTTTACCTGGATAACGTTGATGAGCTCTGTAAAAACTGGCCACTTCATCCTATGCTGTCTATAGATTAAAACAGATCTCAACCACGGAAGGTTTTTTTTCGTATTACTATACACAATTTTACAGTCGCTTAAAATATGGTCTAATTTTTAATTCGAGCATTCTAAATTCAAAAACGAGTGATTCGGACAATTTCTGGAGTGTGTAGTTTGGCCACATGTAGACTAATATTTAGGCGATACAGGATGTAGTGTAGCCGAAAATAATATCTACTATACTGGAGCCAAAATATACAATAAATTACCAGATAATTTTAAATTTGCGCTTAACGAAAATTTTAAAAGTTTAAAAGTTTAAAAGATCTGTCAAAGAATATCCAATATCTCAATGTTTTTATAGTGTACATGAATATTTAGAATCTTAGGCATATATATTATACTTTGTATCTTTTAATAATTCTTCTATGTACTCTTTGTCAATGTACAGGGTGTCCGGATTTGGTTGCAAAAGCAGGGTATCTCGCTTATTTTTAAAGATAGAACCTTGCAGTTTTCACGAACCTGAGCTAATTTTTTGTGAAACTCATGAAGCCGTAAACAAAATTTTCCTAGCCTTCTTCGTTTATGAGATACAGGGCGAAATAGAAAATTTTGCATTTTGGGACCCCCCTCGTATCTCTGTTATCCTTTAACTTAACGCAAAGGGAAAAATTGCTGCTTATGCAGTTTTTTACGCTGGATCCAGTGGCACAGTCATATTTTCCATTTGAATTGTTATTTTTTAGATATGACCCAAAGTTGTGTTTTTTTAAACGGGACACCCTGTATATTTGTCCAGAAATTGATTTGCCCTTTTAAATGCTTCTCAAAAATATATAATAGTATGGGTCTACTTTAATAAACAACAACAAAAATCCTAATTTTTATAATTATCATCCCAAATTTTGCAGTAGGCCATGCAAAACGATGCCGTTTCTTTTGTTTTCTTGGAAGCAAATGACATTTCCCAATTTTGTACGCGTATATAAAATATAGCGCTAGTTTTTTGTATTTATTTATTGTGTAAAAATATATTTGTATTATTATGGAAGAAAACCAAACTTTCGAACATTATGAAAAGTATGATATGTTAGCTTGTTTTATATTAAGTAATGAAAATGTTGAACCGGCTTCTGAGATGGATTTTAACAGGTAAATAGAACATTTTTAGGTATGTTGAAATATTATTGCTTAATTTTTATTTAGATATCCAGAAAGGAGGCAACCTAATATATCCACTTTTTATCGGATAAAAAAGAATTTACTTAATCACGGATCATTTATCAAACCTCGTACGAAAACATATAATAAAGAAAATCGGGAGGCTGAGGAAATTACGGTTTTGGCTAATGCAGAAGCTTATCCTACAAACTCTTGTAGGGCCAGTGAAAAGAGCATAGGGATTCCAAAAAACTAGAGTTCAAGAAATTCTAAAAAAGCACAAATACCACCCATACAAATTTAGGCTCGTGCAGCACTTTCAGCCAGGGGATGCAGAGCGTCGGGTAATCTTCTGCAATTGGTTTCGAGAAAGATGCGATATGGTTAGAGATTTTGAAAGGAAGGTTATATGGTCAGACGAAGCACATTTCAATAATTCTGGTATACTCAATAGGCACAATAGTAGATTCTGGTCCCAGGAAAATCAACACCAAATATTTCCCAGAAGACAGCAGGGCAACTTTGGTCTAAATGTGTCCTGCTTCATATTAGGAACACATATAAAATTTTATATATTTGAGGGAAATCTAACAGCCAATCGCTATATAGAAATTTTAGAGGCAGCTATACCTGAATTACTTGACGATGTTTCTCTAGCGCAAATTAACGAAATTTATTTTCAACAGGACGGTGCTCCTGCACACAATTCTGAAATGACGAGATTATTTCTGGACTATAATTTTACCAATCAATGGATCGGAACAAATGGACCTGTGAGATGGCCCCCTAGGTCCCCAGATTTGTCGATTTTAGATTTCTTTCTATGGGGATATCTGGAAAATAGAATTTACAAAGACCACTAATGTCCTAGATTTAGGAAATGCAATAAGAGAAAATTTTCGCTATTTACAAAATCATCCCGTTATTTTGCTTAATTCCCTAAAACGAATACGAAAATTGTGCGAAGCATGCATAGAACAAAATGGAAATCAGTTTGAACAGTTCTTTTGATTTCCTTGGTTACTGTAGTTCTTATACGACAGTTGATTTTTGCTGAAAGGCTTGTTACATAATAATTTATTACTGTTTTGTTCTTGTGTTACATAAATCTAGGTAGGTGGTACTTTTTTGGTGCGAAATTATCAATACATATTTTGATAAATAGATTTAATTACATATTTATTTTGATTTATTGTTAGGATGTAGATATTGTTAACGACTTTAAATAAAAGGCAGTATTGTTTTGCATGGCCTACTGGAAAATTTGGGATGATAATTATAAAAATTAGGATTTTTGTTGTTGTTTATTAAAATAGACCTATACTATTATATATTTTTGAGAAGCTTTTAAAAGGACAAATCAATTTCTGGACAAACATACAGGGTGTCCCATTAAAAAAAATAAAATTTATATCTAATTTCAAAATTTTCTATCCCATTGCTTAGAAGCAGTGGAACCATATGTGACTTGATCCATACTTGTAATTTATACTGTCCAAGGATTCAATAAATATGTTTACGATTGTAAAGTTTTATGGCGTTATAAATAATTGATTTTTTAATTGATTCTGTGGAAGGAATAAATAAAAATACTAAAAGATTGCTCGGTGGCACAGCAGAAATATTAGAATGTAAAAACGTTGTATCGAAATCACTCCATGTTATGCTTGTGTCGTGAGCAAAGAGAGAGATTTTTCCATTAATTTTTAGATTGGTGATATCATTTATGTATAACAAAAAAAGAATAGATCCCAAGACCAAACCTTGAGGAATTCCACTTGTAATCAATTTACAATCAGAATCAGAACCATTTTCCTTTACAAATTGTTGCCTGTTCTCGAGATAAGATTTAAACCAATTTAAAGAAATTCCATAAAAATTTAGCTTGCTTATCAAAACTACATGACTAACACAGTCAAAGGCTTTTGCATAGTCACAAAAAACTGAGGCGGTGGGGTGGTTGTTATTGAGGGATAAGTAGACGTCGCTAAGCAACGAGAACAACAAAACTCAATGTTACAATTTTTAAGAAACCACAATTTAAACAATTTAGATAACGTACAACGTTAGGACCCAGCATTAATACGTGCCTCTCCGCACACAATTAACGCATAAAGCTGACATTGACCGCCTGGTTCAACAGAAAGCTAGCACAATACCTATTTATCCGCATTGTGACCAATCTCCATTGTCTCTTTCGCATTTTAATTAATGATGTGAAAAAAGCGTTTCATAATAATTTCATATCGCCCATAAGATCATGTCATTATGGCATTGTTCGCGACCAACCTTGCACTATTTTACACAAAGATGTAGCGAGAATTAACGTTGTTTAAAAACCAGTTCAATAATAATGGATGTAAATTTTTCGTGTGCAACCCAGATTCGGCTTTTAGTGTCACACATTTTTGTGCTAGTAGTATTATGGGCGGTTTCGTAATACCAGGTCATACCTATGCAAATGCAATTGCTTTTTGACGAGTTATCTTTTCCTAGATCGAATACGTTTCGAGCATTTTGTAAAAGATTATATGGCAGAATAATTCATTTAATTACATTTTAACTAGTTGTATTTTCAACGAAAAGCATTATCCAGTGTTCTAGCTTAACAGGGAAAGAATAGGAATGGTGAACAACCGATGTGGAATATTAATTTATATCAGTTAAAAGTCGGACAGAATGATAAAGCTTGTCTCATTATATTTTAATGTCACTTTAAGAGCTTCATAAATAGCGATAGCTTCAGTGGTAAATATGCTACATCTCTTATCCATTTGGAATTTAGATTCAGCTTTTATTTGTGGAATATAGATAGCTGCTCCATTGCCCTGGGGCATTTTGGAGGCATCAGTATATATTAATACAGATTTTGGGAGTTTCGTAAGTTCTTGTTTTAAAATATGTGTATTTAGAAGATTATTATCTGTGAACGACGGAAATATTACAGTTACCTCTTGAAAAGTGATATGATACTCATAATCCGAAATACAAAAGGGCGATATTGATCTAAGAATTTCGTTATAATTCCTGTATGCCTCACAAACCGGGGGAGAATTTTTTTTGTTCCAATATTTATTTGTTAAATCATATGTATTAAGTCTAGCTATTTTATTTAATACCTCAGTATTGAAATATATGTGTCTAAGCAAAAGTTTTATACCAAGTGTTTCTCTACGTATGCTTAATGGGGGCTCTAAAGCTTCAACCAAAAGAGCCTCAATAGGGGTAGATCTCATTGCACCTAGACAAACCCTAAGTGCCTTATATTGCACACTATCAACCTTTAACAATTGAGTTCTGCATGCAGAGCCATAAAGAAAGCTGCCATAGTCAAGAATTGACCTGATATAGGCCATGTAGAAGACTAAGGCTATTTGGACATCACATCCCCACCAAGTTTTTGTAATTGATCGCAGAAAGTTAACTCCTTTGATGCACCTAGTGACAAGATAATCAATATGTGTTCTCCAGGTTAATTTTTTATCTAAAATGATACCTAGGAACTTAATTTCTTTTTTAAACGGTATGTTTACGTCTTGTAATGTTATATAATCGGGGTAAGTGTATTATGCCTAGTAAATGTACAGAGCATAGATTTTTCAAGACATATTTCAAAACCATTGATACGGGTCCATACTAAAATATTTTTGAAAGCATCAGATATTAAACTTAGACAATTTTCATAATTATTGCTTTGAGTCTAAATGCAAAAATCATCAGCATATTGCACTACTTTATAGATAGGTGAATTATGTATATCGGCTGTATAGATATAGAAGAGCAAAGGGCTGTCTGTCCTTAGATCACTAGCTAACGTTAAGCTATGGACTTATAAAATTAATCCAATATTATGGAATATTAAAAAATATTACGACAGAATACACTACAAAATAAACAAATTTACTTTATGTGGGTTAAGGCACATACAGGTTTAAGTGGAAATGAGTATGTGGATTGTCTGGCTAAAGACAGCATAATTAATGGTATTCCAATTGGTAATGAAATAACTCTAAATGATGCACATAATTTACTCCAATCTTTAAGTTTAAACCAGTGGAATATAAGATGGCAAACACTTTGTAAAAGTTCTCCAACACGTTACTCACTTATTCACGAAAACATTCCAAAAAATTACTGGCATAAAGACTTAACAGTATCCAGACGTTATATAACAACAATAATACGATTGAAACTTGGTCATGCCAGTTATCCAGCACGTTTTAAAAAATCCATATTCTATCCTCAGATAAATGTGAGACTTGTAATGTTAAGTGCGACCTAGATCATATCTTTTTTGAATGCAGTAAATATATTGATAACACAAAGAAACTTTTTAGAGTTCTAATAAATGAATGTAAAATTAGCTGTCCTTTTAATCTCCTTAATCTATTATCCCTCCAAAAATTAAAAGTATATACTGCAATTATGACGTTTTTGCACAACAATAATTTAAAGATTTAATTGTAGATTAACATTTATAGATATATCAGGATAGGTTAAGTTTTTACTTTGTTCTTTCCCTATATGTTTTCCTTTTTTTTTTGTGATCCTCCTGTTTGTCTATGAAAAAGTCGTCATGATAGACCTCTTGGCGTGAAGCGTGTCTCCCTTTGTATACATGTTTAGGGTTTAGGATAAATTTACATTTTTTCCTGTTATGTATTCATTCTTAAAAAAAATTGAGGCTGGCTGCATGGCTGCATGGCTGATCAGCTTAAAGCCAAAAAAAAATAAAAATCAGTTAAAAGTCGATTAACAAATTCATAATAAATAGCTTCATTTCCTAATGATTTTGCTGTTATTTAATAATTTTTTGATTTCAGAATTAGAAAAAAGTTATTTTCCTAACAAATGCGCAAAGTGTTACTTTCCCGCACCCGAAAGTAGTTAGACTAGATATGCTTTAAGTGCAGGAAAGACACTTGGCGCACGTGTTAGGAACAATATTTTTTAAGAGCGTCTAGATTACAACGAAATTAAAAGTATACGCATTATTTTTGAAGACTACATGTAACAGCAATAACAATACAAAAATTAACTACTTGCTGGTAATATTTGCAACAAAAGAACAATTACTGACGTTTTGCAAATTGATTGTAAAAAACTTTTTATCCAATTAAGTTAAAATTTTATTCAAAAATCAAATGTGAAAAAGAAAGAACTTGTAAAATCTCGTATATCCTATATGGCGAAACAAAATGGCGGCATAATTTAAAGTTTAAAAAGTCAGTAAACTTCAATTTCCTACAAACAAAAATATTTTTTTTATGGAAAAAAATAATAAACATTATAATTGATTTTTTTAGGGATAAGTAATTATAAAATGATACTGAAAAATAAAATAAAAATTTAAAAATAGTATGTATATTTGTATGTTCGTAAGTATATGTGTATGTATGTACATATGTACGTATGTATGTATTTGTGTAGGTATGTATGTTAAAAAAATCACAGCATTGTTCTTTGCCCAGAACATCCCTCATAACAAATGTTGTGACCCCATTATTTTATAGTCATTTTATTTGTGAATAGTCTTAAGTATTATATATTCATTAGTCTAGAGATAGTTTGACACGTAAATGCAATATTTAGACATACATTATATTTCGGCGGAACCTTCCGACAAAAGCTGCTTTAATGGTCGTTTATTGCAAAGGAAATTCTAAGTAAACAATATGTATTTTAAATTCTACTTCAAATTCTATTTTATGCACGTTCTTCCGCCCTAAATATTATTATACCCGAAAAAAACGTATCATAAACTCATTTACACTATGTCGATAAAGCTTGGGAAGGTTCAGCTATAAAAACATTAAAAGAAACCATTGTAGTACAGTAAGCAGTGGCGTAGCAAATACTCCCCAAATTACTTTTATAGACACCTTTTTTAATCAATTTTACAGATACGCCACTGCATCTCAAATTAGGGAATTCATATAAAAATAAGTTCTAGGTAGTCAGTAGAGAGCAGGTCAGTCATTATGTCAGTACTATATTGTCAGTAGAATTAAGTCAGTAGACACAATAAGAGTAAAGATTTGTTAGAAGTAAGAAGTGTCCCTCTTGTACAGAAGATAATAGAGAGATTTGAAACAAGTTGAAGTGTTTACATTTACTACCAGTGCTAATACAAAATACTAAAATTATTAAATCATAACAGTGGTGGCATTCGGCGAGTAATAAAAATATTAAAACATAACACAAATTCCACCACACACATTGTATTTATAATTTCTTATGAGGTACTTGGGTTCAAAAATAAGTCCTATGACTGAAGGATATAACGAAACACTTTTAAAGAAGATGAAATTAAGATTTTAAAAACAGTTGGAAATATATGACAATTAAAACGAAAAAATTTTATTCATTTATTTATTTCTTTATTAGCCCAACAGACATACATTTATATATATAAATATATATATATATATATATATATATATATATATATATTATTCAATTTGTTTCTTAAACCCGATATATATTAATTGGACTTCTTTCTTGGGTATAGGTTTATTTGCCAAATCAAACAATGGAATTAACTTGACATTTCGCCTATCATAGTAGGCTTTCTCAAAAATTGCTCATTCCTTTATTTTCTTTGGTATGTAAGGCTTTCCTTTCCTATCTACCATTAATTTAAAAAACATTTAGTAGTCTGATTATAAAAAGACATCTACAATTTTTCTAAAACTAATTTAAAATTTTATACAATTTATACAAAAAATTATTACAAAATTAATAAAATAAGGTAACATACTTCGAAAAATAAATGTTTATTATTTATTTATATTTGATTGATAGGTAGCAACTTAGTGGTGTGCCAGGCAACTCATGGCACAGTTTTAGGTAAAAAAGTGCTACTCGCAAGGAAAGTAAATTTGGCGTAGCGTCGTTACCAGTTCTATTTGGTAATATTTTTATTAATACATTTTTGTAATTTTTAAAGAACTTAGTTAATTACTTAGACAATAAAACAATGTTTTATAGTCTAAAGTTAATTATTGTGTGTAGTTTTTTCATATACATATAAATGTGTTATGAAGAAATATAAACATATTGGAGTAATTCGATTAAACTTGGCTTAGAATATTTGACAATTTTTAAAACTTGACAACAACATACCCCTATTGATATCTATTGATATAGTGGAGAGAGAAAAAATTCAATCTATGATCCCGTATTAAATGTAAATAGTTGGGTCTCTCTTGTTTTTATAGTCTAAGACAAAAACTATGTCACACATTGTGTATTGCACACTCCTTTTCTATACTTGACAAAAAAAACCGCCTATACTGAGTACATGTTTTTCGCAAACTTACATATTTTCGATACAGTTGTAAATACTACACCTCATTGATTTCATCGGATACTACAAAGATTCTTGAAGTGTTATTTTTACAGTCAGGAATTTTGATGATTATTAAATCTCCCTTTTCCTCTATGTAATTAATTTCTATCTTTGAAAGCTCTTCTCTCCTATATATCTATATAAATATATATATATATATATATATATATATATATATATATATATATACAGGTTGTACCAAATTAAATGAGCACAATTGCTAGCCGGTTTATTACGGGAGTCGGTTAGATTAGCAAACTAGTAGCATTTTTTATTGTGATTAAAATAGCAAAAAGAGAAAAACAATCGAACATCGTGTTTCTCATTAAATTTAATAAATATTATATTTCAGACAGAAATTACGCACATTAAAGCACATTCTTTGGATGATGAAGCCAACTTTTCAAATAGGGGTATTTTTAATAGTAAAAGTATGCAATATTGGTCAAGAGAAAATGTATTCATAGCCCATCCTCGAAATCCTCAAATACGATTCAGTATTAATGTTTGGTGTGGTCTAATAGGCAACAGAATAATTGGGCCAATATTTTATGAGGGTACTTTGACAGGCAGAAGATATGTGGATATGTTGTCAGAAATACTGCAAGACTTTTTGGACGATGTTAACCTAGACGCAGCAATGAAATATATTTCCAACAAGATAGAGCTACCTCCATGGGATTTGTGAAGTCACAATATCGCTTGACAGACTTTTTCAAGATATATGTAAAACAACAAATGGTCCGATTCGTTGGCCGCCAAGATCCCCTGACATAACTCCATTAGACTTACTTTTGGGGTTAAGTCAAAGAAGAGGTACATAAAAAAGAAATATTTGACATTAGACGAACTTCAACTTAATATTAGCCGCATTGTATCTTCTATCGATGGCAGGCCAGTAATCCATATAGACTTTTTTGTTCAGCAGAAGATTTGCAGTCGAAACAGTAAAAAATATACAGAGTGTCCCATTCAGAAAATACTATTTCTTAAATTTAATCAGAAACGCGATGTTCGATTGTTTTTGTTTTTTTACTATTTTAACTAATATAAACAAGTTAGCAATAGTGCGCACTTCATTTGGCACACCCTGTATAAACTGTAAACGAGTTTATTACATCTTTTACTTTTATGCTTTCATTTCAAAATAATTCCTCACTTTATTCAACGCATTATTAGAACGCGGCAGATAGAATACCATATTGGTTCACTCACGTTTTTGTCTAGAACTATTTTTTATGGATATGCCTTAAAATTGGTTTAAAAGTTAAAAATTAAGCAATATCAGAATTTTTCTTAACAAACTGATACCATCGCCTTGATATTTGCCAAACTATAACTTTATACGTCTTCTAGAAGTAAATTTTCTTTTAAACATAAAAGGATTAATTAATCAAAACGATTTTTATTAAAGTTATTGCGTCATTAACACATGGCGGCCTTTTACAAATAAAATAGTTGACATTATCTTTTCAATTATAGATGGCGGGATATTTTTTACGCCCAATTAGATGGTCGTTTATAAATACAGCCTACATTAATCGCGGAACGTACACAATGTTTTTCATTAAGCCAGGGCTTGTGTAGACATTACAGGCCCCGTTTCAGCCAAACGAACATAAACAAAACGTGGGGCTCGGACAGTGAGCCGTACTCAGGAATATCTGTCGACCAATGTTAAATTTATTTAGGCGTTTAGAAGAAAAATGACTATTACATTTGACAATTTTGACAGTGGCGTGTCTAAAGGGCACGCAGGGCCCGAAGCGCGGGGGAGCGCTACTATGGGGCTCCCAAGTTATACAGGGAATTCAAAAAAAATATTTGTTCCATAGTTTAAAAAATCACAGATTTCGCAATTTTTGTAACCATCGGATACATTGGAGATGATAATAATAAGATAACGTAATATATAAACCCTATGAAAGATTTGTAAGTGATAGTACTTAATGCGTATTTTGAATAGTAAGTCAGCTAGATAAAATATTGGGAATGTAGACACTTTTGTATTTCGTGCAATTTTTTTTAATTAAATTAAAAACGTAGCAGAGCGCTTTCGGCTTTCGCCATCATCACTGCCACTTAGTCAGGTGAGCACAGGAAATCCAAAGAAGGAACATGTTCAGACAAAAAATGAACATTTAAAATTTTTTAACGTAACATCTATAAAATCACATTAAAATATCACAAAGGGTTTGTTATTTTACCCCTTTTGGCAATTTAAACCATGAGATGTTGAAACTTTAACACATGGTCGCTTCAAATTGATTCCTATTCTTAGATAAAACATTTACTGCGTTTAAATCAGTTTATTTAACATTTTCGTCAAATAAAGAAGTTAATAGAACGTTCTTGTCTTAAATATAAGTTTATTAAATATGTAACATGCTTAAAACCAAACATCATTCTTGATCAAGGACTTTCACATATAAGAGCCCAAAATAGGTGTGTTTGTACGAAAAAGAAATAATATCCGCATAAAAAAAGTGGTCAATGGTATAGCCAGCATCTAATAGATACCGAATTTATAAATGTTTACAAAACGTATAATATATACTACTCGATTGGATACATTTTTCTACAATTTCATGGCACAAAATGACTACTTTAAAAAAATGTGGTATATTATTAAGTTAATTTTGATCCTTTCTCATGGAAACGCCACCCTTGATTCGGGGTTTTCCAGAAATAAAAATACTTTAATTGAAAATCTGTGAGAGGAGTCCATTATCTGCCAAAGACAAGTATATGACGCAATTTATCAAATAAGTGGAGCATTAAATGTTAATATTTCCGACAAAATGAGGGTATGTGTTAAAAATGTTTACAAAACTTATCAAGATGCCCTTGATAACCAGAATCTCCGAAAAGGGATAGAAAAAGAAATTGATCTAAAAAAAGAGCCGAAAGTGAACTTTATCATTTAGAAAATAAAAAGAAAAAACTAGAAAAGGAAGCAGCATCCATGAAACTGGAAATATCGGAATTAAGACGAAAAATTTATAACACTTGTTTTCTTAGTATAATCCTTTTAAATTTAATTTTTAATAATGACATGTCGCACGTATATATTAATTTTTTGTTTGTAAATGCTTTGTATAACCGAATTTTTTTTACTTAATTTTAAATATAACAGAATATCCTTCCAGTTAAAGTAAGCTTGTTTCCTCTATCACTATACCATTTTCTTTAATATTTTATATTCCTTATACAATTACATTTAAGTTTAGTTTTATTAGTTTTGTTGGCTTTTTTATAAGAACTATAATTTTTTTAAAATATAACCTGGAATTTCCACGAAATTGTCAGGGAAAACCTGAAAAGGTCAGGGAATTTGATAATTCAAAATTGCTAAAAACCCTGACAGCGGATTGTCAAAGTGGAAGGTTTATCAAAGATATTTTATTTTAATTGTAGTATTTATTTGGGAAGTAACTTTTTATATATTTTCAGGAGGTAAATTTATAGTTTCTTTAAAGATTTTTATTTTCTTTTTCTTTTGTACTAAAATTGGGGATTTTAAGCAAATTCCATCATTTTTTAAATTTGAATTTAGGTGTAAACATTTTTTTTGTTATTAACTTTAAGTATTATTTTTGTACAGTAATTCTCATATTTTATTTTTGTTAATAGATAGTTAAGTTGTTTTTAAAAAAGCAACAGCCGGTTGCACAAAACGTAATTGCTGTTTAGAATATTTAACCGAGCTTTCGGATTTGACAAGATACGTATAGAAATCTAGGAACTCGCTGTCAAATTTGACATTCCGTTAAACATTCTAAACATTAATTGAGCTTTCTTCAACCAGCCGTAAATCTTTATTTAAATAAACCAACTCTTTGATAAATATATACAGGGTTAGTCTGGCAAGCCAGATCCCCCTTTATTTCTGTGATAGCTGGGAATAGAAAAAAGTTTTTTCTATTCTAGTACGCTGAATATTAAAAATATTTTATATAAAGTTTTTTTTCTATTCACAGCTATAGCAGAAATAAAAGGGTGTCTCGCTTGCCAGACTTACCCTGTATAGTTAAGAAGAAGATACCAAGGTTGTTGCAGTTTGCTGTTGTTCGAGACACATGTGGCCGCTAAATTGGTGAGATAAGTTAGTTAATTAATTGATACTAACAATTATATTTGATAACATTGTAAATTATAATCTACGAGGAAACCTACAGAGTACCTTTGATTTTATTTAGTATAACTTGGTTAATTTCAGTAATATGACAGGATTGCTAGCTACATTTAAAATACATTTAAACGCTATAAAATTATAAGGCTCGATTAAGGGGAATAAAAGGCCACACTCGACGATGGTTTGCGTGGGAATTGACTACAGTCCAGGGTGGAAGTAGAATCACAGTTTAAGAAAGAAACAGTTCTCTCACTCCTTTATTGTGTTCCCAAAAGTCGGCTTTTTTTTGCGAGCGGTCTTAAATCACAACGAACAAGTGTAGCTAACAGCTAGATGCAAGGTATATGAGGCAGCGCGTTATTTTATCGCCATGAATACATCTACGGGGAACGATCAATAACTGTATTAGTTACTTTAGGTATTCATATTAATATTTAGAGTTCATGTTCAATTTATTAAAAGGGTAACTTATGGACCAAATTTGATAGGTATAACAACAAATGTAAAATAACAATGTATTAATTATATTTGCGAAATGATGCAAAGAACTTCCAACAATTAGTTTATTCTAATTTAAATTACAAAAATTATCCAAACGACAATCAATACGTTCTCGACAGGATATTAAAATCGATTGTACTTCAAAAAATCCCACCAAGTTCTTAAATGGCTAATTCTGGCAGTCGCCATCATGCCCTACTTTATCTCCATGCTCCGAGAACTAATATTTTTAAGTTTTTTTCTCTATATTTAATGTGCAATGTGCAAAATACTAAAAGAGATATTGATTCATTTAATATTTCTAAGAGAATCCTTTCTCGCATGCTCAAACCTTGAAAAACTTTGTCAGAATAGTCTTATTTAGGTTGTGAATTTTTTACTAGATAAGTAATCTTTCGTTCATTAAGTGCGGTATTAAATTAATTCGTGAAAGATTTTTCTGATTTTGCGACTGACGGTTTTGTGCTGTTTTGTAAATATTGTGATGTTCCTGTTACTGCGAACAAGAAATTCCAAGTGACACAACACATAAGAACTACAAAGCATCAGATCCAAAAAAGTAAAAAGTGTGCTCAGAAATAAGTTTTAGTCACCAAAGCATTTTCACCAGGACCGGGATCCAAACGATCAAAGTTCAATGAGGATTTGTGCAAGGCGTTTATTAGTGCGGATAGTCCACTGAATAAATTAAGCAATCCTGCCCTGAAGTCATTTTTAGAGCAGTACACAAAGACATCAATTCCACATGAATTCACGTTAAGGAAAAACTATGTTACCGAATTGCCGGAAAAAGTAGAAGATAAAAGTATATGGGTGTCACTAGATGAAACAACTGATGTGGAACAGAGATGTGTTGCAAATTTTGTTTTTGGTGTGTTAGGTGTAGAAGCAGAAAGGGATAAATCATATTTACTTACAATGAAGACCTTACACAAGGTAAATCATTCAACTATTGCTGGATTCTTCAACGACTCTCTCACTCTTTTATGGCCCGGTGGTACTAAATAGGAAAGAGTGTTAGTGGCAATTACAGACGTTCCTTCATACATGTGTAAAGCAAAGAGTGGTCTACAAATATTGTACCCTAAAATGATACATACCACATGTCTTGCCCATGGACTTCATCGAGTTGCAGATAAGTTCGTGCTTTGTATCCACGAGTGAACGATCTGATTTCCTCGGTGAAGAAAGTATTCCTAAAAACTCCGACTCGGTTAGAAAAATTTAGGGAAACTACAGGAAACATTCCCCTGCCCCCATCACCAATTGTAACTAGATGGGGAACTTGGATAAACGCTGCCATTTATTACTCAGAACATTTCGAGGCAATAAAAAACATAGTCAACCAATTTAATACGGAATACTCACATTGTATACAAGTGAGAATTTAATTTACATTAAAAACAATTTTTTTTGCTTGTCTGATACTATAAAAAAATTGGAGATGAAAGGACTTTCTTTATCAAAAAGCGTAGAAATGATAGAAAAACTGAGTGAAACTATAACTAACACTAAAAATAAAGTAATTTCTTAAAAATTAGCTACGGGTTTACAAAAAATATTAGTTACAAAAATTTGAAAAATATTAGTGCAGTTTTGGACAATAAAGAGACATTGAATCCAGATAATGAACAATTTTTAATAAACAGTGATTTGAATTTGTTTGAATATCTTCCAATTGTAACTTGTAATGTTGAACGAGTATTTCTGAGTATAAAGTACTATTGTCAGAGAAGAGAAGTAAATTTAAATTTGATAATTTGTTACATCATATAGTTATAAAATGTCACCGCAACTTGTTGAATAGCGTAAATAATAAATTTTAAACCAGTTTATTCTTTTGTTAGATTGTTTAGTTAGCTATATATTAAAATTTTATTTAAAAAAATACTTTTATTATATAGTTGTATTAATGTAATAATTTCTGGTAAAAATAGCGTCTTAAGGATACCTTGAAGTGTAGATATATAATATTTTAATTGCTATACTTCTGCTTTATTTCTGTTTTTTTGATCCGATAATAAATGCATTTTTAAGTGCATATTTTCCCTTGTTTCGGAGCATATTTTTAGATTTTTAAATGTATAATTGTCCTAAGAATAGCGTAGAATGACAAATGTCTTTAACATGTGATTTTTTTGTCGCAGAAGATATCTTTTAGAATGAAATTTCCGGAAAATCCGTATCTGTAATCGTGCTCTGGGCGTTCTACCTACCCTTATTGATACTCTAGAATAGATAGTGTTTGCCTTACACACGCTCTCGAACGAGAACATGAATGCGGCCGCTCGGCCGGATATCAATTATCCCGGCCGCTATCAAACAGTAATTTAATACTTCATTGTATGGACAAGACAGATGTTTCGCAACATGTTTGTATCGGAAAAGTGAAGTCAAACAGAACAGCTTTTAAAATTCGCCTGCGGGGCACATTCTTGTTTATTATGGTTTGCATATAGGGTGTAAATGTAAATTCATTTGATGCCTAAACAAATTTAATAAAAAATGTATATACATAGAACAAGCATGTAGCTTATTTAAAAATATGTATGCGCCTGTTTTTAATACCAAGATACACCTTTAGTTTTATCACAGATTAATAACCAATCAGATACCGCAATCCTGGAATTTTCATTCATAAACGTGTTTAATCGAACCCCATTAGCTGGGCGGAGAACTCAGAGGTGTACTCGAAATATTTTTATTTATTCTGAGCAGGACCTTATTAAAATATTTTGTAATCTTTAACCAAGTTTAATAAATTTATATGGAAAAATTTGTGTATACACAGTAGTTATGCACGTACAGAGTGGTTAGTTAGATTTATGAAATAATAAGGTCAAGGTTAAAATTTTATATTATTGTTAGATCAATTATATCGCTGACCTTGTGTTTTAGTATCATGTAGAAAGGGTTTTATATTCATTCACATTCATTTCACTTCTGCCATTGGCGTGCGTGTGAAAAACGTAAATATCATATACTATTATAATCTCTCACGTCACAAAAATGGAATATTATGTTTCTGATTTTCACAGTTTTTGTGGTCGGCAAATTCAATTTTTCTGTTCATTTATATTTTTTGTTATATCTGATTTTTATGCAGATCGTTTATTTTATGTAAAAGATCTTCTCTGTTTCTTGCTCTAAGATTAGATAAAAAATAATAGTTTTAATGCTAACATGACAAACATGCTTTATGCATGTTTGTCATGTTAGCTGCTCACCCAGCTAGCACTACTAGCAAAGTAGCTACAACTATTTCCACTACTACTCTTTAAGAGTTTTTACGTATTTATTACTAATAATCCTATCATATATCAATGGGTTACACGTTTTTAAGTATTATATATGTATTTGTTACTGCGAATAATACTTGATAGTAAGTTTCCATGTAAAGTAATTATATAATTACTAATGCCAAGCAACTACTTAAGGAATTGACTTCAAGGTCGTCATTTCTTTTGCGTTACATAATAGTAATTATTCAAAGTAACTGTTTCTAATCTGGTTACTAAATTACAACTTTTTAAGTATCAGTACCTTCTTGCACTTTGCAGAGACTACTCCATTACGTTTAAATGCACTCCTATAACGTATTACTATAAAGTAAAACGAGTTAGTTTAAACTGGCTATTACCAGTCGTTATTCTTCTGTTGCAACTTAGAAGTAAGAATTACAGTAATTATTTACTACAAGTAATTTGATACCTCTTGGACTTGAGGTTCCGGAGATAGGAAGCGCTGGTACGAGATTCGGTCGGTGATTTTATAAGGAGAGTGGCAACAATAGAGTAACCAATTTATGATTGGTTCGGCCATATTGCTGCTAAAATCGTTTTGTTTACTTTTCGCCTACGTGGATTTCTTATGAGCTTTGTTGTTTTGAGTATCTCATTTTATTAGTTTGTAATTATTAAAATTAATATTGATTCAAACAAGAAGTTCTCAGCCATTGGCCATATGGAGAAATTATATTTAAAATAAAGTGTTTGTGACAAATGTGTAAGTGACTATGACCGTAAATGTCTTAAGTTTAAGTTTACTTCAAAAAAAGTTATTAAATATTGCACATTATTATATTTTGGTTTTATTTTGCTGTAAAAGACAATATTGTCTCATGTCTTAGTGTATGTTTTATTTTATTCAGCACCTCAATTTGAGGTAGAAGCTCTCTAAGATTAGCATAAAAGAACCTTTATTTTGTAGGCCTTCTTCAGTACATATGACATTAAAATTCACTTGGCAGAAACTCTCGTTAATCGCTTGCCCATACATTGTTATTTGTTGAAAATCTAAATGAAAAAGTAAGTTTGTACTAGATAGTTCGAATAGATTATTAAAGTAAAACATTAACATTACCCTACATTTACAACTGGCGCTAACAGAGGTGGTCAATATAAAAGTAGATTAATTTAGTCATATTTTGCGAAAAACTAACGGTAATATGGGTGCCTCCATTTAAACCTTTAGAAATTTTGCATCAATGTGGCGAGTGGGCTTCTATTGTCGCCACTGTCCTTCTAAAGTCATTGTAATTCGGTCTACAGCTATTAATTAGTTGTGTATGTGTTGTGTTATCGTCTACGAGTAACAAGTTAAAACGGTTTACAATGGCTTCACATACCATAAGAAAAAAAGTAGCTTTCGTCACTCAGCCACATTTTATAGAAAATTAAAAATATTGCAACTTGGTTATGTCATACCTGAACAAAACAACCTAAAGCTGTATTTTAAGGAAACAAAAAATTAAAACGAAACAAAGGTTTATAGTTATGATAGAAGGCAGAATTATAGTAGCGACTCAAGTACCGCAACTCTCCACATGCTACGACACAACTCATTCAATTTTAAAAAACCGGCGGAATGTTCCCAAATCGTAACCGATTGGTAATAATATACAGTATAAGTTTAATAAGAATTTTGTAAATAAATTTATTCGTAACACCTTAGTGTTCAAGACTTCAGAGTAATTGGCTATAAGTGACAATTGCATATTTAAAGAATCCAAAACTATAAAAGTGTATGGGAGCAGTCGTAGACACTTGATGTGAAGTTATTTTCTCAGTAAAGAAACGCAGCCAACCTAGAAGTAAAAGTACAATAGAACGCCAATGTTTATTTTCATCTCCCCTATAAATATTTAGCTATGATGTTTGTTTTTGTGAGTATAAAGATTAAAAATGCATACAAATTGAACATTACGTTAAAAAAGAATCACTCTTTATAATAAGATATTTAATGATAATTTCTATTCAAATCCAAGTCCAAAATTACATTTTTGAAATTTAAATTGGCCAATATATTTGACCAAAATGTATTGAAAATTAACGAATTTTAAATTTTTTTACAACTTTCATCGGCATATTCACCAGAGAAATTACCAGCATTTTAATTTTAGGTCCTTAGCATAGCCAGAGAACTAAGTGAAACCTATGTATCCTAGTATACAAAATAAACACGTTTAGTTTATTAATTTCCACTTATTTATTTCTGCTTGACAGCTGTTTCGACACACTGTGTCTTTGTCAAAAGCTAACTTAAAACTAACACTAAAATCTGTACCAAATATAAAAACAAATATATAAAAATCTTAATGGGATCAATAAAACAATATCGGTGTTTACCCACCTCGTCTATTCTTTAGGTATAAAGATTTAACAGAGGGGAACCATTTAAGTCCAACTGGTCATTCAATAAAATATTTCGGGTTTTCCTCTTGTTAATTTCTAAACTTTACAAATGGTTCAATTTGTAGCTTTTATTAGCCGTATGCAAAATTTTATATTCGTTTATAAATGTATGATTTCCTTCTATCAAATGTTTAGCGTAATTGGAGTCTGTTTTTTCTTTATTATATGAGGATTTGTGTTCTTTTTGAATCACTATACTAGTCTATTTGTCGAATATTAATAGTAATAATTATTCATAAAATTGCTTATAAATCGAAAGCAGCCCAAAACAGGTTTAGGAACACCTTATATGAAAAAAAAATAATTTGTCTACTCTATTCAACGCTTCAATAATATACAGGGTATTCCATTTAAAAAGTCACTTTTGATCAATTGAAGTTAATATTTAGGACCCTCTGTATAAAAGTCGGCGATCCTACGTCGCTGAAATTAAAGTACCACAAAAGTTGTGGTACGAATTCAAGATAGCGGAACAAAACGGCGGCCAAATAAATTTTTTAAAAAATCAACTTGAAAAAATCCTATTCAAATTTTGCAGAAAAATTATAATAAACTGGTACGAATTCAATATGACGTAACAAAATGGCGGTGTGTGTTAAAAATCAAGTGCGGCATAGGTAGTAGTATAGTGTAGGTAGGTAGAAAGTAGTAAAATATTGGTAAGAATCCAATATGATCTAACAAAATGGCGACGAATAAAAATATTTTGAAAGACAGTATATATGGGTTACTAAATAACTATGTACTGAACTAAATTGGGCCACACTTCACTATTCCTATAATAAAAGGAAAGATTCACAATGAGGGAATTTCCGGGTAAAGACCTAAGAACGTTACATTACATTATGACAGATTATACATTTTTTGTGCTGTTCTTATAATACATCTTCCACGAACTCTGATGAAACCGTCGTTAATATTCTTTAAAATCCCACTGACCTACCAGGTCGATAGCGGTAAATTGATGACTAGGATGTCTCTGAAACAATCTCAAAACCAAGCCCAAAATATAATAATGATCTAGACGAGGATGTTCCGATTGTTAACAATATCTTATTAAACAATTACTTGCCAATCTATCGTTAGGATTTATTATAGGATGTAAATAATTCATGATTTATTAAAGGTTAATATACACGGTTTATCCACGTAAACCGATTAATATACAGTTAGGTATAGTTCTTATATAACCGAAAATTTGTAGGTGCAATTTTCACAAAACTATACTAAAAATTTCACATCTTACTGTTTTAGCCAACCAGAAGATTGATTTTGTTTTCGTTACCATGGCAACCTAAAAAATTTCTCGAAAACAACTAAAACTATCAATAAAGTAATGAGTAACTACAATGACGATTTGTTTCAAAGCCCTCTGTGTAAAATTTGAATGTATCATAGCCATGTTCGGCAAACACGTAAAATACATATTTGAATTCGCTTTAACGAATGTAACATTAAAAAACAGGATTCCACCCATTCTTGTAAAAAAATATAATATTAAACAGTACACTAAATATATATTAACCCATAATGATTAATTTTTTGCAACTAAAATGGGGGAAGCATTTCTTTAACAATGTATATGAATTGTTCTATCTACCATTGAAATTTCAAAATATAAAAAAATATTTCTTTTATTTTAGTAAACAATTTTTTTAACTCATAAAATAAATATAGTTCGCTTATACCATTTTTAATAACCTTTTGAAACTAAGTCAGATGAAATTAATATTTATTTGCTTTATTTAGATGTGAAATTTTCTTACCGAATCCCCGGCGTGCTTGAATTAATTACCGGAAATTTTTCTCGTACATAAATTTTTTAATAAAATTCCCCTCGTCGCTGCGCGACTCGTGTGATTTTCAAAAAAATTCCGGTAATAATTCAAGCACTAGGGAGATTATAAGTGAAAATTCCACACCTGTACTTTATAGCCAATCACATGCCTTTATTTTTCAATGTTACCATAGCAACGGGTCGGATTTCCGGAAATTTTTTGCCTCCAGGCTAAGCCGGAGGTGATTACACTGGAAATCTTTTTGACATATGTCATGTGATAAAACAGAGACATCCGGTTGCACAAAACTTAATTGCTGTTTATTATAATATAAGAATATTTACGTTTTCGTTAAACATTCTAAACTTTAATTGAGCTTTGTCCAACCGGCCGAGAAAATTTACATTATTGCCTTATTGTTTAGATATTTTATTCCAAAGTTTGGGCTTTCAATAATAAATCAACTTTATATGGTCGTTAACATATATAGTCAAAGGCAGTGTTCTCGTGCGGGTCATACGATTTATCAACGACAAACTTTTTAAGTTTGTTTTTCTTTTATCACGTTACGTTATTTCGTATTATATCCTCCGCATAAAATCCGGAAGATGAATTAGATATATCTATGATATTTTCATATGAAAAAAGAGGATAAACATATAAATATCAGCAGTTGCAAAAATCTTTGAGCGATGTCACTTCAAAGTGAGAATGACAAGTCAGTGCCAAAATGAGTAATAGAAAAAATTTTTACGGTTTTTTGCATCCACAAGCGAAAAAAATGGTATTAAATCTAATAAAATATTACGAAAATAAAAATTTACTGGCCAATATCCAGGGGACAGTAAATTGTGCATAAAAAAAGCATAATTTACTACCGAAGAAGATTAAGAAATGTAAACGAAAAAAGCCAAAGACAGAAGACTTAAGTGACAATGTAAAAATGGATGTTCGTAATGCAATTTACGATTTATACACATCAAATAACTAAAATAACCCTTCAAGTTTTAAAGGAAGCTTTAAAAAATCGAGGCATATTGGATTTTGGACTACAATCGTTGTCAGAATTAATAAAAATGTAGGGTGTTCGATATAAAAAGAACTGTAATCGAAGATTTTTATGCGAGTTGCCACATATAGCAAGTCAGCGTATCCAGTTTTTAAAGAAATACACAGAAAATGTTAATTCAAAATTTAGAAAAGTGGTATATTTAGACGAGACTTGGATATTTTCTAATGGAAGTGGTTCGAAATCTTGGCAGGACGAGTCTGTAAAAAGTGTCAAGAGAAAAAGGGACGTGGGACGGGAAAACTGTATATCATTTTGCATGCAGGTTCTTCAGCAGGATTTCTCCCAGGTGCATGTTTACTGTTTTCTTCAACATCCAAAAGTATGGAGTACCATGATAATATGAACTGTGAACTGTTTGAAAAGTGATTAAAAGGACAACTGATTCCAAATTTAGATGCTCCATCGTTAATCATTCTGGACAATGCATCTTATCATTCAAGAATCCTAAATAAACAACCTACTTCATCCTGGAAGAAAATGATATTTATGACTGGCTAATAAAACAAAAACGAAATCCTTTATCCAATATGCTGAAACTAGAACTTCTTTTAATGGCAAAATCTATTAAAAAACCAACAATATATGCCGTAGATGAAATATTACGGGAAAATGGACATGAGGTTTTACGACTGCCGCCATACCATTGCCAGTTTAACGCAATATAATTAATATGGGCTGGGGCAAAATCATATTACGAAAAACACGTTAACGATGGTATTACATTAGATGAAGTGCAAATTGTTTGGCGAGATTCATTAAATTATATTACGCCGGAGTACCGGAAGAAATCTGTGGAACATACGGAGAAATTAATATTGGATTGGTGGAATCGAGAACGAGTTCTAGATGTCGAAATAGCACCAATGATCATTGCGCCATTTGAGGACGACTCAGAAGATGAGGACTTTTTAAGTGATGATGATATTTTTTAGTCTATAATATCAAAAAGTTTCTGAAGGATTATATTAGACTTTGACGTGTATAAATCATAAATTGCTTTATGAATATCCATTTTTGCATTGTAACTTAAGTCTTTTGCCTTTGGATTTTTTCGTGTACACTTCTTAATCTTCTTCGGAAGTAAATTATGTTTTTTTTTCGTGCACAAGTTTCTGTACATTCCTTATACCGATTCTCAGAGCTTTTGCCACTGGCTCCTGGAGATTAGCCAGTGAATTTTAATTTAAAATTTTTCAAATATAAATAAATAATCAATCAACATGTATTTTTCGAGGTATATAACCTTATTTTATTAATTTTGTAATAATTATTGTCAATAGTATAAAATTTTAAATCAGTTTTAGAAAAATTGTAAAGGTCATTTTATAATTAGACCACTAAATGTTTTTTAAATTAATTGTAGATAGGTAAAGAAAGCCATATATACCAAAAAAAATAAAGGAATGAGCAATTTTTGAGAAAGCCTACTATGATAGGCGAAACGTCAAGTTAATCCCATTGTTTGATTTTGCAAATAAACCTATACCCAAGAAAGAAGTCCAATTAATATATATATATATATATATATATATATATATATATATATATATATTTATATAATAAAATATATATATATATATATATATATATATATATATATATATATATATATATATATATATATATATATATATATATATATATATATATATTTATATAATAAATATATATATATATATATATATATATATATATATATATATATATATATATATATATATATATATATATATATATATATATATATATATATATATATAGCCTGTCTTTTTCGTCCTTGCATGGCCCTTAATTTTAGACTGAAATTTGAAGAAATCGGATAAGTAGTTTTTTAGCTATGCCGCGAACAGACAGACTGACGGACCGACATACCTACAGACAGACGGAATTGAGAAAACATGTTTTCCGGCATCTAGGGACCCTTAAACGTAAAGATCTGAAAAAATCTCAGGAGGGAAGTAATAACTAATTATCTTGTGTTTTTAACAAAAGTGTATAATATTTTTGCAAAATATTTTTTTTTTTGTTATCACAATACAAAAAAAAACAAGTTTTCTTTGCACAGGGGTGGCCTGCATTTAAATAAACGACACTGTATAAGTGGTTAGATTTTTAGGTCAAGCGGGGCTCATAATTTTTGGCGATTGATAAAAAATCTCACTTTCATTAAATGGCTGTATAAACAGAACATATCCTGATTGTTCCACTGATTCGAACCGCCTTCCGACTTTATTAAGGCGCTTGCCATTTTGTGTATTTAATAACCAAAAAATTTTAACCAAATACATATTTAGCGAATTTTCTTTTTAGCGCCTCGGCATTTAATATATAAAATAATATTAAGTGGCTATCTTAATAATATTGCGTAATATAATAAGAAAAACTATTTTCTTTCTCTCTGTATATTTGCAAATAGCCCACCGAGATTTAATAGCTCGATAAAAGAATCACACAACATTTTGGTATTCACTGTGTTTTCTGATTTGATTCATAATGTTGGTGACCTTTGGACCCGCACGATAAGACCGCATTCGACTATTTACTTTAGAGAAACAATAAGTTATTCTAACCTAGCAGCTAAGGCATCAAAATATTTCTTAAATTCTTGCATTACTTCTTCTTTTCTTAATGGGGAGTAAGGAGGTGCTTTAGGTGTATACACACTATTTTGGACACTATTATGTTCTGCTTACTTTCGGATAATCGGGGCCAAGAAAGAAGATTCTTGATAAACTATTTTCTTGACATCTGCAAAGAGACTTTTTTGGAAAGAACAGCCAGCGGCCTTTTCTACTACTTTTGTTAGGCAAGGCAATGTTTTGTGATTTATTTTAATATCGTTAATCTTCTTACAAAACTTACAAAAATTTCGAATATCATGCAAAATTATTATTCAAGACTATGTTTTAAAGTTTTTTTTGCCGCTTCACGTTCTTTTTATCAGGATTGATTGTGTCACTGACTGTTTAATAGAGATCCAAGTATAGGACGCTTTCACTTATACGAGTTTTCAATTAACCGGCTCACGGCAATCGGGCTGTGTTATTTTTAACATTTTCCCAAGACTATAAAAAAGGCGTATCCCATTAGATGTCTAGGTCAGTCCTATTTTCGTAATTCTCACCAACAGTCAGCGGTTCCCACCGTAATCTTCAGGTTCTTGCCACCGACTACGACCGGTTTTTAGTAACCGTAACCTCTAAAATTGGTTAACCGATTTTTAATAATGTTTTGTTTATCTGCTCCTCTGTCCGTTTATAAAGATAACGAAAACTCATTAAAAACCAGTCCCAACAGATCTACACTGAAACAACTACGAGGCGATACATTTATAAAGCGAAAAAAACATGGCTTCGAGGATAATGGAACCAGTTGTGTGTCTACGTTTCAGTTACGAGGGCTGTTTTTATTTTATTATGAATTTGCCATTGTTCAGGGTGTTAGATATGTGGCTACAAAGGCTTTAATCCATGATAGTATGGATCATTTTGATTAAAATGTGTTATATAAAATTGGGTCTATTTTTATTAATTATAAAGCAATTATATTAATGATATAGTTTGTTTTATTTACTTTTCAGCAACACTTTCAAAATTTTATTTATTTTATTATGTAAAAAGAGGCACGAAACACACTAAAATAAGAGAAACTACTTTATATAGTGCCCGGTATAGAATAGAATACCATTTTTACTTCCCTAAAAAGATCATACAATGTACAGGGTGATACAGATAAATGGCAATATCTCTAATGTATACAGGATGTTTCAAAAAAGCAAGGCAAGTACTAACTTTATATTTTTAAATATAATATATCACTAATTGCAAGAAACAGCGTCTCTAATAGATAGGAAAAATATGAAACAAAGAAATAAAGAAAGGGTTCTTAATATAGTACTTTATTTTCAATAAAATCTATAAATACCTTAAAAGAAAAAAAAACAAAACAATGAAAAAACGAAATAATAGAAAAAAATCATATTTTTCGATAGATCAACGCAAATACATAAGTTCTAAATATAATATTCGTTACAACATAACATTGCCGTAAAACCGTTAATGAATCCAGATGACGTTAACAATAAGGAAACAAACAATACATGCGAGGGGAATAATTTCGATGGCATTCAAATTAAAACTACGCGACTTTAAACTCTATTTTGTTACCATTATACAAGCAAAATAAGTGAAATTAAACAAGTGTATTAAAAAAAGAAGATGTATAACTTTAATCTAATACGTAACAAAAATAATTAATTTTAACGGACTATCAGTCAGTTCAATCCCCTATAAAATAATTTTCAAATTCTATGCTAGCAGTTGAAACATGACTCCCACACAGCTCTAAGTAAACAAACAAATAAAAAACATTTTAATGAGACTTATTCATTATAAAAATCAGTAACGCAGTAAAAAGGTTTTTTAATGAGGTCCGCTTTGGTTTTTATTTCGAGTGCATACATAGGGATAGTTTTTAAATGTTCTGGAAGATGATTATAAAGTTTTATGGCGTTGTAAATAATTGATCTCTTTATTAATTCTATGGAAGAATGTGAAGGTAGAACATACGTGTTTTTCCAGTTTGATTTTATCTTTTGGGTTTCCGAGTTGTTTTCCTTAAGTTGTTTGTGGCTTGTGTATTGTTTGTATGTTGTGTTTCCTAGGAATTCTTCCGATTCTGTCTGTTGTGCCTTTTACATATGGTAAGACTACACGTTGCTTTCCCGGTTCATAATTTTTGTTGTTCGTTGTTCGGGAAACCTGTGCATTAATAGCTTTCTCTATGGTGCGATTTGTGTAGCCATTTTTCTTTAAAGCACTAGATATTACCTTAAGTTCGTTTTGTCTCGTCTGTGTTTCAGTTAATCGCACGGATCTGGATTTTAGAGTATTTGCTACAGCTTGAATTTGTGCTGGGTGATGATGTGATTTTGCATTTAAATATCTGTCTGTATGTGTTGGTTTTCTAGGCACGGTGTATTTGAAATGTCCGTTATGCAGTTTTGTGACCAAAACATCTAAAAATGGTAGTTTGTTGTTTTCCTCCAACTCTAGAGTAAATTGTATTCTGGAGTGGATTGAATTTACGTGAGTCAGAAATTTTTCGAGCTCTGCATGACCATGTTGCCATATAATAAATATGTCATCCACATAACGAATCCATCATTTGGGCTTTAAACTTGCTTTCTCAAGAGCTTCTTTCTCGAAGTATATCATAAATAAATTCACGACTACTGGTAATAGCGAGGACCCCATTGCAATGCACAGGTTTCCCGAACAACGAACAACAAAAATTATGAACCGGAAAAGCAACGAGTAGTCTTACCATATGTAAAAGGCACAACAGACAGAATGGGAAGAATTCTTAGGAAACACAACATACAAACTATACAAAACCCACAAACAACTATAGGTAAACTAGTCGGAAACCCAAAAGATAAAATCAAACTGGAAAACCACGGAGTATACAGTATTCCGTGCCAGGACTGTGAAAAGTTGTACGTGGGGCAAACTAACAGGCGAATATCAGAAAGAGTGGAAGAGCATAAACTCAGCATCAGATATAAACAAACAACCTCAGCTTTATTCCTACATCATCAGGAAACCGGCCATAAAATAAATTTCGATTGGTGTAGGGAGATTGCCAATATAGAACATTATAAGACCAGAATAAACCGAGAAGCCATAGAACTTGAAAAACAAGGTGATTTGTATAAAAGGGACGAATCATAAAAACTACCAACAGTATGTAAGACAATAATCGACAAATCTAAAATCGCAAAAACTCAAGCGCAATTAGCGCAACAACAACAGCACAATCCGGAAAACACAAATAACGACCAACGCCTGCGCAGATATAACCTTCAGCCCCGAGTGGGGGTATAAAAGGAAGCATCGCAGTCACCAACACTTTAGTCTCTATTCGGACGCGAGAAAGAAAGCTTCGAAAATGCCAAATGTGATTTTGGCGAAACGTCAGCAAAACTGCTCTTTTCAGAACAACAGTAGTGAACGGATGTACACCCGGAAGAAGTAAAAATCAACACAATGGTGTACTACTTTTGTTATTTTGATTTTTTTAAGGCAAGCCTAGCTAAAAATATATAGACGAATATTTTGATGCCTTACTCATCGTAACGGGTATGGGCATTTAGCCTGTAAGCAGTAAAAAGCAATGAATACATACATACTACACAAGTACGTAATATACATGACGGTTTAACACATGCATGCGCAGTCAGGTAAAATTACCTTTGTATTTAATCTAGTAAATTTAAAATTATACATACAATCCCTCTCGGAAATTATTATGTTTTAGTTAGCTACATTAACAAGTAGGTCGTCGTCTAATTTTTTTAAACCCCCCGTACCCAATCACTATCCATTTTACCAAGAATTATTTCATGCATCCCAAAAAAATTATAAATATATTTGACAGTTTCTGCCACTTTGTGAACCCCCTCTTCCCATAGAAGCAATTTTTAAGTGGTCAAAACTTTGAAGTTGAAAGTTTTAAAAACATGAAATTAGTACTGCAATGCTTGAAATAGGCTCTAAATTCCAAATATATTAAAAAATGTAATGAGTTTTATTCAAAAATTACAGGTGGCAAGGTGCAAGTCACGCTTATCTCTTCCGACTTTTAAATAACCGTCTAAACGTTATTTCGTTAAGTGCCCTGCAGGTAGAGATACATACCACATATTTCATTGGTGCGGGCAACTAAGGGTCATCCTTCCAAGGCCAAAGTAGAAATTAGCATTCTTTCATATGTGATATCAAGTCATAATCTTCTATAGAAACCACTTAACACCAAAGCTAACCTTGGTAGACAATTATGCTGATGTAGTTCGTGGCATATACTGGTTATCAAGTTATAAATTATACCTCCCTTAAAACATCTATTTTTTATAGCACAAATTAAATAAAAAATTTCGCAGTGCCCAAAATGTACGATAAGATTTTCAATATCAATATAAATCTTATATCAATGTCAATATATACGGAGTGATTCATTATATTTTGACACTCATAGATTTTAGAAAAAAAATTTGAATACAAAAGTTGTGGGGTTTTTTGTCTTTTATCTTTTGTACAATTCAGATTTCAAAAAATAACTTTAGAAAACTAAAAAAATTATATGACGTACTTTTTCAAATGGAACACATACTAAAAAAAATTTTACTCGGAATTCATATGAAATAGGATTTTTTGATAAATATTTATAGTATGCAGCCCAATAAGGGCAGCCTCATGACACAATAGCAACCGTCTTATACAAGGGGTTATATAAGACCATGTCATTTTTTTAAAAGTTTGTTCGACCAGAATTCTTACTATGGAAGATTTCTTTTTCTCTTTGTGCGACCAAAATAATCTAGAGCTAGCTACGAAAAAACAATTTCTAGCGATTTTGAAATATTTTATTCGTTTTTAAAATACGGGGTTTTTTCGAGAAACTGATTTTTTAAAATATTCTGCTGAAAGCGCACTTGTGGTAATCAAATGTATATCTATCAGATTATGAACAAAGTTGGCAGCTTTAAATTTTCCAACATGAATATTGTATACAGGGTTCACCAAAAAACTAAGAGGTGGACGTTAAATAGTGATTTTGGGTTTGATTTTTTTTATCATTTTTTAATTTGATGTTGCTTCTAATGCCAGTTTAAGTAATAATAGACATTTTTTTCGAAACAGTTTTCTTACAATTGAAATTTGCTCTAGTTCTTTCAGATATTGCCTTTAATTTAAAACAGATTTTTAAAAAAAATCTCCTTTTATCATTGATATAAGTCTCTTTTTCCCAATAAAATACAGTTTCACATTTTATTTTTGTTTATACAGACTTACATAAACTATTTACTCATCATTTCGAATCAACTGCGAATATATCCCAATAATACAGTGGGTAACAAAGGTCTTGTTGCGGGGCAGAAATTCAACATTATTAAAGTTTAGAATCGGTAGAGTTTTAGGTGCACCCTGTATACACTATTCATGATAGAATACTTGAGGGTGACAACCCTGTTCATAACCTGATAGAGCGTATTGAATCTGATTGCCATAAGTGGGCTTTTTTCGGCAGACCATTTTTAAAAAAATCAATTTTTTTAAAAAACCCTGTATGTCGGAAAGGAAGAAACAATTTCAGAACTGCTGGAAATTGTTTTTTTGTACCTAACTCTAGATTATTTTGGTTGCTCAAAGAGAAAAAGAAATCTTCCACAGTAAGAGTTCTGGTCGAATAAACTTCTCATAAATTGACAGGGTCTTATATAACACCCTGTATAAGACGGTTGCGATGAAATCTTGAGGCTGTCCTTATCGGGCTGCATACTCTAGAAATTGATCAAGCAAAGTTACCATAGCAACGGGTCGGATTTCCGGAAATTTTTTGCTTCCAAGGTAAGCTGGAGGTGATAACACCGGAAATCTTTTTTGACATATGTCATGTGATAAGACAGAAAATTCACGTTATTGCATAATTGTTTAAATATTTTATTCCAAAGTTTGGGCTTTCAATAATAAAAGAACTTTATATGGTCGATAACATATATTACATATTTACTTTTGATAAACAACGAATTATTCTAATCTAGCAGCTAAGGCATCAAAATATTCCTTAAATTCTTGCATTACTTCTTGCTTTCCTAATGGGGAGTAAGGAGGTGCTTCAGGTGTATGCAGCTCATCAGATTCCAATAAATGTTTATGTTTCAGGAAGTAGATATAATATTTGAACACTATTTCGTTCTTCTTACTTCGGGATAATTGGTCCAAGAAAGAAGATTCTTGATAAACTATTTTCTTGACATCCGCAAAGACTTTTTGGAAAGAGTAGATAGCGGCTTTTTCTACTACTTTTATTAGGCAAGGCAATAACGGTTTATTTTCATATCGTTAATCTTCTCACAAAAGTTACATAAAGTGTAACTCTTTAAATTATCCATTTTAAAAAAATCTTCACATATACGTTGCGCGGTGTAAGTGTCACTGTCATTCTTAATTTACTACATTCATTTGTCGTAGCCGTGGCAATCTCTGTTTTACGATTAATATGATAATTTAAATATAGTACATAATACCTACATAATGTACTCTCAGAATAAATTTCATACAGTTTCGTCAAGTTCAATTATATTAAATAGGACAAAATTTAAACTTTAAAATGTCTTGAATCTGATAAAGTATACTTCTCGTTAGTAAAGTTTACGGAAATTAGTTTTTTCTAGGTAACAAAAACTCCTACATGACCGTAAGTAGGTGTAGCTTATTAAATTATTAGTTATGGCACAGTGGCGGCTCGCGGGTGAAAAAGTAAGTGAAGTGCAAATGAAGCAAGAAAATATCCCAATAGTTTTTTTTATATGTGAAATGGGTAGAATATATTTTTACGACTTACCTAAATTTTGTATATTAAATCAATTCTCCTATCCTTCCTAGCAGCAAGACAATGGACAAATACAGCCTGCGGCGCTTTTTCTTTTGAAGGCCATTTAGATGGCCAGACATCACACTTGCGCCATCATAACATTGCCCTATTAATTTACGTTTATAGTCAAATTGATCTAAAACAGGGATGCTCAAACTTGAACTACTGGCGATCTACCTCAATATTTTTAGACTACTTACGATCGACTTTGAGAGGCTGCAAGTATGTGTGATGCAACGTTGTCGTATTTACACAATACATACACCCTACCTACCTACCTAGGTAGAGTGTACCGTAGCATATATAGATATTAGCTTTCCGCACAATATACATAATTTTAGGCAAGGTTTGGGTTGAATGAAAAAACTCATAGTTTTTCAAAATTGCGAGTTTATTGGTTGTTACAAAACAAAAGAGTTACATATGGTGTTAAACTTAACTAAGGAGTGAGTTTGGATGTTGAAGCGTGGCACTGCATGTCCTCAGTATACTATTCATAAGATGGTACGTAACCACTGAGTGCTAATCGCAAGCATGATGACATATGATCGTCAGTTAGTCGATTGCGATATTTTGACTTAATTATCTTCATTTCAGAAAATGCAGACTCGCACAAGTAAGTTGACCCAAACATTGCTGTCAGTTGAAGGGCGATTTGCCTTAGATTCGGATATTTATCTTCAAATATAAAACACTAGAAATTCGTATCAGATGCTGTAGCTTTGAGATGTATATCTGATATAATCTGCACCAACTCATTTTCAACAGAACATGAGTTCATATTAAACTGACTTGCTATTTCAGTAGCTAATTCCTCAATGTTTTTACATGAAAAAGGATAACTCATAAATGATGCTACATTTGCCAATTTACTACAATCATAAAAACGCATTTCGAATTGTCCCAAAATATTTGATAATTCAGCCTCATACGTATCATAATTCAACTGAGGAATCCTTGCTTTCAAAGACGGAAAATGTTTCAGATCCTTTCCTTTCAGTTGATCTATCATAAGTTGCAATTTACTTTTGAATGCGTTTACTGCGCTAATCATCTCAATAACAGTTTTTCCTTTACCTTGAAGCTCCAAGTTAATGGTGTTTAAGTGCATTGTGATGTCAGTCAAAAATGCCAAATCAGTCAGCCATTTTTCGTTTTTCAACATCTGAGTGTCATCACCTCTTTCGTCTAGAAAAGCTGTTATTTCGGGCAATAATTCTTGAAACCTTTCTAAGAATTTTCCGCGACTCAACCACCTGACGTCCGTGTGAAGAACTAAATCAGTGTGTTCAGCTGACTCCCTATCTTCCAACTGCAACTTAAAGAGCCGCCGTTGCAAGCTACGTGCACGGATAGAATTCATAATTTTTGTTCCAATGCCCATAATTTCCTCCGTGTTTAAAAGTTTTGAACACAAAACTTGTTGATGTATAATGCAATGGATTGAAAAAAATGAAGGGAAATCTTCATTAGCTCGACACAATACCATAAAACTGTTTTTGTTTCCAGTCATTGCTGGTGCTCCATCGGTTATAATGCACACTAATTTATACATTGGTAGCTTGTAGTTTTTTACAAAATTGAAGAAAACGTCATATATATCTTCGCCACGGGTCTTCCCCTTCAGAGAAATGATTGTCAAAAATTCTTCCTTAGCCAGCATGTCATTGAATACCATCCGAATAAAAATACACAGCTGGGCAGTGTCTGTCATATCGGTGGATTCGTCGAACTGTAAAAAAGAGTATGTACAATCCATGATATCATTTTTTAGTTTATCTGCCATATCCTGACCCATGACTTCAATACGCCTTGTGACAGTCGGACGAGATAACTGAAGTTCTCTAATAGCAGACATGATTTCTGCTTTATTTTTAAAATCTCCATTTAAACTCTCACCTGCTTCAATAAATGCTTCCTTCACAACCGATCCATCTTCGAATGGTTTCTTGTGTTTCGCCAATATATGAGATATTTTAAATGACGCGATCGTAGCAGCTTTTAATTGTTTGGCTGGTCTTGTGAACATGGTTTGTTCTTTTTTCAAACAAGATATCAAATCACGTACTTTTCGTTTTCTTAATTCACTCTGTGGCGGAAAATCCTTTTCATAGTTTTTATGAACCGTTTTATGATGCCTCTCTAAGTTAACACGCTTAGGTATTGCAACTGACGCACGACAAATAAGACAAATGCATTTATCCTTTACCATACAAAACAAAAATTCTTCCTCCCAATCGTTATTAAAATGATACGTTTTAGATTTCATCGCTGCACTCATTTTGTACTATTTAACAATAAACTTTGTATCGACGTAGTATTGCCTTCAAGTTGTAATTCAGAATGACTCCAATTCCTGCAGGCGCAATATTTATATCGGCGTGAACGAAAGTCTCGAATCAACGTCAAACGCGCCGCCCGAAATTTCTAGAAAAGCGGCAAGAATAAAAAACGCGGCTTTTCTTTGACAAGTACCGCGCGTTCCTTTGATAAAGCCGCCTTTTGCCGCTAGCAGAGTGTTATTTTATTACGTAATAAATTTTTGTAGTTTAGTTAAGTACCTACTTATTAAAAAAAATTTTCTTCTCGAGATCTACTCAAAAAGCACTCGCGATCGACCGTTTGAGCACCCCTGGTTTAAAATTTGATCCAATAGAGAATATAAATTTTCCGACGTTCTATCGGAGCTGACATTATAAAATCCTAAGAATCTCTCGACTACTGAACCTTCTGAATTAACGTATCTTAAAATTATGGAGCACTGGGAAGTTTGCGTAATATCAGTGATGTCATCCACTTGCACAGAAAAAAAATGTGTGTTCATTATTTCATTTTTTACATGATCATTTAAATAATCAGAAATGCATTCAATTAAATTCAATTAGTAATTAATTATTTCGTTTTGAATAGTTTTCGAGTCACCAGTAAAAATATTTTTAATTTTTTTGTGATGATCTTTTAGTTCTTGGGAACTTCTCGATAATAATAAACCTAAAAGCTCTTTAAAATTCCCCCTATTTATTGACTCGCTGCTCTCATCATGGCCGCGAAAGACTAACTCTTGTTTTGTAAGGTACAAAACTGCGTAAATTACCAAGCACATAAATGGTCTATTTAATCGGACGTTTTCGTTAAAATGTATTTTATATAGTTTAGCATTTTCTAAGTGTCAGCTATAGTGCATGGTTTTTTACAAATGTTTTTAGCATTAATTCGCATTTTAACTGCTCCGCCGAGTTATCACGTTTATGTAAAGACCTTCATATATTTAACATAGTACATACCTGTAAATCCTTCCTTATTCCACACTGAATATTTATTGGAAACTCGTAAACAAGGCCAGCAAAACAATTTTTGTAATATTTGACTACTACATAACCATTTATACGCCGAAAATCAAGATGACGATTAAAACTCTGATCTTGTTCCTTCTATCGATTAAATGGAGTTTCCAACAAAATGCAAACTACATCCGTGATCGCATCCCGACACCAAATAAAGTTGTAACAACACCATAAATAAATATAACACAAAACAGTGAAGCAAACTGCAAAGAAACTAACTAGTTGCAGCGAAATCCGCGAAACTAAAAGTAAACAACCACCCCAAACTGAACGACACGTGGGTGTAGTATACTGCATTACCAAATCACCGAGAGCGTTGTATGGCGCTAGTCAACATTATTCTTCCATGTGCTCGACGTCATCCCGTACGCGTTGTCATGACAACGTAGTAGGAAAATCGTAAACTAAACATAGCACCTCCAGCAAAGTCGAAGCGGTTTGCGCCACTGTTATAGTTGTTATAATAAAGTTCGATTGAAAGTTTTAAGAAGACATGCCGCCAACGGTCAAGTAAAATATTTATTCGAGATGTACAGTTTATTTTCAGGTGAATAAATGAATGTAAAAACTTAAATTTTAATAGATATATAATAAATATAGTTAGATGTTTGCTTGTTTATTTTTCCTGGTGAAGTACCACTTCACCTACTTCACATGAATAGCCGCCATTGTTATGGCAACTTTTAAATAATTTTAGTAAATTAAGCTTAAATAAAAATAAAATTTTAATATGTTTTAGAGATAGTGCAATATTTTACTTTATACCAAAGTTTTGGGAAAAGTTTATTTTAAACCTACAAAAAATGTTTTTTAAAAGAACCAAAATTATACTATATAATATACGGATAACTAGACCACCGTAAACTAAATTAACAAGGGGTTTTTCATCATTCACAGCCGACTAAATGATAATTAAACAACAATCTGTCGAAAATTAAAAATAAGTTTTGGTGTAAAATTTTCTTACCAAATCTTCCACGTGCATGAATTAATACCGGATTACAAGTGAAAATAATCCAAATGGGTTATTCTGCCTATATAAAGCCGGCATCACACGGCAGCGGCTAGTTCGGATTCCAAGAGCAAATGAAGCGATACAAGCAAAAGAGTGCCAACTAGCAGTGAAGTTGCTACCTGTATAACGTAAACTCCGGTGTTATAAAAGCCACGTTATAAAGAGTTCTTACGTAAGTGCAATAATAAAAGTTTGCACTTACGACCCGTTGGCTAGCTTATACGGTAGTTCGGCTTTATTTCTGCAGGAACTGATCTACTCAAAAAATCTGCTGGAACATTCTCACGTCCAGGGATATGTGCTAAATTAAAATCAAATTGTTGTATTTTAGTAAGTAATCTAGCTAAGCGACCAGTTGGGTTTTCTAAGTTACGAAGCCAAATTAAAGAAGCATGATCTACTAGAACATTAAATTTTGGACCCATTTCTACATAACAACGAAATTTTTCTAATGCAAAAACAAGTGCAAACAGTGAAGTTGCTACCTGTATAACGTAAACTCCGGTGTTATAAAAGCCACGTTATAAAAAGTTCTTACGTAAGTGCAATAATAAAAGTTTGCACTTACGACCCGTTGGCTAGCTTATACGGTAGTTCGGCTTTGGGGGAGTTCAAAATTTTCAATCCTTTTCTTTGGTGTATGAAGGAGGCAAGTGAAAATTATATGTATGAAAGAAGGGCGCCAACACACGTAAAACAGAACTTTGTTGTCACTTAACCCAATTTATAAAACGAAAATAAACAAGGCTTTTTAAACCAACCATTTGGAGAACTACTTAAATAAATAACACAAACCCTTGCTTAATGAACCCCTGACATGTGTTTACCGGACATTTAACAATATAGGTGACATCTTAAACTACATTTTATCAAAAGGATAAATCATTTAATGAACTGAACGAGATTTTAAAAGGCGACAAACGAAATTGGAGGTATATACCAAATGTTTCTAATTTATTTAGCGTTACCAGGCTACAATGGAAATATTGGAAATATCTTGTTTAGTTTGTATCACAACAGCTCATACCCAACTAGGTTTTTTATAACGGATTTGTTTCTGATCAAAATTATGTGAAGGTAAGATAATAGAAAACTATAGGTGAATGAAAATCTAATAATGAAATTCTTATAAAAACATGGCCCTTTTATATGTGGGCATTAAAGAAAGCTTCAACAATCAGACCCTCAGCATCTGTGAATATAAAACATAAAATGTATATAATATACCAAGCTGTCAGTTATACAATATTAAGTACTTATAATAATGAAAATAGTCAAAGAATCTAAATAACTTCCAAAAACTTAGTTCCTGACATCTTGGTGAATGACAAAATATAATTAGCAAAATCATAATTAGTTACTGTAAAAGTGTAACGTTACAACACCCACTTCCTCGGGAAAGAAAAATTTTTTAAAAAAAAATTTTTCGCTATAATATCAATTTAGAAATTCAATAATACTTGAAAGATATAAGATAATATAGAAATATTAATCAGTTATACTGGGAAATTTAAACAAAATCATCTTACTTAGAATTCTTACAACTAAAGATATGTCTAACTTTACATTTGGTTGTGAAACAACCATTGAATAATCTTACATTACTTAATGTACACCTAAAAGATAAGATCATAAGGTTAATCCTTAATCATTTATAATATTTACAAAATAAATTTTACTTAAAACTATATTTTACAATATCCTTCGGGAGATTCTTTAGATTTTCCAAATGGCAAATACACATCCACCAAGAAAGCGGTCAACTCCATACCCTCCCAACTAAGATGGAAAATGGTGGGTCGTTGGGCATAAAGTTGATTGGCCCCACTTCCTTGGCTGAGGTATACTCTCCTCAAGGGTAACCAAAACAAACCCTCCAAGTATAAGGAGTCCAAATTGACAAACAGTAATATTAAGTTTGAAAGTAAAAAAGTTGAGTTCCTAAAAAAAAAACAGTTTGGCATTTGGCCGGGACATAGACTAGGTGCCCCAACCACATTATAGCAGTAGTCAACGCTGACATGGTTTGCACCAAAAGGTAAATATTTAAAATTCTTCAAAATTGTAAAATGTAGAAAAAAAATTAAGCTCCAGAGATTTTTAAGTAGGATGGCCTGGAGAGTTAAGTTCCATCCCAGCCAAAATTTTAAGAAAATATTTGGAAAGCAAAAAATTTTAAGTTACTGATTTCAAAATAAATTGTGGTAGGATAAAAAAAGTTTTATATTTCTATTATAGTATATGCCGTACCAATTTTTGTTGTTAGATAAGAAATATAGTTACATCTGACTGTCTTAGGACTCCACTGATTATGTACAAAAGGGAAATCTAAAGAGGTATCAAATAATATTTACAGTTATCGAAAGATAGAGATACACAAACGTCTTATATTTGTGAATTAGGTATATGTACAGTTAGTTAGCTAAGAATATCTTAAAGTTATTCCATGGACTTAATTTATATTTACATTTTTTAAAGATAATATGCAGGCATTTTCCCACTTCATGGAGGAAATCTGCAAAAGTTACATGCAACAAAAGATAGGCAAATATAAGATAGGTATCTTAGATAAATAGATAAGAGATAGCTACCTTAGCTAAATATCATTAGCTAAGAAGATAAAAGGTAAAGGTGCACCAAAACTATTTCATTTTAGGCACTCGACAGATAAAAGGTAATTAGGTTTTTAAAGGTAAATTTTAAAAACTTTAGAATTCAAATTAAATTTCCGGACATCAAATCTCATTATCTGAATCAAAAGATTCAGGTCCGTAGTAAGGTTTCAATTTTGAAACGTGCCAGCAACCGGCATCTCTACCATCTAAGTGATTTAACTCATAGGTAGTTTTTGATTTTACATTGCGTACTACGCATAATACAAATTTTTCTGCTAGTTTAACAGTGAAGTCATTAGCCGCATCAGATAAGACCATATTTCTTTTCCATACCTTGTCACCTATTTTATAAACCTGTTCACGCCTTCGCAAATTATAAGTTCTACAGTTTTTCTTATAGGCATTAGAAAGGTTTTCTTGGACCTTTTTATAAATTTGAGGTAATTTTTTAAGTTCAGTGACATATGATTCACGGTTTTCTTGAGAGATGTCACCCTCATTTTTAACATTATCATAAAATTCCCCATGTAAGGGTACTTTCCTACCAAAAACTAATAAATTTGGAGTGTATCCTGTAGACTCATGCACTGCTGAGTTTAGTGCACTTTGACATTCTGGAATGTGTACATCCCAGGCTTTATGTGAGTCTTTAATGTAAGAACGTATAGCAGTACCTATATTACGATTTACTCTTTCTACAGGATTAAAATTAGGATGATATCTACAATTATACCAAACTTTAGGAATACTGAATTTTTGAATCATTTCATTAAATATTTTTCCCTTATGGGCTGTAGCATTATCAAGAATTAAAACTCTAGGTACACCAAAAGGTAAAAATATACTATCAGTTAAAAATGTGGTTATAGCAGATGCTGTGGCCTGGCGTAAAGGCTTCATTATGGTCATTTTAGAAAAAATGTCTACGGCTACGACCAAAAAGGTGTTTCCTTTGCTACTACGTACAAAGAGACCCATACAATCTACGGCAATCATTTCAAAAGGAAAATAAGCTTTCTTTTCTGCTCCCATAAACCCAAAACGAGAAAAGTTAGGCATTTTTTGTCTCTGACACACCTGACATTGGCGAACATACTTTAAAATTTCACTACGCATTCGAGGAAAGTAATATTCCTCAGTAACTTTATTTAAAGTTTTAAAATATCCTAAATGCGCTGATGTTGGAGAATCGTGACATTTTTCTAAAATTTTGGATCGTTCTGACTTGGGGACAACTAATTTCCACTCAATCATGTTTGACTTTAAAGGAAGTTTATTTTTTACATGCTTATAAATAAAGTTATTTTTAACTAACCAATGTGGATAATTTTCTGGTTTCTTTAAAATTTTATCTCTAAGATTAATATACCAAGGATCAAGCTTATCTAATGTAACATTTAAAACATTTATTTCTGCAGGAACTGATCTACTCAAAAAATCTGCTGGAACATTTTCACGTCCAGGGATATGTGCTAAATTAAAATCAAATTGTTGTATTTTAGTAAGTAATCTAGCTAAGCGACCAGTTGGGTTTTCTAAGTTACGAAGCCAAATTAAAGAAGCATGATCTACTAGAACATTAAATTTTGGACCCATTTCTACATAACAACGAAATTTTTCTAATGCAAAAACAAGTGCCAGTAACTCTTTCATAGTAACTGAAAGGTTTCTTTCTGATTTTGTTAAAGAACGACTTGCATAAGAAATTATAACATCTTTATCATTTTGGTTTTGCATTAAAATAGCACCAATCCCATAATCACTAGCGTCACATTGAATTAAACATGGGACAGAGAAATCAGGTGATGCTAACACCGGTGCAGAAATCATTTTTTGTTTTATTTCTCTAAAAGCTTCTTCGGCTTGTGGTGTCCACATAATTTTTTGTTTTTTACCTTTCCCTTTAAGTAAATCATTTAACGGTGCAGCTAAGTTACTAAAATGTTCAATAAAACGCCTGTACCATGAGCACATGCCTAGAAAACTTTTAATTTCTGTCGTTGATTCAGGTCTTTTGTAATTAACTATAGCTTGAATCTTTTCAGGTGATGTTCTAAGGCCTGAACCATCAATAACATACCCAAGATAAGTTAGAGAATCACGAAAGAATTTACATTTTTTAAGATTAATTGTTAAATTGGCTTCTGAAAAACGTTTATAAACTTCCTTCAAAAGAGAAATATGATGTTCAAATGACTTTCCTGTGATTATTGTGTCATCCAGGTAACAGAATACATAAGGAGATAATTCAGGGCCCAAAATCCTATCCATTAATCTTTGCTGTATTTGAGCAGCATTTGATATGCCAAAAGGTAATGTTTTAAAATGAAACAAACCCCTTCCGGGTATTGAAAAAGCTGTTTTTTCTTTACTTCTTTCAGAAAGAGGTATTTGCCAAAAACTGTGTCTGAGATCAATACTAGATAGATATTTAGCATCCCTCAGCATAGATAAAATATCATCTACCCTTGGTAGTATATAACAATCCCTCTTCAAAACTTTATTAAGTTCCCTAGCATCATATACAAATCTTACTTCCCCATTGCCTTTTTTGACAAGAAAAACTGGAGCATTATATGGACTATAACTTGGTTCTACAACCCCCATCTCTAACATGTTATCAAGTTCTTTATTAAGGATTTCTAATTGATATGGAGACATAGGAAATTGTCTTTTTTTAAAAGGTGGGGCATCTCCGGTATCCAGATCTGCAATAATTTTATTTGTTAAACCTAGCCTCCCTTCAGACGAGATGTTACTGAACATGTGAATGATGTTCTCAGCTTCAGATCTTTGCTCAGGAGACAAAGTTTTTAAACCTGGCATTGTATGGGTGTTAAGGTCATCATTAGCTGATACAATGTTTACAAAAATTTCATCGTAATCTGAGGTAATTTCCCAAGTATTGTCACAAAAATTAATTTTTAACCCAAAAATCTTACAAAAATCAACCCCAAGTATTAAATTACACTTTAAAGAAGGGACTACCAAAACATCTACCAGTCTGCATTGATTATTTAAAGATAAAGGCAATTGACATATCCCAGAAACAGTTGTTTTATTACCATCAGCTACGGTTACTGACCTTTTATTTGTGTCTGACACTAAGAGATTGTATTTTTTAATTAAATTCATACCAAAGCTGCCAATACAAGAATGTGTTGCACCACTATCTAATAATGAAACAATATTTTCATCATATAAACTAACAGATATGTAAGGTCTCTTATCAATAGGCATATTTACAAAAACAGGTGAAATCATGGGTTTAGAAAAGAATTTTTTAACATAAGATTTCCATGATTCCCAATCTTTTAAATCAGTTATAGGGCTGCAAGAAAAGCTTACTTTCGACTGATTATGGGTGTTTTTTAGATATCTCGAGTTATAAACATTTCGGCCAACATATTTTGTCTTAGTTTGGTTTCGGCCATGACCAAACTTTCTAATTAGTTTTTTGGGTTACATTTAGGGCAAGTTTTAACGACAAAATTTGGTTTGCCACATTTAAAACAGAATTTTTTTCTTGGCAACCTGCAAGTAGTGTAGGTATGACCATGTTTATTACAGTTCCAACAGGTAACACTGTAATTTTTAAGGGATTCGTTCCGAGCTTGACTGTTAAAGACATTAATATCTGGAGAAGTATTAGTCTGACTCTCTACGTATGCGAGGTCAGTTTCAAGACAATTAGCTGAAGGAGGATTATATTTAGTTTTAAAATAAGTGGCTTCATCAATTTTCTTACAGTAATTTAATAATTCTGGAATATCAAAAATTTCCTGTAAAACTAAATAATCTAGATATTTAGGTAATAGATTTCTCCTTATTATTTTTAGTTTTTCTGTATCTGGAAAAGGATTGTTTAAGCGTGAAAATAAATTCAGCATTGTAGAAACATAAATATTAACGCTCTCATTTTTGCCTTGACATCTAGACTTAATTTGATCTAAGAGAGTTTCCTCATAGCATGGAGGTAGAAAATCGCGACTAAGAGCCTCTGTTATATCAGACCAACAAGTAAAACTGTCTCTATTAGCTCGAAACCATGTCAGTGCCGTACCTTGAAACAAATCTAAGCTACTCTTAAATAGCTCTACTTCGTCAACATTTCGAGCTATTGCTAATTCAGATACTCTTTCCAAAAAGGCCTTGACACTACCTGATCCATTAAAAACTACACCCCATTTATATATTTATTTATAGATTTTACAGAAGTACTGACTGAACTGGTGGTAGGTTGAGTAACACTATGCAAAACAGGAATAAAAGAAAATCGATCACCTCTCTTGCCCTTTTGTCTTAAACGAGTATATAAATCAAAACAAGTAGCATAACTTTCTTTTTTAAAATCTGTACATTTTGTATAATTTTCTAGATCATCCTGTTCATCAGGTATTTTGAAACGACTAACTCTTTGGCTAAGAATGATTAGTCTAGAAATTATTATTTTAAACATTGAATCACTCGATGGGCCATCAAAATCAAGAATTAACCTTTCGAGCTCTACTAAGGTATCAGAAATTACATTTATTTCTTGATCTTGGTTAAAATTTGGATCTTGTTTGTCTATAACACTGCCCTGTTCTATTAGATTTCCAATAATGCTACGTTTGGTATTTAAAGATTTTCTTTTTGAGCTAATATCAAATAAAGACAAGAGATAATCTATTTCCTTTTCTGTTAAATGCTTAGCCTCAACTGTACCTTCCATTGTTAAATTAAAATTTTAACAGAAAAATTAATAAAATAAGAAAATTAAATTTTTTAACTCGAGATGCCAAATGAAAAATACTAAAAATTTTATTTCAAAATTTACGGTGAAACCTTAACAAAACTTTTAGGATAAAAACTTGGTAAGCAGAGAAAAGTAAATTCTACTACAAAATCACACGAAATGCTGGCAAAATCAAATCATACATAGATAACCTCTAGCAGTGTAACTTAAACAAGCTGTATAAAATTATAATAAAATGATAATGAAGAATAAATTATAAAAATGCAATATATAAACCTGAAAAAAAATTAAAGTACCTTTTATTGTACTACTGTTTGTTTCAGCAAATTGAAAAGGATTGAAAAATTATTTTAAGAGAAAATTTAAAGCTCCACGTTGCAGGCGTCAATTCTATATAACGTAAACTCCGGTGTTATAAAAGCCACGTTATAAAGAGTTCTTACGTAAGTGCAATAATAAAAGTTTGCACTTACGACCCGTTGGCTAGCTTATACGGTAGTTCGGCTTTGGGGGAGTTCAAAATTTTCAATCCTTTTCTTTGGTGTATGAAGGAGGCAAGTGAAAATTATATGTATGAAAGAAGGGCGCCAACACACGTAAAACAGAACTTTGTTGTCACTTAACCCAATTTATAAAACGAAAATAAACAAGGCTTTTTAAACCAACCATTTGGAGAACTACTTAAATAAATAACACAAACCCTTGCTTAATCAACCCCTGACATGTGTTTACCGGACATTTAACAATATAGGTGACATCTTAAACTACATTTTATCAAAAGGACAAATCATTTAATGAACTGAACGAGATTTTAAAAGGCGACAAACGAAATTGGAGGTATATACCAAATGTTTCTAATTTATTTAGCGTTACCAGGCTACAATGGAAATATTGGAAATATCTTGTTTAGTTTGTATCACAACAGCTCATACCCAACTAGGTTTTTTATAACGGATTTGTTTCTGATCAAAATTATGTGAAGGTAAGATAATAGAAAACTATAGGTGAATGAAAATCTAATAATGAAATTCTTATAAAAACATGGCCCTTTTATATGTGGGCATTAAAGAAAGCTTCAACAATCAGACCCTCAGCATCTGTAAATATAAAACATAAAATGTATATAATATACCAAGCTGTCAGTTATACAATATTAAGTACTTATAATAATGAAAATAGTCAAAGAATCTAAATAACTTCCAAAAACTTAGTTCCTGACATCTTGGTGAATGACAAAATATAATTAGCAAAATCATAATTAGTTACTGTAAAAGTGTAACGTTACACCTGTGCGATAAGTGATTATAGTGAGTTGAGTATAATGAATATTTCTCAACAATTTTTGTATTTATACATGAACTGATGAAATTTGCGTGCTTTATGTTTAATTCTGAAATTTCAGTATTCAGTTTTTTTATTATGGTTTGTAAAGTTTGAGATATATTGTCAATTGGATTCAAATCCGGGCTGCCCGCTGGCCATCTGAGAGTTCCATGTCTGCCTATCCAAAGTGGATGAATATCTTTAAACAATTACTCTATTTCTGTTTCAATGAAAGATAAATAGCTTTGGCCAGTCGGGGATCCCTGATGTATAATTGGTTCTATCACCAGTGGGATCACCGGACACTAAGTGACTATTTATTTTTCCTGTTATATACACCGGCTGTTGTGACAGGCGCCTCATTGGTGAATAGTATATTGTTCAAAACATTGTTACTGTCTTGAATTCTTTGATACATTTGATTATAAAATTCAAGCCTTTGCCTCATATTTTCGTCACAATTCACTATATCTAATAAGTAAAAATATAACGATGGAAGTTCCGGGTAAAGAAAATCTACCGATTTTTAACAATAATTTCATGCAAAAAGAGGGTTTCTCTCTTTATCGACCGTTGATATTCTAGAAAGTACAAGTTGAGAAACCGATCAGATTCTGACTTTCATTTCAGTTTTTATATCTTAAAAAAAATAATAGCGACCTTGTTTAATCCAATTTGTATTTTTAATCTCTCTGTACATTTCTGCCGGTTATAATAAATATGAGCTTTAAAAAAATCGCAGTCTAAACATTACAAAGATCTATTTATAAAATATTTTCTTGGCCATAGGTCGTAAAAAAAATTTATTATGAAAACTGGTCTTCTCCTTAAACAAAAATAAACAAAATTAGCAATGCTAATGAAATTAATGAAATGCACATGTTGTCATTGACCATCGGATTCCAATAATAAAATCGTATCATATGGTAATTCCGCATAATTTCATAACAAATTTGTTATTGATATTTTTGTCTGTTTATATGAAACCTCTTACGTTATTCAGTGTGTTTAAATATAAATCAAAATACTACATATGGCGTCATATAAAACTCTAATGCAAGGGTCTTCAACCCACGGCCCGCCTTCTAATTTCTTGCGGCTCCCAGAGGCTAACGAAAATATTTTATCGCGCCGCGCCCGCGAATGACACTCCGAGGACGCTAGTGCCACCTAGTTAGAAGAGATCCACTCTGTGAACTCGCGATCACGACTACCCACAAGGCCACTAGATGGCGTTGCATATATATTGAATCTTTCTAATGATTCTAGAAATTATCACTACTAGAGGGACCTACTAGTCCAGTCTCGTAGCTGCTCGAAATTTCGAGAGTTTCAAAATGGACGCGCTCGTCGGTCTATATAAAACCGGCATCACATAGCAGCGGCCAGTTCTAATTCCAAGAGCGAATGAAGCGGTACAAGCGAAAGGGTGCCAACTAGCAACTTTAGCATATGATTTATCAACGACAAACCTTTTAAGTTTGTTTTTCTTTTATTACGTGTAATCATATCCTCCGCATAAAATCCGGAAGATGAATTAGATAGACCTATGATATTTTCATATGAAAAAAGAGGATAAACATATAAATACCGGCAGTTGCAAAAATCTTTGATCGATGTCACTTCAAAATCAGATTGACAAGTCAGTGACAAAATTAGTAATAGAAAACAATTTTCGGGTTTTTTGCACCCACAAGCAAAAAAAATGGTATTAAATCTAATAAAATATTACGAAAATGATAATTCACCCAATATCCAGGAGAAAATAGCAGAAGCTCTGGGAATCGGTATAAGGACTGTGCAGAAAATTGTGCTTGAAAAAAAGCATAATTTACTTCCGAAGAAGATTAAGAAATGTACACGAAAAAAGCCACAAAGACAGAAGACTTAAGAGACAATGTAAAAATGGATGTTCGTAATGCAATTTACGATTTATACACATCAAAAACTAATATAGCCCTTCAAGTTTTAAAAGAAGCTTTAAAAAATCGAGGCATATTGGAAATTGGACTAAAATCGCTGTCAAAATTAATAAAAATGTTGGGTTTTCGATATAAAAAGGACTGTAATCGAAGATTCTTATGCGAGTTGCCACATATAGCAAGTCAGCGTATCCAGTTTTTAAAGAAATACACGGAAAATGTTCAAATTCAAAATTTAGAAAAGTGGTATTTTTAGACGAGACTTCGATATTTTCTAATGGAAGTGGTTCGAAATCTTGGCAGGACGAGTCTGTAAAAAGTGTCAAAAGCAAAAAGGGATGTGGGACGAGAAAACGATTCATCATTTTGCTACCATGAAAATATGCCGTAGATGAAATGTTACGGGAAAATGGGCATAAGGTTTTACGACTGCCGCCATACCATTGCCAGTTTAACGCAATAGAATTAATATGGGCTGGGGCAAAATCATATTTTGAATCAGATGAAGTGCAAATTGTTTGGCAAGATTCATTAAATTATATTACGCCGGAGTACTGGAAGAAATCTGTGGAACATACGGAGAAATTTATATGTGACTGGTGGAATCGAGAACGAGTTCTAGATGTCGAAATAGCACCAATGATCATTGCGCCATTTGACTCAGAAGATGAGGGCTTTTCAAGTGATGGTGATCTTTTTTAGTCTATAATATTAAAAAGTTTCTGAAGGATTATATTAGTCTTTGACGTGTATAAATCATAAATTGCATTATGAATATCCATTTTTGCATTGTAACTTAAATCTTTTGCCTTTGGATTTTTTCGTGTAAATTTCTTAATCTTCTTCGGAAGTAAATTATGTTTTTTTTTTCATGCACAAGTTTCTGTACATTCCTTATACCGATTCTCAGAGTTTTTGCCACTGGCTCCTGGATATTAACCCGTGAATTTTAAATTCAAATTTTTTTTATTAGATTTGACACCATTTTTTTGCTTACTTTTTTAATACATTTGTAACTTTGTAGGCAATAAATAAATAATTATAGAATACTTGTTCCAATTTTAAAGCGTGTTTCAAATAACTAAATTTTTTTTTAATTATAAGACAAAATTTGATATATAAAAATCGGTAAAATCGCTTTACCAGAAACTCGGGGCTAACGAAAAATACACACATATATATATATATATATATATATATATATATATATATATATATATATATATATATATATATATATATATATATATATATATATATATATATATATATATATATATATATATATATATATATTGTAGGGGTTCAATCAGAAGAAAAACAAAAAACTCTGGCTGGAAGTGAGTATTTATTTCGTGTGGTTTCACGCTCAGAAAATTCTAGAAATAACAGTACACAAAATTAGCCAAGATTTCACAACCTATTTCACAACGTCTTAAATTTATACAGCTATTTTTAATTAGAATTTACCTATTTAGATATTCTGAAAAAACAACTTACGTAGTACCAGGCAACAACCAGAAAATTATTGAAAAGCAATAATTGCCTGAATCACGCCAATAGGTTACCAGAATATTTAAGCGTGTACCTATCTCAATCAGGCGTCGTAGAAAGAAAGACGATAGCCTTCCCCCCGTTATTGCTCGGGCCGAGATCGATCGCTATTGTAGGGTTTTTTTTAACAAATTCCTCAGACCGAAAAAATACCACACATACGATATATATATATATATATATATATATATATATATATATATATATATATATATATATGTATATATATATATATGTGTTTTCATTCCGGGTGTACACGTGTGTACGACTGAGAGTCTCTATTCGGACGCGAGAAAGAAAGCTTCGAAAATGCCAAATGTGATTTTGGCGAAACGTCAGCAAAACTGTCCTTTTCAGAACGACAGTAGTGAACGGATGTACACCCGGAATGAAAACACATTGTATTTTTCCATCCGTGAAGGAGTAAAAATCAACATATATATATATATATATATATATATATATATATATATATATATATATACTGACGGACAGACATACCTACAGACAGAGGGAATTGAGAAAACATGTTTTCCGGCATCTAGGGACCCTTAAAAATAAAGATCCGAAAAAATCTCACGAGGGAAGTAATAACTAATTATCTTGTGTATAATATTTTTGCAAAATAAAATTTTTTTGTCATCACAATACAAAAAAAACAAGTTTTCTTTGCACAGGGGTGGCCCGCATTTAAATAAATGACACTGTATGTGGTTAGATTTTTAGGTCAAGCGGGGCTCATAATTTTTGGTGATTGAAAAAAAATCTCACTTTCATTAAGTAGCTGTGTAAACAGAACATATCCTGATTGTTCCACTGATTCGACCCGCCTTCCGACTTTATTAAGGCGCTTGCCATTTTGTGTATTTTTGTTTTTTCCAACCAAAAATTTTTAACCAAATACATATTTAGCGAATTTTCTTATTTAGTCCCTCGGCATTTAATATATAAAATAATATTAAGTGGCTGTCTTAATAATATTGCGTAATATAATAAAAAAAACTATTTTTTTTCTCCCTGTATATTTGTAAATAGCCCATCGATATTTAATAGCTCGATAAAAGAATCACACAGCTGTACTTGTTCGTTAGTGTTAATCAAAAACCCGTCTGTTTGGTGTGTCAAGAATCCTTTTCAGCCTTGAAAGAATACGACTCAAAAAGACATTACGATACAAAGCATGCCACAAAGTTTGAGATATTCAAAGGACAATTACGGCCAGATAAGGTGAGAGCTCTAAAAAGGCAGCTTCAACTACAGCAAGATAGTTTTCAAAAGCAGAACATTGAACATAAAGCAAGCGTGAAGGTTAGCTACATTATATCCGAAAAAATAGCTTTGAAACCAAACCTTTTACTGATGGTGAATTTATCAAGGAATGTATAGAGGCCGCCGCCGAAGTATTGTGCTCGTCTTAAATACAAATTTTTTCTAAAGTTAGTTTGTCCAGTGTTACTGTCGCCAGAAGAATCGAAGAGTTAGCGACAGATATTGAAAATTCACTAAAAGAACGTGCATCGAAGTTCATATACTATTCTGTTGCGCTCGACGAAAGCACAGATTTAACCGATGCTAACTATATTTATTCGGGGTATTGATATTAATTTTAATCACTGAAGAGATGGCTGTCCTTTTCCGATTAAAGGAACTACAAAAGGATGTGATATTTATAAGTGTTTGATGACATTATTGAGATGATATAATTTAGAATTAACAAACCTTTCTGCAGTTGTAACATACGGTGCACCATCCATGGTAGGAAAAAATAAAGGGCTCATAAAGAAAATCTCATCAACAACCTACTTGACACTGTGAAGTCATTATGGAAAAATCAGTTGTTGAAAAAAGAGTTTACGCACTTTCCTAAACTGAAGAGTTGCGAATGTACAGATGTGGATAAATATGTCGCAGCACTAGATTTACTCAAAAAAAAGTGTTTTTTGAGTAAATAAATAAAAGTAAATCAGTGTATCCGTTGAAGACATGCCAGAAAATTGTCAGATGGAGCTTATCCTTTTGCAGTGTAATTCGAAACTGAAAGACAAGTTCGACATGGATCTTCTTGATTTTTATTCAAAATATGTCGATCAAAACTGGTTTCCTGAAATCTGAAAACATACCCAGAAAGTGATATCTCTGGTTGGGAGCACATATGTGTGGGAGCAGCTGTTTTCTCGTACGAAGAATGTTAAGTCTAAAACAAGGTCAAGAGTTACAGACGCACATCTGGAAAGTAGTTTGCGGGTTGCAACTACAAAAATAAAACCAAATATCGACACTTGTCAAAAATAAACAATATCAAAAATCGCATTGATTGATTGAACTTTTTAACCAATAAAGATTATTACACTTTGAATTTATACGTTTTTTATTTTATGATATAGTGGTAATGTGACGTGGACCATTGTGGCCCTTCGGACGATGTGAAATCGATTTTTGGCCCTTGCACTAAAAAAGGCTGTAGCTCTAATGTATCCTTCAAAGAGTACGTTCAATATACGTTTTCTAGGCGTTCGTTTCAATGCCAACATTATCTGCCGACTTTTATTTTTAAAACTGCAACGAAGAGTTACTGTGTGATGTTTGTTATATGCAAAACCTGAAACACTGCCAAATCTGATGACAATTTAAATAGAAACTGGTCAAAAATATAACATCTTTTGTGTACAAGTAACTGGCAAATTTTAAAATGTTTAGTTTTACCCTGTACCTGTTGTGTATTAATTGATTTATTATTCAAATCGAACTACGCGAATGAATAAGCACCAGATGACAACAAAACAAGCAGACATTCAAATGTACCATAATAAAGCGTTATTCGAATTCGGAAAAGCCAGCCCACCCGCGAGACTTAAGCCTCATTGTTTAATTACGGGCTTTGCTTAACATGGTGGGATGCGATGCATGAAAGTCTGAAACATTGTCGAGGTTCAAAATAAAAAAAAAACGTATAATAAGTACTGAGGAGAGTGGTAGTGCGGCAGTCGGCACGAGTTCGGACCGTTACAGTAAATTTACTTTCAAATGATATTTAGTCGCCCGAGTAAGAGAAGGTGCCTTGAAGATCTCGAGGTAGTACCTGCTTTAGCAGACATTGAAAGTGAGAAAATTACAGGCTTTCGTTAGATCAGTTGAACGGCACAAGCGTTGCTGACATTTTGCCCGTTTCAAATGTTATCGCCAATGAAACGCAATATTGCTTATATTATCTTCGATTTTGCTCAACAGGTTTATGTCTTAATAAAATATTATTATAATAATATATAGTGTCCCAGCTACCAACAAAAATTACATTGTATGTCAATGAAATTTTGAAAACAAATGGAATCACTGGATGGGAATGCCCAGTCTCCAGATTGTAACCCTACAGACCAAATTTTATTCTGATAACTTTGGGTAGAAAATAATTCAAAATTCAGCTATTTTCTACTTTTTTCTTCCCTTATAAAAGGGAAGTATTGTAATCGTGAAAAAAACACCCTCCGAGATTTTACAGATCTTTACGTTTCAACTTTCTTTACTAAGAAAGTAATTATCCAATTTATCTCAAATTTTGCACAAAAATCAAGTATTATGTAGGGATCAATTGGTAAAATTTTGGTAGGAATCTAAGATGGCGGAACAAAATGGCAGCTTAATAAAATATTTAAAAATTCAGCCTGAAAAACTACTGATGAACTGATTTCAAATTGTGTGCCATAACTAATTGTAGTATAGAGATCAACTAGTAAAAGTGTGGTACTAATTCAAGATGGCGAAACAAAATGGCGGCCAAATAAAATCTTTGTAATCTCGAACAATCACCCTAGCAGGTTTTACGTATCTTCGCGTTTTAACGTCCCTAGATGCCAAAAAAATATGTTTCCTCAATTCCGTGGGTCCACCTGTCGGTTTGTCTGTCAGTTCGCGGCATAACTTAAAAACTACTTATCACATTGACTTCAAATTTTGGACAAAAATTAAAGCTCAAAGGAGGATGACGTGGTAATATTTTATATTGAATAGCGCAAATTTTATTACTTAATAATTTGAGGTCTATTTGACATTTCGGGATCCGCTAACGAAACACAAATGGCCTTCTGACAGTTTTACTTTCCAAGGCTACTAGATGCTTTTGAAGATTTGTGAGTCTGTCACAGAAAAAAAAGGGTATCTTGAGGACAGATCTCTTGGAAAATAATTTCTAAGAACAAGAGAATTTCTCTTCACGCAAGAATGTTTCTCTTAGTTCAAGAAGTATGCCATTACTTCAAGAAAAGTGAGGGTCTTGATATAATTTTCATTTTCTCTTGAATAAATATTTCTTACCCAGAGGGATTTGTTTCTTCTTCCGAGAGAAATTTGGTCAAAACGTTTAAAAGCACTTGTCCCAAACTCTTTTATCGTAAAGCAATACCTTTATAATTGTTCTTAAATGCTTCTCAGTTTTGATTCAAATTCGCCGGCTACATAAAAAATCGATGGATGGGGAGAGGACAGACGGTTGGCCCTGCTTCGCTGTTGTTGAGATCAGTCTTGATTTATAGGTGGTATAACGCGCAGTACCGAAATTTTTGTGTAATTTTTTTGTATAGCAAAGGAAACATGGGAGTCAAAATCCTGTTAGAAAAGTGGCGGCTTGGACATTTGTGCGAACCTTTCGAAGGTGAGTAAGTAATTTATTGTCATATCTGTTTCGAATTTGCGAATTTGTAGCCTAATATTCTTATTTTTTATATGAGCAGATCATTTTTGAGTTTTGAGTCAAAAATAAGTTAATCTAATGCACAGTCTACTACTAAACGTTCCGCTAGTACGTTTTTCCTTAAAGAATTAGACAAAAGAATATGTATATATCTGTTATTAATAATTTTCTGTTTTGTTATAACATTGCGCAATAAAGAAAATGGCGTTTTAGGCTTCCTTTCCTATTAAATTACTCTTCAAATTTACGACTTACTTATTTCAACTTCAATTCAAAAAGATTTGATTCAAAACCCATAGCTTTTAATAGAAAGTTTTCATCTTGTTTCAAAACCGCCGCTTTTGACACGGGATCTACTTTAAAACTACCACACCCTTTAACTATTGTCATAAGATGGACGCTCTTATTCAAAGATTTTTTTTAATATTGCAGTAAATTAATTTTTAAAAAATTACTACCATTTGTTTATTATATTTTTAATGGTTGGAGTTTAGTATGATAAAAAAAGGACAACATTTTGATTATTATATTTCTTATCTTCTTTATAGAAAATAGTTTTGATAGTATATTTAACTTTAGGTCAGATATACCAGGGTATTCAAAATAGAACAAAATAAATATTAAATATCTGTTAGTTTTTGAAATCGGTTTTTGCCGTATTTTTTTAACACCCTGTATACACAGTGTGACCCATTTAAAAGTTGAACAACCCTGTATCTCAGGAAATAGTTACCATATGTTTCTAATTTTGGTTATACGTATGGTTTTAAAATACTCATATTTGATTTTGCTCATTAGCGTGCGAGCCTAAGGGAAGGGGAGAAGTACGATTTTTGAGGAAAAATATTATATTTTGATTTTCTATTCTTACTCAGCATCATCAAGAACCCTCCTATACCAAATTTCATCAAAATATTTCATTGGTTTTGGAAATACGAATAAAATAAGTATTTTTCTTGCAGAGCAAAAAATTGAAGAAACTGCCATCCTAAAGCAACTCAGAGACAGTCAACTAAAACCAATAATCAGAAATATTGGGGACATAATCCGACTAGAAAAAGGAAGAAGAAAAAAAAAGTTATATTTTTAAGTTTAAACATCACGAAAGTTTATTTTAATAATTTTTCAATAAAATACATATAAAACAGTTAACTGTTCTTTTTTTCAACAAATATATTTCTGTGCGCGTTTGAAACGAGAGCTTATCTACGTAACTTTGACTTCAAATAGATATTGTGTCAAAACGGAATTAATTTTCTATGTACCGTCTATTTTGAAGTGAGTGAGTTAATTTAATGTTACTTTAAATTAAATAAAGTAAAATATAGACACAAGATGATTTCTAAGTATTTTTTAATAATAAGTACCGAACTGCTTTTTCTGTTGATTTATATTTCTTCCAAATATTTCAAACATTTCAGTACTTTTAAAAATTCCATACTTACTTAAAGAAAATTATCAACTTATAGAAATCACCTTGTATATAACAAGGTTTTACAATCATTCAAGAGAGGGAGATCTTTTGTCTTTCTTGGGCGAAGACGATATTCCTTTGATTTAAAAGTTCGTTAGTCTTGGCTAAAAATAACAAAGCTCTTATTTAAAAATAGGTATTATTTGTCCTAAAAGAATGTATCTTCTATTAAAGCATATATTCATTTGAATTAAGAAATAAATTATCTTCAGTTAAGAACGATGGTCTTGTGATAAAACGTTTTTATTTCAAAGGCTTGTCTTCTTTGAATCAACAGAATTATTAAGTGAAGAATACTAAAACTTTTTAATATGACGTTCAGGTGTTTGGTTTAAAATTACTGGGAGTTGACACAAGACAAAATATACTTAGTGTAAAATACGACGACTGATTAGAGGCAATAGAAATAACGTTTTGAATCAAGAGCGCTCGCATTTGGGCCTATTCAAAGTCGCGAAGCTTTTAACGGAATGACGTATGCATTTAAATCAAGAGTTCCTTTTTTTCAGCATATGGATAATATGGTAAAATGCAATATTTTACGTTAAACATTGTATCTCCTTTAAAAATAGAAATAGAGCAATGAACCAAAAGCCAAGATAATCCTAAAATATAGATCTAAATTATAAATATTTCATTTGGTCGCCATTTTGTTTCTCAGTACTGAATTCGAACCACACTTTTACCAGTTTATCTCTATATCACAGTAATGGATGTCCAAAATTTAAAATGTATCTAATAAGTAGTTTTTCAGACTGATTTTTTTAAATAATTTATTAGGTCGCCATTTTGTTTTGCTGTCTTGGATTCATACGAAAATATTTCAGGTTGATTCTTTAGTTTTTGTGCAAAATTTGAGATAAATTGGAAAATTTGTTTTTTTGCTCGGTTTTTGGTAGTAATTTTTTTAACAATTCATTAGGTCGCTATTTTGTTCCGTCATATTGGATTTTTACGATGTCATTTCCACATAACCCTTAATTTTTGACCAAAATTTTAAGTCAATCTGATAATTTCAATTTCGTATTATTTGAGCCTGGAATCTTATGTAATTGTCGACTGAGGCAGCCCGCATTGTCCATTATTATCACGCTTTTCTAAGAAATGTTTTTAAAAAAACCATTATTCAAAAAGTTCTGCGGTTGTACTTACAGTCCACGTAGGAGCCTTAATTTTTGGCAGAAAACCACAAGCCATTTGGGACCCAACATTTTTGTAAAAAGCTTATCATTTCCCCTTTATCTGACACTGGTCGTTTAGTTCTCTATATAGATCTAACATAATATACAGGGGGTTGCATTTGAAAATGTTAAGAAAAATAATTATACGCCAAATCTGGCAATACTGTGTCATTTTTTATTTTGAGAGTTGGGCACTAGGTGGCAAATAAAACATACATTTATCTTTTTCTTGGCTCAGACAGAGCTTCAACAAGTACCAAAATACTTTCTATATACCGGTCTAAAAAAGTAACAAACAATGAAGATAAAAGTCAATAAATCCGAAACATTGAATCACATACCTATCAAGTTATATATAGTTGAAATAGTCATGAATAGCGTTATTTGAATCTGTAAATGGTATCCCATTTAAAACAAAATAAGAAAGTTGATGACTATACCCACGAAAAACGACTTACCCCATATATATATATATATATATATATATATATATATATATATATATATATATATATATATATATATATAATAAAATGAATTAAACCTCGAATTACCCTAATTAACTTTTGTGTTCAACTTTTCGCTCCAACTTGTACAGTTACTGTGGTAAAATACTGTTTCAAGATAAAGCCGCCACCCGGCACAGGATGTTTTTTTTTCGTTGATGTAATAAAGTATAGTCTGAACGGTTAAAGATACAAAAAACTAAACGAGACGTATCCCGTTCTGTTTTTAGTGTTTAGTTTAATGGCGCGGTCAGATTTACGCTAACTGGATTAGTTTTGAATATACAGGGTGTATCTCAAAATCTCCCTTTCTTATTACATTTTATTACTGGGTTATTTATGGAGATAAAAAAAACTTTAAATACCAAAGTTTTATGACTTTTTACGTAGAATCCAGCGGCGTACTTAAAAATAATACAGATGTTTTAATTTTTGAGATATTATCAAAAGTCGGATTTTCTTAAATGGGGCACACTATATCTAAGTATCTAGAAAAATTGCATTTTTTCTTGCCATTGCAACAATATATAATACCTAATATTTTTCTTTGTCTTAAATAGCCAAAATACCAAAAAAACATTTTTTTTTTTAGTTTTTTAATAGATGTCTTAAAAATATCTTCAAAAAAACAACAAAATAATTATAATAACAACTCAACAATTATCTTGAATACTTAACGATTAGCATAGTTGTTTAATCACAAAAGGTGCTAAAATTGTCTTCCATTCAGCTCGATGCATTTTTGGACTCGGCTTGCAACTGAACGAGTGGCGATATAAATATGAATATTTGGCACTCTTCCAATGCAATTAATAAAAGTTGCTCTAAGTTCTTCTTAAGTATTATTTCGGGTTTTATATACTTTATTCTTGATAAATCCCGAAAAATAAAAGTCTGGTGGCGTCAGTTCGGGGGAACGCGGAGGCCATTTGTTTGGTCCATATGTACCAAGCTAATTTTCGCCGAAATTGACAGTTAGTAAGTGCCTTACCATATGGCTGTTATGGGCTGGGGCACCGTCTTGTTGTAGATAAACATTATTTCTTGCAGCTAATGGCATGTTATCCAACTCGTTTATTACACAATCTTCCAAAAAAATTTCAGCATTCAAATTTTCATTATAAATCCTGTAGTTAAGGATTGTATTTTGATATAGTGCCACCCACACATGGAACCCAAAGCCTCCTTGTTGTATCCTAGCGGCGGTTTGATGAGGATTTATGTTTGACCAATATCGATTGTTATGTCGATTAAAAATTCCTTCGCTAGATATAAAAACTTCTTTAGTCCATATTACATTTTGAAAAAAAATTGGGATTCCTACTATTCTATTGCAAATACCAATGACAAAATTCTAAACGTCGTTCTTCATCTCCAGGATGTAAGTTATGAACTTTCCTTTATTTATACGGTTTATACTTTACTGCTTTTTTAACATTTTAGAACTTTAGATTTACTTATGCCAATGTCTGGAAGAGGGGACACTTTGAGAATCAACCTGTATTTTCTAAACCCATCCAGTTAGCGTAGATCTGACCAAGCGATTAAACTAAACACTAAAAAGAGAACGGGAACGAGAACGTCTCTTTTAGTTTTTTTGTATCTCTTACCGTTCATCATACCCAATAATATCAACGAAAAAAAAACCACCCTGTACTGTTAGATTATAAATTACAGAGAAAACAACGGTCAACCATAAATTGTCGATCCATCTATTGCAAAAAGGTAAATTAGCAACATTGTACGATAGCGCCAAAGATAATGGCGCTGCCTTCGTCAGGAGGATGATGGAGTGGAATTAAGTTATTAGATGGCGCGACAAATGACTGTCGAACAAAAGGAGGAAGCGGACGGATCCATTTAAAAACGTAGAAAAATGTAATTGTTACGACGTGAAGTAACGGAAACCTAATAAAACCTACGTCGATGAGGACATTCTTGTAATTCACGCTATTCGAGTCTAATGATGCAACAATCCGGCGATTATCGAACTTCTATGTTAACGATGACAAAGGTTGGGGCCCTTAAGTTAACGGGACTTTTGAAACGCTTAAGTTTTGACCGTCAAGAAAACACTTCCTTGAATTATTATTATGATTTCATAACTTTAAAAGGCAATCTATGAGTGATCGATAACTATCATTCGATTTCAGTTTTGTCTAATTTTTTTTATAAATTCGTTTTCTCAAATATTAAAAATAAACTCTTCGCAGAAGAGCAGATGTTTCCAACAAAAATATCATTTACAGCTCATTCTGCCCAATGATCAGATTGATTATTACATCTTACTGCATAAGGCATGTAACATGCGAGCTACACATTCTAATATACATACATAATTACATATATACATACATATGTACATAAATACATACATACATACTTATGAACCTACAAATATACATACTATTTTTAATTTCTTTTTTATTTATCGATATTATTTTATAATTACTTATCTATAAAAAAAATCAATTATGATATATATTATTTTCCTCTATAAAAGAAGATTTTTTTTGTAGGAAATGGAATTTTACTGACTTTTTAAATATTAAATTATATCGCCATTTTGTTTCGCCATATAGGATATACCCAATTTTACCGGTTCATCTCTTTTCACACTTGATTTTTGTATCAAATTTCAACTTAATTGGATAAATAGTTTTTTGATACTGATATTTTACACATTTAATTAAGTCGCTATTTTACTTAGCCATAAATGCTCCTCACCAAAATTTTACCAGTTTATTCCTAGGTCATCATCATCATTTCCTTTTACAAGGAAAGTGAAAAGGAACCCCAAAATATTTATATCACCTGCTTTCTGATTTTTTCTGAATAATTAAAATATAAATATAAAATTTGATAGTAAAATAATCAGTACATTACTTAGGACACTGTTTTCAGTAACTTATTAGAAAGGTACTTCTAATGGGTCCTAAAATTTTAAATTTTGATAAGTATTACTTGTTACTTAATTATTTCTAATACACTGACATGCAAATAGAGTGACGAGCTGTTAAGGTATATTTTGAAGGACCAGTGGCGACTCGTGGTGAATTATATTGGAAGGTCAATAAAAAATTTAAAAATAGACATAATAAATATCTTATCTTTAAATTGAGCTTTAATTCTCTTGAAGTTCAGGTCTATCCTTCGTTCTTTAAAATTGGAAAAATGCTGAATGACACGTTCGTTAAAATTGTACGCACATTCATTTTATAAACGATTTCTCGATACTTAACATTGCCAACTCCTCAACAAAATGTATAAGCCCTCGAAAAACTCCTGGATTTTCAGACAAAGCCGTTTCATCATGGCCTCGTAGTGCCAGCTCGAATGCCCCACAAAATTTTACACAATCTATAATTTTGTTTAAAATATAACAATTTTGATTAAAATCTCTAAGGGATTTTCTACAAGCTGTGTCTAGCTGAGTGCGAATATCAACACTTCCGACCGTAACATAGTTCACCGAACATTTCATGTGATCTGCAGAAAACGCATTTTTTTTATTTATTTTTTTTAAGTGTTTTAAGTCTATAACACTGGTTTTGGACCATAATGAGTCCGACGAGATCTTAAAAAATAACAAACAAACATAACAGTAAAGTGAGTTAGAGATTTCACAACCACATATCCAGTTAGCTAAATCGTACATACTTTTGCGAAAGTTTCGATGAACCTCTTTATTTTTGTCTTTACTAGTTTGTCGTACCCTGAATTCGGTTATTTTCTCAAAATTAAGTTCGTTAGCACTCTCTAGTTGTTTAATTTTTTGCACTACCGAAATTTTATTTCATTATTACATTCACATCTCAAAGATAGACCCCCTTAAAATTGGTTATTTTTGCAAAATTAAGTACGCACTTTTTAGTTGTTTATTTTTTGGCACTAGTCACTACCAACATTTTATTTCCTGTATATTTCCAACTCACACATGGATCATAAAAATAAAAAATATATATATTACAAAAAACAGTATATAAATTAGTTTTCATCGATTAAAGACTTATATACAAATCGCGATTTTATATTCCATTTGCTATCACGTTCGGCTGCCGCTCGATAGCTGTGAAATCTTCGGGAACTTTAGTCAGGCTTTAAGGTGATTAGGGCAATTCGGACTGCCCAGCCTAGCTAGCGTATTTTAATATGCCTAAGGAACGCAACGAGACTATTCGAACTTAACTATTGGAATTTAATTTTTCCCAAGGTTCGCGTTTTATTACAACTATTAGGAGGGATGGTCAAATGAATAATTTATTTTCTGAAATATTTTTGGGGGGTCATTGACCAAATGACCCTATGGAAGAGCCACCACTGGGTCCTAGACAATAAGTATCAAAAAATCCAATTTATTTTAAATCATGCCTAAAAAGTAAGTGTGGCATAGGTAGAAACTGGTAAAATATTGGTACGATTCGGATATAGCGGAACAAAAAGGCGCGCAATAAAAATGTTTGAAAAGACAGTATACTAAATAACAATGTACAGGGTGTCCGGATTTGGTTGCAAAAGCAGGGTATCTCGCTTATTTTTAAAGATAGAACCTTGCGGTTTTCACGAACCTGAGCTAATTTTTTGTGAAACTCATGAGCCGTAAACAAAATTTTCACAGCCTTCTTCGTTTATGAGATACAGGGCGAAATAGAAAATTTTGCATTTTGGGATCCCCCTTGTATCTCGGTTATCCTTTAATTTAACGCAAAGGGAAAAATTACTGCTTATGCAGTTTTTTACGCTGGATCCAGTGGCGTAGTCATATTTTTCATTTGAGTTGTTATTTTTTAGATATGACCCAAAGTTGTGTTTTTTTAAATGGGACACCCTGTATATTTGTCCAGAAATTGATTTGTCCTTTTAAAAGCTTCTCAAAAATATATAATAGTATGGGTCTATTTTAATAAACAACAACAAAAATTCTAATTTTTATAATTATCATCCCAAATTTTGCAGTAGGCCACGCAAAACGATGCCGTTTCTTTTCTTGGAAGCAAATGACATTTCCCAATTTTGTACGCGTATATAAAATATAGCGCTAGTTTTTTGTATTCATTTATTGTGTAAAAATATATTTGTATTATTATGGAGGAAAACCAAACACCAAACTTTTGAACATTATAAAAAGTATGATATGTTAGCTTGTTTTATATTAAGTAATGAAAATGTTGAAGCGGCTTCTGAGACGTATTTTAACAGGTAAATAGTTAATTTTTAGATATGTTGAAATACTATTGCTTAATTTTTATTTAGATATCCAGAAAGGAGTCAACTTAATATATCCACTTTTTATCGGATAAAAAAGAATTTGCTTAATCACGGATCATTTATCAAACCTCGTACGAAAACATACAATAAAGAAAATCGGGAGGCTGAGAAAATTACGGTTTTGGCTAATGCAGAAGCTTACCCTACAAACTCTTGTAGGGCCAGTGAAAAGAGCATAGGGATTCCAAAAACTAGAGTTCAAGAAATTCTAAAAAAGCACAAATACCACCCATAAAAATTTAGGCTCGTGCAGCACTTACAGCCAGGGGATGCAGAGCGTCGGGTAGTCTTCTGCAATTGGTTTCGATAAAGATACGATATGGTTAGAGATTTTGAAAGGAAAGTTATATGGTCAGATGAAGCACATTTCAGTAATTCTGGTATAATCAATAGGCACAATAGTAGATTCTGGTCCCAGGAAAATCAACACCAAATATTTCCCAGAAGACAGCAGGGCAGGTTTGGTCTAAATGTGTCCTGCTTCATATTAGGAACACATAAAATTTTATATATTTGAGGGAAATCTAACAGCCAATCGCTATATAGAAATTTTAGAGGCAGCTATAACCGAATTACTTGACAATTCTGGAATGACGAGATTATTTCTGGACAATAATTTTACCAATCAATGGATCGGAACAAATGGACCTATAAGATGGCCCCCTATGTCCCCAGATTTGTCGATTTTAGATTTCTTTCTATGGGGATATCTGGAAAATAGAATTTACAAAGACCACTATGATAATGTCCAAGATTTAGGAAATGCAATAAGAGAAATTTTTCGCTATTTACAAAATCATCCCGTTATTTTGCTTAATTCAACAAACAAACAAAATGGAAATCAGTTTGAACAGTTCTTTTGATTTCCTTGGTTACTGTAGTTCTTATACGACAGTTGATTTTTGCTGAAAGGCTTGTTACATAATAATTTATTACTGTTTTGTTCTTGTGTTACATGAATCTAGGTAGGTGGTACTTTTTTGGTGCGAAATTATCAATACATATTTTGATAAATAGATTTAATTACATATTTATTTTGATTTATTTTGATTTATTGTTAGGATGTAGATATTGTTAACGACTTTAAATAAAAGGCAGCATTGTTTTGCATGGCCTACTGCAAAGTTTGGGATGATAATTGTAAAAATTAGGATTTTTGTTGTTGTTTATTAAAATAGACCCATACTATTATATATTTTTGAGAAGCTTTTAAAAGGACAAATCAATTTCTGGACAAATAGACAGGGTGTCCCATTTAAAAAAACAAAACTTTGGGTTATATCTAAAAAATAACAACTCAAATGAAAAATATGACTACGCCACTGGATGCAGCGTAAAAAACCACATAAGCAGCAATTTTTCCCTTTGCGTTAAGTTAAAGGATAACCGAGATACGAGGGGGGTCCCAAAATGCAAAATTTTCTATTTCGCCCCTTATCTCATAAACGAAGAAGGCTATGAAAATTTTGTTTACGGCTTCATGAGTTTCACAAAAAATTAGCTCAGGTTCGTGAAAACCGCAAGGTTCTATCTTTAAAAATAAGCGAGATACCCTGCTTTTGCAACCAAATCCGGACACCCTACTGAATTAAACTGGTTCACTCTTTACTATTCCTAATGAAAGAAATGATTTTAACGAGGGAACTTCCGGGTAAAGGAAATTTACCGATTTTTTTAATTATTGTTAATTTTTAATTTACCACCCAATGGTCAAAATCTGAATATATTAGAACTGACTCTTATGTTTAAACTATTGAAATTTATACTATTACAATATTATAATATATTATATAATATACAAATTTACCTTTTTGCAATAGATAGATCAAAGATTTACGGCTATGCGTTGTTTTCTCTACAATTTATAACCTAACTGTACTTATAGACATCCATTGACTACTTGTATTAATAATATGACCTCAGGGCAAACAGTCTAAATGGAAATAATAGCTTGCTTGAAGAGTAACATTTTTGACATAAATACCTTTCTTCAACGCGCCTTCATTAGCTTTTACTATTATTTAAGCTTCGATTTTTGTTCATTGTCTGTTTAAAGGTTAAGGACCTTTGAGAGAAATAAAGATCTGGAGTGTAATATAACTGCCAATGGAATACGAGTTGGGATATTCGTGTTTTTTTAATTTTAATCTAAACGTAAACCGCCTTCTAATTTTTGTACCCCAGATTACACAAGATTGCAGGATTACACAGAATACCCATTTGAGTTCATAGATGCATTGATGATTACACAAATTTCACAAATACTAAAAATTGATATTTTACAACATTAAATCTTAAGTTTTTAAAGATTCATAATTTTCACCCTTAAAAACATCTATTTACAAACTGATTAAATACCTAAAAAAAAAGAACATGATAAGGTGGAAACGGATTTAAGGAAGGAACAGTACAGGTATGACTGTTTGCCGCCATTTTGGTTTCGCCATCTTGAATTCATGCCACAACTTTACCAGTTTATCTCTATATCACACTTGATGGTACACACAATTTGAAATTAATCTAATAAGTAGTTTTTTTCAGGCCCATTTTTTAAATATTTTATTAGGCCATCATTTTGTTTTGCTATGTTGGATTCACACCAAAACGTTACATGTAAAATATGTAAAGCTTTTGTACAAAATTTCAGGTAAATTCGATAATTAGTTTTTTAGTAATGATTCTTTAACGATTCACTAGGAGGCCATCTTGTTCCGGCATTTTGGATTTTTACCAAAATATTACCAGATTATACGACCCTTTATGACAATTTTTGACTTAAATTTGAAGCCAGTTTAGTAAATAGTTCTACGAACGCGAACTGACAGACAGACCAGCAAACGAACCGAAGGAATTAATAAAACATAATTTTTGGCATCTAGATACCTAATATGTAAATCCTGAGAGAATCATTTTTTGACGATTATAAACACTTTATTTGGATGCCATTTTGTTTCGCCATCTTGAATTAGTAACGCGGTTTTACTAGTACAGCTTTATAACACAATTAGTTATGTCACATAATTTTAAATAAATCCATTAATTAGGTTCTCAGGCTGAATTTTTAAATATATTTATTAAGCCGCCATTTTGTACCGCCATCTTGTGGGGATACTTGAAAGATAAAATCTGCTTTAATAGGACTGATAATTTACAAGAATTACGCCAAAAAATCTAGCAAGAAATAATAATTTTAAATACCGAATATCCCCTCTTTGTTAGCAATGTTATTAATAGAATGGGACGACGTGTTCCAAAATTGCTTAAACAATAGCGGTGGTCATGTAAATAATTTATAATACAGATTTTATAAATATTATTGTTAACCTTGTTTATTCACTAGCATTTGTATTTGTTGTTTAGTAATTACATATATTATATTATATCAGAATAAACTAGTTGTTTTTTATAACTTTTAATATTTAATTTGCTATAAGTATATAATAAAACATAAATATAATATATTATTTTTATTCAAAAAGAATAGGTAACTTTGGTTTCATTTGACATTTCATGGCTGGAGTGATTCACGAATCATAATGGCCGAATTGCACCCAGGGCCTTTCACGGCTATCTAGATCCAATAAAGTAAGTTAAGCACCTCATAATGTGTTACTTTGAAGGTGAATAGCTCAAAAACTACTGTTCGAAATATAGACATGTTATATATTTTTTATATACAATATACAGGGTGTTCTATTTAAAATAACAAAGTTCATTGTGATTTCTATATTTTCCGATTGTCATTTGTTTTTAAATTAACCACTGTTCTGTCTCTTTTGAAATAAAAGATTTAAAGGGGTAGCAAGGTATAAGGAAAAACCCTGTACATGTTGGCACCTTGGCGAATGACAAATATTGCAAAATATTATGTGTTCAAATGATTTTTTACCGATAGAAAAAATCGAATTACGAACAGAAATATTACTCTTAGCGACCTTACCATTTTTACCCACTTACATAACAGATCAATAACGGCAAACTGCTCTCACACAATCGCTAATTAACCGATTCCAAGGCTGATTCGATCTGCATGCTCCCGAACAGACAATAAGACAACGAAGTAACAAAAATTCTCGGCCTCATCATCAATAAGATCGGACAAATATTCCGTTCACCTTGTGCAGTTAGGATTTTTATTACATAATTTATGGGAAATATCCCCATTTGTTATTGTACCAAATCGTTTACGGTTAACATAAAATAACTAATTTATAATAAAAGTTGTGTTCGTTATTTATAAAGTCCCCGTTATTGTGGGAAAGGAAACTGTAAATTTTTAATTCGGGTTAATTAGGAACATGGTTATAAAAATGTCTTCCATCGAAGTTAATCTTTATTCGGAAAGCATTAACCTGAGTGTAGAACATGGTATGTTGATATGGTACCCCCAGTACTACTGTTATATTATTAAGTAGTTCAGATGCAGTTTCTGAAATACCTTATGGTCAGAAAGAATGGTGGATATCTGAGACAATAGTGCCTAAATTTTACGAACTATCATTGATTGAGCCGCTGAGATGATTCAAACCTTAGAGTAAGAATTAAAGAAGAGATCACAACTCATTCATAAATCACGTTAGGGGTATGTGCCAACATAGTTCCCCTATTTTTCACATTCTATCGACCAATGTTTACGATAAAACAAGAAGTGGGGATGGCCCATGCCCAAGCCGTGGCCATTTGTTGACGAATGCCAGTGACGGCGTGAGTCTTCACTTCCCGCATATGGAAATATAATTAATCGTGAAGAAATTATCGTTCCGGGTTTTTACAGATCCTCATGTTTTTCCAGTACTGCCACAAAAATTACGTCTGATATAAAAAAAAACTGGTAAAATATTGGTATGGATTCAATATGGCGAAACAAAATTACGACCTGTTAAAATATTTGATGTACAAAAATGAAGAAATGGGCCATGTTTCATTATCGTTGACAAAAAGAAGGATTCTTACCTATTTCTTAATGGGGCAAATAGGTATTTTTACAAACTTCAAAGAAATAATCGTTCTCTACTTCACTATCTAAAATCAAACCATTAAGTTAGGTAAGTTTAAAAGGAAATTAGTTATTTATATATTATTAAACTTTAGTTTTTAGTTATGTTTGTCTTATGTCACTATCATTATGTAATTGTGACATTTAGAAAAATTATTTGTTCAGTTGTTGAAAATGTCATCTTAAACCTGTAACTGTCAAGTTAGACCTTATCTACAGTTAAACCTCTTTAGTGAATACGGGTGTTAGAGTTTTAAACTAAAATCAATGCTTTTAACGCGCTTTTATTGGCTTCCTATTCGTCTGATTGTATGTCTGGTTCAAATATTGTAATGGATTTTTCAGCACTTTCATTACCGATTATTTTCAAATTTGACATGCATACACTTTCGGATATAAAAAATCCGATTTTTTTTAGTCAACGTTTAGAACTCCAAAATGGCGGTGCCAATACGGCCGACGAATTTTGTTACTTGTGTAGCTAAAACTGAAAATCAGTGCCTACGAAAATTTAAAAGTGTCAGCATTTAAAAACTCAAAACAGAGGTGTCAAAATGACAATGTCAACAGGTCAGACGGATGATTTTAACATTTGTGTGGATTATTTAAGAATGCACAACAAAAATCAAAATGGTGGCGCCAATATAGCGAACGAATTTTGTCATTTGTACAGATTCGGTTGAAATATCAGTATCTAGAAGTATTTAAGAATAAAAGCTATGAAATTTTAGTCAATATTTGAGAATTAAAAATGGCGGCATCAACATAGCAGACTAATTTCAAAATGTTTGCAGATTTGATTAAATTAAATTAAAATTAAACGTATAATAACCAGCAGTTGCAAAAATCTTTGAGCGAAGTCAGATTGACAAGTCAGTGACAAAACGAGTAATAGGAAACAATTTTCGGGTTTTTTGCATCCACAAGCGAAAAAAATTGTATTAAATCTAATAAAATATTAAGAAAATGAAAATTTACCGGCCAATATCCAGGAGACAGTAGCAAAAGCTCTGGGAATCGGTATAAGGACTGTGCAGAAAATTGTGCATGAAAAAATGCATAATTTACTACCAAAGAAGATTAAAAAATGTACACGAAAAAAGCCAAAGACACAAGACTTAAGTGACAATGTAAAAATGGATGTTCGTAATGCAATTTACGATTTATACACATCAAAAACTAATATAACCCTTCAAGTTTTAAAAGAAGCTTTAAAAAATCGAGGTATATTGGAAATTGGACAAAAATCGTTGTCAAAATTAATAAAAATGTTGGGTTTTCGATATAAAAAGGACTGTAATCGAAGATTTTTATGAGAGTTGCCACATATAGCAAGTCAGCGTATCCAGTTTTCAAAGAAATACACGGAAAATATTAATTCAAAGTTTAGAACAGTTGTATTTTTAGACGAGACTTGGATATTTTCTAATGTAAGTGGTTCGAAATCTTGGCAGGTCAATGGTCAAGAGAAACAAGGGATGTGGCACAAGATAACTGTTCATCATTTTGCATGCAGGTTCTTCAACAGGACTTCTCCCAGGTGCAAGTTTACTGCTTTCTTCTACATCCAAAAGTATGACTACCATGATAGTATGAACTGTGAACTGTTTGAAAAGTGGTTAAAAGTACAACTGATTCCAAATTTAGATGCTCCATCTTTAATCATTCTGGACAATACATCTTCTTATCATTCAAGAATCTTAAATAAACAACCTACTTCATCATGGAAGAAAAGTGATAGTTATGACTAGCTAATAAAACAAAAACCAAAATCCTTTACCCAATATGCTGAAACTAGAACTTCTTTTAATGGCAAAATCTATTAAAAAACCGACAATATATGCCGTAGATGAAATATTACGGGAAAATGGACATGAGGTTTTACGACTGCCGCCATACCATTGCCAGTTTAACGCAATAGAATTAATATGTGCTGGGTCAAAATCATATTACGAAAAACACGTGAACGATGGTCTTACATCAGATGAAGTGCAAATTCTTTGGCAAGATTCATTAAATTATATTACGCCGGAGTACTGGAAGAAATCTGTGGAACATACGGAGAAATTAATATGGGATTGGTGTAATCAAGAACGAGTTCTAGATGTCGAAATAGCACCAATTAGTTTTTTTTTTCATGCACAAGTTTCTGTACATTCCTTATACCGATTCTCAGAGCTTTTGCCACTGGCTCCTGGATATTAGCCAGTGAATTTTAATTTAAAAAAAAAATTTATTAGATTTGACACCATTTTTTTGCTTACCTTTTTAGTACATTTGTAATTTTGTAGGCAATAAATAAATAATTATAGAATACTTGTTCCAATTTTAAAGCGTGTTTAAAATAAGTAAATTTTTTTATTAATTATAAGACAAAATTTGATATACAAAAATCGGTAAAATCGCTTTACCAGAAACTTGGGGAAGAAATCCGATGAGTAGTTTTTCAGCTATGCCGCGAACAGACAGACTGATGGACAGACATACCTACAAACAGACGGAATTGAGAAAACATGTATAAAAATATATCACTTTCATTAAGTGGCTGTATAAACAGAACATATCCTGATTGTTCCACTGATTCGAACCGCCTTCCGACTTTATTAAGGCGCTTGCCATTTTGTTTTTGCCAACCAAAAAATTTTAACCAAATACATATTTAGCGAATTTTCTTATTTAGTCCCTCGGCATTTAATATATAAAATAATATTAAGTGCCTATCTTAATAATATTGCGTAATATAATAAAAAAAAACTATTTTAGCTCGATAAAGAATCACACAACATTTTGGTATTCACTGTGTCTTCTGATTTGATTCATAATGTTGCTGATCTTTGGACCCGCACGATAAGACCGCAATCGACTTTATTGAAGTCGGAGGAAGACACTTCCAACATTTGCAGTAGTAATTTTTTAAGAATACGTTTTCATTTTAATATTACTGTTTAATGGATGGTGATTGTTACACCATTTTCCATAACTTTTAATGTCTTGTTTAATAAAATTTCATTCTTTGCGGTTTTTATTTATTTTGCACTTTAGTTCAAAATAATATGTCAAAAGCTATCGACGTTAGAACAATATGAATTTGTTTCCATAGGGGACTTTTCGAAAAAGAAAAAAACGTTAACCGTGAAATTTTTAGACATGCAGTTTCTTTTTCGGAGCTTAATCATTTCACCATTCTGCAACGTAATTGAGCGGGAAAGGACTAAGCTTTTTTGATTTTGAGAGATATACAGGATGTTTCATTTAAATTAAAAAAGTTGCCCTATACCTGTGAAAGTCAGTAATTTTGATTTCGGTACCTCCGGTTGTACAAATAAAATGACATATGATTCAAACAAAACTTTCGGCAAATTAAACATATTCAGCGGAAACGACATCTCGATATTTTTTTTGGTTTCAGCGCTATTTAAGGCCAAAATTAAAGTTTGATAATATATTGTTTTGAAAAGCTGATATTGATGTAAATTTGTATCCTCATTTTTGAGATTATCAAAAACAGCCAGTTTTTTTTCAATTATCAAAAACAAAGAGTTTTTTCCTTGCCTCAAGTGCTTTAAAAAAGAGGCACCTTTTTGCTGAACCAGATCAGACATTGGTTTAAAAACTTTTAAAAAAACCTTCAGCCATCGGTATAATATTCGATATTTTTTAAAAAGTCACTGAATCAATGTCATCTTTATATTCTTCACAAATTTGCGTTAGTTTTTGACCGATTTTCGTCGATAAAATCATTATTTAAACCACAATAAATAATAAAACCATAAATAATAATAAAAAAATTCTTTTAGCTTTTTTGAACTTTTGTAATGTTTTATTCACCTTTAAATGTTGTACATATAAGAGTTAATTAGAAAGATGCTATATTTATGTTTTGTTTTGTTGAACGCATTTTCAAAATGTTATTTTCGTAAACAGGCATCAATGAAAAAGGCAGTCTGTCGAAAAATTATAAAAAATTATGAATTTTTGTATTAAAAATCGTCTGATTAAAATGACGATTTTAATCGGATGACTTAAATCATCTCAACTCTGATAACTACTACACCGATGCTCACTAGATGATGTTTATATCGATACAAAATTGAAGTGTTTTGTACATTTTTTACAATGTTAGTATCATTATAGGGACTTGTGTAACTAATATGCTATGTTTTCGATTGCTAGTGATCAGCCCCGAAAAAATTTGGGTCAAGTAGACTTTGGTTTGGCATACTATTATCATCATTATTATCAAATTAATTATACATGTTATTAATTAAATATCTAACTCATCTTTTTATATTGAACATTACGAGAACCAAGTGGTTTTTTTCTAAATAATGTTTATTCAAAAATTTTACATTTTAATATTTTTTTTAACTATCTTCCTGATAAGAAAATTAATATTTCGTCTATAAATTTTAAGTTCAATTTTATCAACACCTATCTTGAAAGTACATTATATACGCTAAGAAAATTCTATTCATCAGGTAGTCCTACTATATGTAAAAGGCACAAGAATCGAAATAATTCAAACAACTACAGGTAAACTATTTGAAAGCCCAAATTCCGTGCCAGGACTGAGAAGACGTGGGCCAAACTAACAGGCGAATATCAGCAAGAGTAGAAGAGTAAACTCAACATCAGAATCAAACAAACAACCTCAGCTCTATTCCTACATCATCAGGAAACCGGCCACAAAATATATATCTATAATGTTAATCAAATGTTTTTCCAGATATTTAATATTCTCTTCTTTTTATTCAATTATACTTAATACTTATTAAATAAATAATAAACTAATTCTTTATTTTTATAAAACAATTTTAGTTGCATTACCTGCAAAACTATGTAATATTTCCTTCAGAACAGTAAATATATAGTTTTAATGAATGCATAGTAATAAAACCCCTACTTAGTTTTGGTCCTAATGAAATTCCATATTTAAATGCTTTAGGAGTTCTTATATTATCTCTAGTTTTAACATAATATGTTTTGCTATTTAAAAATCGATCTAAAATAGAAAAAATATTTGACCGTCAATATTAAAATGTTTATTTTTTAAAGATCATTTCACGGGATACGGTATCAAAAGCTTTTAATAAGTCTAAACATATACACACACTTGGCATATTATTATCAAATTATTGCAACTAAGTTTTTTGATCATATAAGTATATTTATTAAAAAAAAAATGTTTTCCTTTATTTTTAAAAACGTTCAAGTTTTTCGTTGATAATAAAAATCAACTTGGTCTACAATTTCTAAGTTTAGTCTTATATGCAATTTATTTTAAAAGCATTGGATAATAAAAAATTCACTTACATTAATTGAATCCCATGTCGAAGACATTTGTTATCCATAAATAGGGGATCACCTCGGGCATCACACTATAGGTAAATTACTATCAATCACCGCACAAAAAACATTGTCCACTAAATTGTCAAGTGAATGTCAATATCCCTGTGTGTCCGTATGGCACCAAACGTCAACATAAAAAAATCAAAACGGCCGCGAATCTCGCTACTTTTGAGGGACGCTGTTTGAACAGGGACGGCAAAGAGCTTTGGCTAGTATATGAGAAAAAGCTCTGTCAAGCTCGGGGGACGGCGCACTGCGATACACTCGACTTGGCGTTGCGACGTCAAGCAATACACTGACTCCGTGTAACTGCCGTGGCAGCGGCTCGCTCGGCGTTCTCCTGGCAAAGTTGTCGCTGGACAGGTAAGTAAAGTGTCGTTACGCGTCGCAGGCTTGGACCCAGTTTTGATTTCATTATAATAATAATAATATAGTACGATGGTTTTACAACAGGTATGGGCAACCTCTAATTCCACATCTTGAAATTTAGATTTCAAATATGAGTCTTTTTGAAGCTCGATCAACTCCATTTGTAGGTGAAGCGAAGCATCTTCCACATTATGGATAAACAAAAATTAGATATAACTGTGAATCACGCTGCTTGGGACCACAATAATTGTTTTGTATATAAAGAAAATATTGAAAAAATAAAATTCTCACAAATAGCAATCACTGAATTTGTCAGATGAAACGGCTTATATTTCTGAGACTATACTAAATGCTAATATTTCATTTGCTATTCCTCGAAAGTACCTTCACATAGTTCAAATCATGAACAGAATAACTTTCTTAATCTATCTGTTTACTATCAGAATGTGCGCGAAGCAAAACTAATGCTCTTTTTAATGCTGTTTCCTCAAACGAATTTGATGTTTTGGCTCTAACCGAAACATGGCTTGATTCTAGCGTTCTGAACATGGAAATAGTTGACTCTCGTTATAATGTTTACAGGTGCGACAGAAACTATCATCAATTACAGTGCAGTAGAGGTGGAGGTGTTCTTTTGGCAATAAGGAATGTTTACTCTGTATCAGTTATTAATATATCTGTTCATCTAATGCATATTGATATCGTAGGTATTAAAATTAGTCTTGGGCATTATTCTTGTCAAATGTTTGTAATTTATATACCTCCTAATACTTCAAGGGATGAACATTCTGAGTTCTTTGAGACTATGAGCGGAATTGATGATTTTCATACTTCAGAGATGTTGCTTTTGGGTGATTTTAATTTGCCGGATTTTTTGAACACAGTTGGAACTAATTCCAGGGGAAAAAGTTTACGCTTATCTAATTTCGTAAGTTTCCTAAACCTAAATCAACACAATTCAATTCCAAATTTTAACGCCAAATTCCTGGATCTAGTTTTTGCTACTGAGCTTCTTGATTGCACTGTTCGCAGGGCAGAAGACTTACTGTTGCCTGAAGACCATCATCATCCGGCTTTGGAAGTTCAAAAGGTGAAATCTTCTTGTAAGTTTAATAAACAGAAAATTGACCTTATAATGATCTAGCAAATGTTCACTGGCTCATTTTGGATTCAATCACTGATGTAAATGCAGCATGTAGGGAATTTTATTCTATTTTTTATGATTGTTTGAATAGATTTGTTCCTAAGACTAAAAAACGCAGGAAAACGTATCCACCTTGGTTCAGTTCCGGTATAGTGCGATTACTAAAACAAAAGTTTTTAACTTGGAAGCGCTTTAAGCGAACAAGGGATCATGGAGATTTGTTAAAATTTAGGTGTTTAAGAACAAAAATAAAAACTGATATTTCAACCTCGTATACTAATTATTGTAGAAATTGTAAAAACCAAATTGCATCCAGTCCTCATCAATTTTGGAATTTTATTAATGGCAAAAGAAATAACGCAGTACTTCCGGAAATAATGTATTTGGACGAGGATGATTATACAAATCCTAAAGATATTGCTAATGCTTTTGCAATTTTTTTTCAGGCGTCCTATACTGAACCAAGTAATAATGTACGGTTTAACGAAAAAAATTATATTTGTCTGGAAAATATTAATCTGAATCAGGTGGATGAGGATTTTGTCCTGCGCTGTTTGAGGAAAATGAAGCCTAAGGGAACGGTTGGACCTGATGGAGTTCCTTCCTTTTTGCTTCGCGATTGTGCTCTTGTTTTTGCTTCTCCGCTTACTAAATTATTTAATTTATGTTTAAAAACGTGTCAGTTTCCGGATAGTTGGAAGGTATCTAAAATTATACCAGTTTTTAAAAAGGCATCTAAGAACCAAATTGATAATTACCGACCCGTGTCTATAATTTGTAATTTTTCGAAGTGTCAGGAAATATTGCTCCATGAGGCTTTCTCATTTTATTTAAAAAATAAAATATTAAATTTTCAACACGGTTTTGTAAAGGGCAAATCAACTAGCACTAATCTTTTTGTTATTACACAGTTTACTGCCAAAGCCTTTGACGATAAGTGTCAAGTTGATGTTATATATACAGATTTTTCAAAGGCTTTTGACAGACTTGATCACAGCATTCTACTGTCACATTTGCACAATTTCGGTTTTTCACAAAACTTACTAACTTTTCTAAAATCATATCTAACTGACAGGCAACAAATAGTGGAATGCAGTGGTCAAAGCTCTGGAGAGATAGGAGCTACTTCTGGTGTCCCACAGGAATCAATATTGGGGCCACTACTCTTTAACATTTTTATCAACGGCGTTCTGGATGAAGTCAATGTAAATGGGCTATTATATCCTGATGACATGAAGTTTTTTGCTCGGATTAAATCCTCACAGGATTGCTTGCGTCTGCAAGAGTCGATAGATCGAGTCTCTAATTGGTGCCAAAAAAATAAATTGCCGTTAAATCCCGACAAATGCAAAGTAGTCTCTTACTCACTAAGGTTTGAAATTATCTACCATTATACAATACATCAAAGTACGCTGAGTCGTGAAACTAATTTTCGTGACCTTGGTGTTTTATTCGATAATAGATTATCATTTATACCGCATATATCTGATCTTATTCAAACTTGTTTCAAGACTTTAGGGTTTGTTATAAGAAACAGTCGATAGTTTGTTAATACAGGGACAATCAAACTCTTGTTTTTCGCATTTGTTAGGTCTAAGTTGGAATATGCATCTCTCATATGGTCACCATTTTATCGAACGTATATAGACAATATCGAGAAAATTCAAAGACGCTTTCTTAAATAACTTTCCTTTAAGATTGATGTCGTTTACCCAGATATTGGCTTTCCATACGATAAGCTTTTGGAAAGACATTCTTTTTTTTCTCTGGCAGACCGACGCACACTTTCTGAATTAAAATTTTTATATAATATTATCCATAATAAATTAGATTGTCCCGATATTTTAAGTCAGATCAACATATTAGTTCCGCGTACCTCCGCTCGATTATCGATGTCTTTTTATTTGCCCACTCCACGCACTAATATTTGCAAATATTCACCGCTTCACAGACTGTTGAATGTCTGCAATCAACATCACGACAAGTTCGATATCTTTAACTGTAAACTGTCGGATTTAAAAATATACTAGATATATACATATATTTTTTTATGTTATTACTTACCTCTGTAAAAAATACTATTATTACTGTTGTTAGTGTATAAATGTAGTAGTAAATAGCCGTTAGAATACTTTTCTTTGTATGAGACTTTGTTTTTTTTTGTAATATTGGTGCATGTACCCATTCATTAATTGGCGTATGCTGTCGAATGGTGTAGATAAATAAATAAATAAATAAATAAATAAATAAATAAATAAATAAATAAATAAATAAATAAATAAATTACACTTACAAGGATTTGCAAAAATATTGAAAGTGCTGTCCATATTCTTAAAATCGGAAAACCTATCAGTGAATTGCTCTGACAGTAGTTTCAGTTCTTTAGCGTAGTGACAGAATTCAATGTTTTCGTGACTGGATAATGTTAAAAAATAAAACAGTTTTTACTTCTCATTTGTGTTTCCCACAAGCGAATTTTAGGTCGTTTAAGTGTCCTGTGATGTTTACCAGGAATGCCAAGTCACAAAGCCATGGTGGATCACAAATTTGTGGCAATGTTTTCTCTTTCATTTTCATACTTTTTATTTCATACTTTGCACCTCGGCAAAAATATCTTTTCCAGTAGTGGACCATTGTAGAAATTCTTCATAAAAAAAACCTCGTATAAAAATAACTAACTAGACTGTATCAGATAAATCGGTACTCTCATCCAAAGCAGTCGAAAATGCTTGAAAACCAGTCAATCTATCAGTCATTATTCGTCGCCGAGACGTGGCTTAATGGGGATATTTCTAGCAACGAATATAATAATAATATAACAAATGTGGTTTTTTGAAAGGACAGGAATTATGAAGAACTGGGTTGTCATCGCAGCGTCACGTGTTGATTGCGGTTTCTTGTTTTTTTTGTTCAGGTATCTGTAATTACTACACCTGCTCAAGTTGAATTTGATGATGTTTGGGTTCTTGCGCGAGCAGGTGGTACCAGTTTGGTTCTTGGATGTGTATATTTTCCACCTAATTATAACCAGGAGTGTTATCAGATTTTCTGTAATACCTGTTAGTCACTGAGAAATAGATTTAACTGCCAAACATTTTTTATTTTCGGTGATTTTAACCTTTCTTCGGTAGGTTGGATTTACGAGGACGATACCCTGGTTCCAGAATCTTTACCATCCTTGGCTTTCGAAACTCTTATTCTGTCTATGAGTTTTCTTGAATTGCAACAATGGAACTCGTTACGCAATCACATGGGCAGAATTTTAGATCTACTATTTGCTGACGACTTCGTTGATGTTTTAATTTCACCTTCTGATTTTCCATTCGTAAATATTGGCCCATATCATCCAGCGATTGAAGTGAAGTACAAAATTAAATGTTGTTCCAATTAAAAATTACAATCAAGTGAGTGTTTGTCAGTTTCATCAAGCAAATTTCTCCAACTTAAATCTTTTTTATAAGCAGTCTGACTGGTCTTTCTTATCGACTGAATCGGACATGGACAGAATGGTTGGGCGCTCATATATGAGGTTTTATTCCAGGGTATTAATAGATATGTCCCCACGAAGATCGTTGTTGATAGCAAATATCCAAAATGGTTTAACCCTGCTTTAAGAAAGCTTATTGGGCAAAAGAATCGCCTTTACAAAAATTATAAAAGGACTGAACAACATGTCGATTATTTAGCATATTCTGATATACGACGTGAGGTTAAACTTCGAACTGATATGTGTTATCTTACATATGTCACACAAACTGAATTACTTATCCTAGAAAACATAAAATATTTTTGGACATTTGTGAACAACTTAAGAAGGGGCTCCAGTTTGCCCAATGTCATAAGTTATAATGCTGATAGAGGCTATATAAATAATTATAGAGGTATTTCTTTACTTTCACACACATACCAAAACTATTTGAGGCAATTATCACCGATAATATCTTTGAATCATTAAGACACTACATTACGAGTATGCGACATGGTTTCTATTGGGGTCGCTCAACGACTACAAATCTTGCAATATTTCAGAATTACTTAATGACATCGGTTGAGGCTGGCCAACAGATTGATGTCATTTACACTGACATATCTAAGGCTTTTGACAGTGTTTGCCATCAGCTTCTATTATGGAAATTGCAGCAAATTGGTTTTTGTGGAAACTATCTGGAGTGGATCAGATCATATTTGTTTAGCGTCGTCAGCAGATCAACTTGTCTGGTTCAGCTTCCAGGGAGGTTGTTGTAACGTCGGGGTTCACATATTGGACCAATTTTATTTTTACTCACTATAAACGATATAGTGTCTTGTTTTAAAATGTCTAAATGTCTATTATATGCAGATGACTTAAAATTCTTTTCACCGGTTTTCTCTGACTCTAATCCACTGCAGTCTGATATTGAAAGGCTCGTCAAATGGTGCCACACTAATTATCTGCATCTTAATCATAAAACGTATTAATCCCATACACTTCACCTACCTCATAGGTGATGTACAGGGTGGTCCACTTAAGATGCTCCTATACTTTATCTCAATAAATAAGACACTGAGAAAAAAAAAGTTAAATACAAAAGTGTTTGACCCTAAGTATATTTTTTATTTATAATATTTTTATGTATACAGGGTGTTCCATTGTGCCAGGACAGTAACCAACTTTTTTCTTTTTAATGAAATGGTATGAATATTTTTAGAAATTCTAATTCTACGCTTGATTTTGAGTATTTTTTGTCATCATAGCATACGAAATTTTGAGTAGTTTTTGAGAAAAATTAACTTTTCTAATTTTTTTCGGAAAAACAGGTTTTTGGAAAAATGTGATTTTTTCACACCTGAAGACTAAAATTGTGAATTTTGGTTATGGATCCATGGGAGTGGTTAATATTTAATACTCTAACCTATCAAGAGCGAAAATCCATAATACAGGGTGGTCACAAATGACCATTAAAAAAAAATTTTATAACTAAAAAACTTAATTTTTTTAAATGGAACACCCTGTATTTAGCACTTTTATTGTGTTTAGGATTTAATTCTGCATCATTCGATATATATAATTTATATTCCAAAAATTAGTAGTTTAGAAGTTATGACCAATTTTCTATAATTCCGGTATTTTTGTTAAAAATCTAACAAAACCTGAATAATATCCTATTCTAAGTTTTTTTTAACATTATAATTAAATTTGACATTAAATCAACAGGTAATGCAAGAAAGAAAGTAACTAATTACTTATTACAAAACATTTTCGACATAACCCCCAATACAAGTAGTATACATGGTTTCAATTCTCGCAATAGCATTTCTAACCGCGTCTGATGCATTAAGTCTTTCTACCTCTTGCCTAATTCTCTTTTTCTCGTCGTTTTTTAGGTTGCCCCATAAAAAAATCCAGGGGTGTTAAGTCCTCCCTGGCTAATCTATGGTCCCATACCAACCAATCTAAAATGGAAACCGTTGATTCAAACAATTTCTAACAGGCACTACAGTGTGATATGGAGCACTATCTTGTTGATAAACAAGCTCTATTTTAATATCGTTCGGCAGATTGTCAATTAACGGAGATATTTCGTTCTCCAACAAATTTCAATACCTCTCACCATTCAGAACAAAGTCATAAAATACTGGACCTATTATTCGATTACGGATAATACTACACCATATATAAACACTTCTCCGACCCAGTTTTTTCATTTCTTTTACACGATGTTCATTTGAGTTACATCAGTAATGAGTATTTTTTCGGTTGAACATGCCGGCCGTATTGAAAATTGCCTCATCGGTAAATAAAATATTTTTAAAAATGTCAGTTTCAAAATGGTGGTCCATCATGAGAGAACAATAAAAAAGCCTTGTTTGAAAGTCCTGTTGGGATAATTCCTGAACTGGTAAAAATTTGAACGGATGGTAGTTATTATCAGTTAAAGTCCTTTGAACACTAGTCTTGCTAATTCCCGGTAGATCTCGGGATGCATCTCTTTGCGAATTTTCGTTGTTTTCTTCAAAATACAGGACAATTTCTAATTGCTTTTCTTCTGTTAGGACAATTTTTGGGCGCCGTTTTTGTTTATTGATTACCACTCCACGTTCACGAACAATTTGTGAAAAAATATGTTTCGTGGGTACCCGTCTTGCAGGATACAACAACCGATACTCCCGCAGGGCTAATGCTGGACTCTTATTATTTCTTATGTAACATTCATGAAGATTTAAACGCTCTTGGACACTGTATAAAGCAATTTTTTCCTTTGAAAAGAGTTAGAGGCAACTAAATGTCAAATAAAAACTGTGTATTTATTGGTGTCCAGGCAATAATTTTACTAGTTTTGTTTTTCCATGGATATCTTGTAAAATTTAGACGCGTTTAGAAATGCTATTATTGCGAAAATTAAAACCGTAGCCGTAATATTATACTACTTGTATTGCCAAAGACAATATGTCGAAAATGTTTTGTAATAAGTAATTAGTTACTTTCTTTCTTGCATTACTTATTGATTTAATGTTAAATTTAATTATAATGTTAAAAAGAACTTAGAATAGGATATTATTTAGGTTTAGGTAGATTTTTAACTAAAATACCTGAATTATTATAGAAAATTGGACATAACTTCTACACTACTAATTTTTGGAAATAAACTATATATATATATATATATATATATATATATATATATATATATATATATATATATATATATATATATATATATATATATATATATATATATATATATATGGAGTTATGCAGAATTAAATCCTTAACACAATAAAAGTGTTAAATACAGGGTGTTCCATTTTAAAAAATTAAGTTTTTTTAGTTAAAAAAAAAATTTTTTGATGGTCATTTGTAACCACTCTGTATAATGGATTTTCGCTCATGATAGGTCAGAGTATTAAATATTAACCACTCCCATGGATCCATAACCAAAATTCACAATTTTAGTCTTCAAGTGTGAAAAAATCACATTTTTCCAAAAACCTGTTTTTCCGAAAAAAATTAGAAAAGTTAATTTTTCTCAAAAACTACTCAAAATTTCATATGCTATGATGACAAAAAATACTCAAAATCAAGCGTAGAATTAGAATTTCTAAAAATATTCATACCATTTCATTAAAAAGAAAAAAGTTGGTTACTGTCCTGGCACAATAGAACACCCTGTATACATAAAAATATTATGAATAAAAAATATACTTAGGGTCAAATAATTTTTGTATTTAACTTTTTTTTCTCAGTGTCTTATTTATTGAGATAAAGTATAGGAGCATCTTAAGTGGAGGGATTGACTGTGAAATACTGCTGAAGTCAATCTCATTTTGGGTCCCTATTAGGAGAACGAGACCATCTCAACTATTTTTAGAAATATACCACCGTACAAATTATGGGTTTAGCGCATTTGCTGACCGGCTAGTATGCAGCTACAATCGTCATTTCCCGGAGTATGACATTTTTAAGCTCAGCACTTTGCAGCTAAAAAAGCAGTTAAGCGGATTGGTTTTGTGATGTTTTCTGTCTATCCTTCTTCACGTCGATTCTGTGTAATTTTGTTATATTTATGTATTATGTTATTTTTGGACCTGAAATCGTTTTACCATCGTATATCCTTTTTTATTTCCTGTTTTTCCCGGGGTTATTTGACATGATAATTTTTTTAAGTTATTTGCAAATTCGTACCATTTGGAATGATTAGCATTCTGTAGTGTACGTTTCAGAAGGGCCACTTGTCTGATGCGTGCATCGGCTACGTCCTTACAATTAAAAAAAATGTTTTTTTGATATCACTAGCCATCATATCTATACGTCGAACAACACTACGTCGGGATAAACTCTTCCACAGAAAATGACTTCGACGTTTTCGCGATTTTGGAACTAACTATAAAACTAGCTTTAACAACATTGTCTAGATTTAATTTTTTTGAATGGAATATTTGTTGCTGTTTCCCTAAATCGGTAATGAGTTTTTTAATTTTATTCTATCTTTACTGGTCCGTAAGTAAATTATATTGAGCGGAATGCTTGCTGGAGTAATGCCGCTTCATATTGTATTCTTTTCAAACAGAAATTGTTTCATTGCACAACAAACATAGGTATGCTATGTATGATAAAAAAGTATTCATCAGTCCATTTGTTTTGAAATTGACGACATTCTGTGCCCACTTTCAGCTTTTTTAAACCAGACATCTTGATAGATTTTTTTTTCTGAGCTGTATTTGCTTGAATATTTCCCACGTCTTTTCTTATCAGTTGTTAAGAAGTAATGAGTAGACACGCGCGCTGAGCGAACTAGAATTCTCTCGAATAGAGAATCTCGATCGTACGCGAAAATGCGATGCGAGCGCGAGATGACTGTTCATAATCATAATAATTCATAACGCATCGCTCGGAGCACATCAAGGTCATCGTCATATCGGTTTGTTTGACTATTTCTGATTCGTTCCACTGAGTATGCTTAATAAAATTATTTATCGAAGTTAGTCTTTATGATTTGAAGAATGCAGTTTTTATGAGTTGGTTGACAGTAATTACAAATAAACTATGTGTGCTAAATCTTTAATTTGCGCGTTATTGAAAATTTCTGAATCTCTCGCAGGCCGGACTGAAGCTGGTGGAGGGCCGGGTCCGGCCCAGGGATTGCCATTATATATGTATTAGACCTGTCATATAGGCATTTTCAGTGGTGTTTGATGATTTAAAAAGATTGTTATATATTAGGGCAAACAAAGGTCGAAGAAATAACACTACTTGACAGAATGATCAAAGAAAGTCTCATTTATTTTACACCAGCATCAAAACATAATATACCGTCAACGAGGTCGTTTTACACAACGCGATCCAATTACTTTTTAAGCTAAAATTTTGATATTTGCTTTGAAGATATGTGTCATTAAGACACATTTTTTATGAAAAAACAATTGAATATTGCTTTCGATTTTTCCGGAAATAGACCTAAGTCAAGAATTTCAAATAGAACCCTGTATATTTTTTCACGCAGTTGACAATGACATATCACAAGTTTTTTTTCAAAATGGCAGACCAGGATACGTTTCTTTAAAATTCAATATGGCGGCCGTTTCCCGTTACCGATGATATGTTAAAATTAATGACAAAAAAAAATGTTTAAATCTAAATTAAAATCCAGAAAATGATGGAATTTACTTAAAATCCCCAAACTTAGTTCAAAAGAAAAAGGAAATAAAAATCTTTTTAAGTAAACCATAAATTTAACTCCTGAAAATACATAAAAATTTCTGCCCAAATAAATACTAGAATAAAAATAAAATATTTTTGATAGCCCCGCAACTTTTGACAACCCACTGTATATGTAAAACCCCATAACCCACCACAAAAGAAGAATTTAAAATCAACAGTAACAACTAGAACTTTGACACAGACTAACTCTTGTTTTAGAAACCACAAAAAGGATCGACACCTAATTTGACAAGAACTGGTTAAAGAAAACCAAAATCAAAGAAAACCCTTTCAGCCAATCTTTTCTGAAGGGAAACAAAAAAAAACTTTTTGTAAACGCTTCTATTATAAAAATTCTATTGTATTTTTAACACAATTATGACTATTTGAATTATAATTAGTTTTAACTTAAATGAAAGCGGGCAAAGAAATCTTCCCACGACAAGGGCCATATGATACCCATAAACTTTTAAGGGGATGTATCGCCGAGTCCAACTAAACAGGTTTTTCTTAAGTAAGTTTAGATAAATCTGCAGAATCTAAAAGATAGCGTTTGAAATAGGTGTTATTTATTATTATATTGTTTAGCTTTTAAAAACTCCCAAAACTAATATTAGATAGCTTTACTTTAACGACTTTGAAATAGTCGTGTTTAAGATTTGTCATGAGAAACCGTATATCGTTTTAAAATAAATTAAGAATGTATATACTCTATTTCATTGTTATAGTCCATTCCGTTACACCTTGTATCATATGCTCTATCTAGCAGTATATATAGCTTATCTTTGTTTTTAATCAAATAGTATTGACCGACTTCATAGATCAAATTTTTTAAGGTCGTTTGTAATGTTAGTTTATACTTTTCAGTGCTTTTTAAAGTGGGTTTCTTTGTTTTTTAAAAAAATTATGTGCCTTTGTTAAGTTTTTTGATAAATTGCATCTTTATATCGACCATATGGCGTGCATAACTGCACCGGAGTAGAACCGAAAGCTCAAGCCTCAAACTTAGCAGGCCCGCCGAACGATTTCAGCTGACTTTAGCGAAGAGCTACAGAAGAAGAGTTGGTCGACTGAAGCCAAAATTCAATAGTGGCGGCCGAACAAATACAGAACGCCCGTCACCAGCGAAGAATGCGTTACGAAAACCTTGAACTCGGCCGTCGCTGGTTGTTGGGATTCGCGGATGGACAAAATTTCATGCGAGACCGCGAAAATCCTTCTTCTTCTTCGGCAATGTTATGCAACGCGCCATGGCCAGATTCAAGTTTGAGGTTAGGTCGCTACTCGAATGCACAATTACTTGCCAAATTTTTCGCATTTTTTCACAGTTCAGCGATTGTTTATTTAAATTCCCCGAAACTCAATATTCAGTAGAAAGCGATTATAATGTAATGTAAAATGTAAAAATAAAAACTATCTAGTTACAAACTGACATATTTTCAGTTTCCTTATAGTTATGAGTGGGGATAAGAATAGTTATGGCCCAAAAGTGAGGCATTTGAAAAATGAGGGGTGTAGAAGCAAAACCGGCTGTCTGCACTCACCCTATTTTTTTCAGGTAAGATAAATTACTAATAATACAATAAAGAATCGTTTATATAGTCAAAAGCAGTGTTATCGTGCGTGTCATACGATTTATCAACGACAAACTTTTTAAGTTTGTTTTTCTTTTATTACGTGCAATCATATCCTCCGCATAAAATCCAGAAGATGAATTAGATAGACCTATGATATTTTCATATGAAAAAAGAGGATAAACATATAAATACCAGCAGTTTAAGTATAAAGTATATTTTTTAGTCTATAATATTAAAAAGTTTCTGAAGGATTATATAGACTTTGACGTGTATAAATCAATAATTGCGTTATGAATATCCATTTTTGCATTGCAACTTAAGTCTTTTGCCTTTGGATTTTTTCGTGTACATTTCTTAATCTTCTTCGGAAGTAAATTTTTTTTTCATGCACAAGTTTCTGTACATTCCTTATACCGATTCTCAGAGCTTTTGCCACTGGCTCCTGGATATTAGCCAGTGAATTTTAATTTAAAAATTTTTTTATTAGATTTGACACCATTTTTTTGCTTACTTTGTTAGTACATTTGTAATTTTGTAGGCAATAAATAAATAATTATAGCATACTTGTTCCAATTTTAAAGCGTGTTTAAAGTAAGTAAATTTTTTTATTAATTATAAGACAAAATTTGATATATAAAAGTCAGTAAAATCACTTCACCAGAAACTCACTACTGCTAACGAAAAATATATATATACATATATATATATATATATATATATATATATATATATATATATATATATATATATAGCTCCTAGCTAAAACTGTGGTACGAATGCAAGATGGAGGAACAAAATGGAGGCCCAAAAAAACTGTGTTATTGTGAAAAAAATCCTCTTTAAGGCTTTACATACCTTCAAGTTTTAGCGATTCTAGATGTCCGAAAATATGTTTCCTCAATTCCGTTTGTCTGTTTGTGGGACTGTTCTGTCAAACTGGGCACAGCTAAAAAGCTATTTACCCGATTGACTTTAAATTTTTATAAAAAATCGGTAAATTCCTTTACCTGGAACGTCCCTCGTTATGAATTATTACTTTTATTGGAAAGAGTGAAGTGTGATCCAAGTTAGTTCAGTACATAATCTAAGTATATACGTGTTATATATACTGCCTCAATTATAAGAACATGCCATTTCCCCAGCATATGGAAAAAGGCAGAGGTCATCGTCATTGAAAAACCAGGAAAAGACAGGACATTACCACAAAACTACAGGCCCATCAGTCTACTCCCTGCTTTAAGCAAAGTAGCTGAAAGAACTATAGCCAGAAGACTGAAAGAGCTAGATGCTATCCCAGATGACCAATTCGGCTTCAGGGCAGGGCACTCATCTGAGCAGCAGATACTCAGAACCACAGAGTATATCACCAAAGGATTCAACAACAGAGAGGCCACAGGAGCAATTTTCCTGGACATCGAACTTTCGACAGAATGTGGATCCACAAAATGTCGGTGGCTAGATACGAGAGAAGAAATATAAAGCTTATCAGGAGCTACCTAAATGACAGATCATTCACAGTCAAGGTGAATGTCTCTCATTCAGCCCCAAGAGGACTAGTAGCTGGAGTACCACAAGGGTCTGTGCTGGGACCCATTCTATACTCCATCTTCTCTCACGATGTCCCAATCGGAGAAGAGAGCTTAATGGCACTTTACGCTGATGACACAGCCATCCTACACCAAAACAGAAGCACCCGGATAATGGGTAGAGGACTGCAAGAGGACATTGAGAATCTTCATGACTGGTGTGTCAAATGGGAGGTTAAGATCGACCCCCAGAAGTCCCAAGCAATCCTATTCCAACGTAGGAGACTGGCTCCAAGAGCTAGAATCCGAGTTGGAGATGTCGAGATCCTTTGGTCAAACGAGGCCAAATACCTAGAGATTTCCATGGATAGAAGCTCGCCATGGAATAACCATATCAACGCAGCGAGGACAAAAACCAGACAAGTAATGGGTAAACTTTATCCACTGCTCTGTCGGAAAAGTGAAATGGGACTGAGGATCAAGCTGCTACTGATCCAATCAGTAGCTAGAAGCCAACTCACCTATGGCTCCACATCCTTCAGATATGAGCTGCAGCGTGATCTTCAATGGACACCTATTGAAGACTTCATGCGGCAAAAGGCTACCCGAGCCTTCAGGGCAGCAGAACATCACCCCAACGAAAACCTACGGGACCTGGTAGACTATGATCCGCTAGCTCCGAGACGCAACAACTGGACAAGGTACAGGAGACCTAGACTCTAGGATGAAAATGGGCAAATCGAAATTTCTGAGTCTCCGTGCTCCTCAGGAACTAGATCTTGCCCACTGAAACCCTAAGAGTATCAACAAATGGCCATCAAACTCCAAGAAGAGGATTTCCAGGTACCTCAGCTGGCTCCGGCGTGAGTTGCAGCTGAACCTGAGGTAAAAGATGAGGTACCTCAACTGGCTCCGGCGTGAACTGCAGTTGAACCTAAAGTAAAAGAACACTTCACCTCAGCCTCAACACTACCGGATCACGGAACAGCAGTGTCGCTGAGGGCACAGAAGAGGACCCATAATTCGAAGACCACCAGGCGTACTGACGGAGGGACACTGGCAACGGCAGACTGGACCACGGGACAGTAGGACATAGGCAGCGGCAAACCGGCCAGACGAAAGGAGGACAGCAGAGAAATATCCCACCTGGTAAGACTACACTTTCCCTATTAACAATATTTTTTATTTCAGATGACTACAAGTATCGAGAGGTGGTAAAAACATCCTGCCAAACGAGGACCTTCCTCCCACGACAGTGAGGACCATGTCCTTCATAGGAGTTTCTCCCGGGTCCTTGGCTAGCCCAATGATGGTCCATCTGATGGGGGCCCGTTGGGGTTTAGTGGGTATTGTTGACTCCGAGAGGTGAAAACCTGACAGAGCAACGAGTCCCACACTCTTCGTCTTCTCTTCTACTAAAAGGGAATTCGTGCGTAAAAGCATTCCCCATCGTCAAAAAAAAAATCATGAAAATTAATAAAAATAAGCATCGTACTCGGCTTACAGATGTTAATTTAGAAAACACTTTTCGCTTACATACTAGTGATATTGACCCTAATATTGATCATCTTGTTTCTCAGCTTCAAACTCAAGTCTCATTAATTTTCACATATAATCTCCCTAGTGTTTGAATTATTTCCGAAAATTTTTTTCGAGGCCACGAATTTTTTTCGAAAATTACCCGAGACGAAGAATTCATGAGCGAGAAAAAATTTCGGTTATTAATTCGAGTACATGGGAGATTCGGAAACAAAATTTCATACAAGATGAAAAAAAAGCATTACGAATAGAACCTTAATACAGTCCGATAGAAAATGAAATTCTACATTTGATAGTGCATAAAGTTATAGGGTGTCGCATTTAAAAAAATGGACTTTAGCGGCTTTGAAAATGTGAATGTTTGCCGGTGAATTTAGGACACCCTGTATAAAAATAGACAAATTCAATAAAAAAAATGGAAATTTAAGATTATTTACCGATCGTCTGCAAAATATGAAGATTATATCTTCAAAACTTACAAAAATATGAGATTTTAAAATTTGGTACCCCGAAGGCTCATTTTCGGTTCAAGGTCAAATATCTTAAGAACGCTTGAACCTAGGTATAGGACATGCTACATAAAATAGCATTAAAATTCTCCGTAGAATCCAAAAATATCATAAAATACAGGGTGTTCCATTTAAAATAAGCAAGTTGATACCAACTTCCGCTTAAACCGGAAGTGACAGGAAGTTGAAAATATTTCAAAAAAGAAGTACCCCTTGACCTTCCCTTAATCCCAAAATTTGAAATTTTTATCTAAATGGCATCATCAAAAGCTTAATGAACGGGTTGCGTGAATAACCCTGTATATATATATATATATATATATATATATATATATATATATATATATATATTATACAACTTCCTACTTTAGTACAATAATATACAGACACATATTTCAAGAAAGCTATATTTGTTTATATATAGTGGATTTCAAAGCACTAAAAGTAGTGGAAAATTATGTAAAACTCATTTTTTAGAACACCTATACCTACCGGTAAAAGTTGGTTTTTCCCAAAGAGGAGAAAAAATTCTGATTTTAGTTTAATAATTTAGTCGGAAATGTACAGAAGGGGCTCTTTTCTTTAATTTTTGATTCATTCGAAATTATTAAGATTGGTGGAATTTATATATCCTTAATTTTATTATATATCTCGGTAAATGAAAGTAGGTAACTTAAAACAAAAGGATAATTAAATGAAGAACGCTATGGAATTTTGTGTGTATTTTGTGCCTGTCAAACGACTATAAATTAACCTTTTAGATCAAACCAGTTAATAAAGCTCCGATTTAAAAAAAGCAGAAATATACTTAGAAGTTATTTAAAGTGGAAAAATTTGAAAAATGTGGTTTATGTGCATATTGCAAAAAAGTGGGCCATATAAAAATGTACTATCGTTATCTGAAATATTTTACTGATCTAATTGAAAATTGTCATATTCAAAACATGGATGACAATTTGTTTAGAAGAATACAGAACGTGTTGCTGATGATTTCGCCGAAGTTCTCCAGGATGTCTAAGCTGAAAGTAAATTATTTGGTAGGAAAATATTATATCTACTTCATAAAACACCGACACCTATTAAGGGCCAGTTCTTCAACTACTGTCTTAATTATTCACCATTACGAAGAAAAGAAGTCGAGGAGTGCATGAAATATTTCAATTCCCTTGTACAAAGTATTATTTCTTAAGTACCTACTTAAATAAAATTCAAGTCTACCAACACTTGAATATCTTTATCTTATATCTTTTTGTTATTTTGAAAATCTGCTTAAAATAAATAAATAGGAGATAAATGTATTAATTTATTGTAAGGTATGTGACATATTCTCACAATTATTATTACCAAAAAAAATTGTCGTTTCGCAAGGTGTTGACATTTCATTATAAATCAAAAAATTTCCACTTATGAATTTCAGTCAGGTCGACGAAAATTTCCGGAAATTTTGTTGGTTACTATGGTAACGAGTTAGAATAACAATAACCGATTGGTTAGAAAATGGCGGTATGAAATTTTCATTTGAATTGTCTATCTGTTTTTGTAAATTTGTTTTTTCTATGTTTGATTATGCTATTATAATTAATAAATAAAAAAATGTGTACATTTGTATCGCTCTTTTATTCACCACTATCTACTTATTTCTTACCTACGGCCCGCGACCTGATTAAGTAGTAAAGTTTACATATACATTAAAATATGTTTTATAATTTTACCGGAATATAAGAAAGCGCTTGCCACAAATAATGATTGACTGTAAAGGAAAAAACTTTAGGAAAATCGCGGCTTATTCTGATGCAGTACGTGGAAAGGAAGGAAACGTAATTAGTTATGTTTTACTAAAAGAGATAAACTAAATCCATCACTAATTCGCTAATTATACCATAGTCGCAGCGCCCAGCAAAAACTACCATATTACTGACGTCCGAGTGTTTTTAATATTACTATTACTTATAAAGCCAAAACAACCGAACAGGTTTCAAGTGTATGTGTATGCATTTCATAGGGAATAGGAGCTTCCTTTATACGATATATGTGGGAATTCTCAGTTAATTTTTATGCAGATAATTTTTTATATAAATATCTTGGTACAGGGTGTTTGGTTATATTTTAAACCAGTATTACAAACTTAAATTTTAGAGATATCAAAAAATATTATACAGAGTGTCCGACGGAAAAGTAAAACATTTCGCGACTTTATTGCTACAAATACAATTTAGTAAAATAACAAAAGGTAAAAAGTTTTATTTTCGTGAAGATAAATAAAAACTATAACAATTGTTGTATGTGACCTCCATTAACTTCGACACACTTAGTCAATCTATTGAGAAAATTTCCATATGAGTTTTGAAACATTTCCTGTGAAATTAATTCTATAACATTTCTTATGTTAATTTTAAATTCTTCCAAATTTCGTGGCAGAGGATTGTAGCACGCTTCCTTCACATAACCCAACAGAAAAAAGTCTGGGATCGTTAGATCTGGGGAATATGGAGCTCACGGTATAGGACCTCCCTGCCTATCCACCTGTTTGGAAAAACTCGATTCAATGAATTTCTCGAAATTTTTGAATAATGCGCTGGGGCGCCATCTTGTTGGAAATATATGTTATTAATTATCCCTTCTTCTTCAAGTTGCGGATAAAAGAAAAGTTCTAACATGTCGGTGCAGTTAGCACCAAAGACGGTATTCTCCATAAAGAAAAAAGGACTGTAGAGGGTGTCCAATTTTGGTTGTAAATGCAAGGTATCTCCGTTATTTGCAAATATTTAGGGTTGAGGTTTTCGCGACACCGTGCCACTTTTTTGTCAAACTCAAGCTGCCGCAATCAGATTTTCCATAGCCCGCCTCGTTTCGGAGATACAGGGCCAAATTGAAGAAATTGCATGCATTGCATGGGACACCCCTCATATCTCGGTTATCTTTTAACGTATCGAAAAGGTAAAAACTGGCTCTTATAGAGTTTTTTGCGTAGAATCCAGTGGCGTGGACAGATTTTGTCGTTTTTGATACATGACCCAAAGTTACGTTTTTTTTTTAATGGGACACCCTGTATATTTTTACGTAGTCCTATTCGTCTTATTATGAGCTTTTGAAAAATATATAGTTATCTATACTTATTTTAAAAATAAGGCTACAGTTTAAGTTTTTAAGAATATATTAGGTATATCTATTTTTCGTAATTAGCCATGTTCAAAAGAACTGCTCAAACTGATTTTCATTTTCTCTTAGACATGGTCTTGAACTGTGTTATGTCGGGTACGAAAAATTAAATTTTTTAGGTGACCCCATAAAAAGAAATCCAATATGGACAGGTCAGGCGACCTAGGAGGCCATCGGACAGGACCGTCCGTTCCAATCCAGCGTTCGGGGAAGTTCTCTTCTAAATACCGCCTCACAATTTGGGAGTTATGTGCTGGAGCTCCGTCTTGTTGGAAACATATTTGATTCACATGTGCTAAAGGGACATCTTCTATGATTTCTGGCAATATATTTTGCAATATTTCAAGGTAGCGATTAGCAGTGAGACCTCCTTCAAAAATATGAAATTTTATTTTGGTTCCTAGTACGAAACAAGCGACATTAAAGCCAAATCTTCCTTGTTGCTCGCGTGGAAATATCAAATGTTGATTTTAAGGTGACCAGTGTCTGGTATTGTGCCTATTAAATATTCCAGTACTACTTATATACGATTCGTCGAACCATATAACCGCCCTTCCAAAATTTTGGTTAGTATTAATTTTTTGTAAATACCACTAGCAAAAATCAATACGTCGTTCTGCATCTCCAGGATGTAGATTTTGCACAACTCTGACTTTATAAGGTTTATACTTATGTTTCTTTAAAATCGTTTGAACCCGAGACTTGATTACACCCACTTCATTCTCTATTTTTCTACAGGACGTTACAGGCGTTACATTTACACTTGCTAAGACGTTAATTTCATCAGCCTCACGATTATCTTCGTTATATTTCTTTGATCTGGGCTTTTTGAAAGAGCCAAAATTTATTAAATTCGAATTTAGCCTATAGAATATTAATTTATTTGGCTGCCTCCTTTCCGGATATCTATATAATAAAAGTTTAAGTTTTAAATAAAATTGCAATAATAATTATGAAAATAAAACATTACCTAATAAAATAAAGCTCAGAAGCATGACTTTTTATAAAACGGGTCAGCATATCATATTGCTCAAAGTTTTCAAATAATTGATTTGTAGCCATTTATTAAAAAGTAATAATCAGGGCGACTAATTTAACACGTCTATTAGTATTAACATCAAAACTTCATTTACTTTATGACAAAGCAGTGACAAAGCCATTTTTGACAATCAGTCCATGGCTTACTATGAAAAATATAGATAGATATTATTACAAACCTAAATTGCAGCCTTATTTTTTAAAATAAGTATAGATAGCCATATATTTTTGAAAAGCTCATAATAAGACGAATAGGACTCCGTAAAAATATATAGGGTGTCCCATTTAAAAAAAAAATCTGTCTACGCCACTGGATTCTACGTAAAAAACTCTATAACAGTCAGTTTTTACCTTTTCGATACGTTAAAAGATAACCGAGATACGAGGGGTGTCCCAAAATGCAACTTTTTCAATTTGGCCTTGTATCTCCGAAACGAGGCGGGCTATGGAAAATCTGATTACGGCAGCTTGAGTTTGACAAAAAAGTGGCACGGTGTCGTGAAAACCTGAACCCTAAATATTTGCAAATAACGGAGATACCTTGCATTTACAACCAAAATTGGACACCCTGTACACCTTGGTGGACGACACCGCTCACTAAGCATTTACTTTTGGCGAATCCCTTTCAAATTCGACAAATTCTCGCAGATTTTCCTCTCCCCACATGCGGCAATTATGTTTACTAACCTTTCCGTTTAAATGACATTATTATTTGCGCATTAGAAAATTGTCTCACATTGTTCGTAAGCGTGGGGTATAATTCCTTGAAATGTTTGAATTTTGTATGCCTTAAATTTTATTATCTTTAAAATTCTCTCACTTTACTTTTCGACATCATCAATGTGCTGGTCACATCGCTTGATTCTTTCCAAACAGCCTGTATCTCTAAACCGTTGCACCCATAACAAAATCGACTTTCTGGATGAGGGATTTTTGTAATGTGCTGTACGAAATTTGCGTCTGGATATTGTTATTGATTTCGTTTCTGCATATGTGATTACTAAAAATGCTTTTTCAACTTGATTAAACATTTTAAAAATCGAAGAAATCTGACAGCTGCATTTGCCAACAAACTTATTTTTAATGGTCGACAGGACGACGTCTACATACTTTTGTTCCGAAGCACACTTGATAGTTATGGTGTCGCATAACCACGAAGAATGGATAGCGATGGATGACGTCAAAAAGTAGAGCGACTTTTAAAGATTATTAAATCTAAGGCATACACAATTCAAGCATTTCAGCGAATTATCCTCACGCTTACGAACAAAGATACTAGATACACATGTGAAACAATTCTAGATTTAACGAGACAATTTACTAATGCGTAATTAATAACGCCAGACGAACCAACATTTCATGTAAACAGAAAGGTTAAATATTATACAAGAGTTTACAAAGTTAATTTTAAAATCATGATGAAATGTTGCAATACCAATCTGTATTTTGTCAATCAAATTATTTTTGCTGACGAAGCAATTTTTTTTAATGGAAAAGTTAACAGGCATAATTGTCGACATTGGATCAGGGAAAAATCTACGTTGGATACGTGAAAATCATACCCAATTTCCGCAAAAGATAAAATGTTTTATGGAGTACAGAAAGTGCAGAAATAATCGGTCTCTTCTTCATGGAAGATACATTACTGGAGAAAGATATTTGAATCTTCTAAGGAACGAAATTGTCCCAGCTATTGCAGAACTATTTCCTTCCTTTATTTGCTGTATTCATTATTCAAACTTGACTTTTTAAGGTAATGGTGCATCAAATGATGAAATATGGTTTTAACAAGATGGTGCTTCACCGCATCTTGCTCGGAATGCTCGGGAATATTTAGAGAATGTTTTTTTTTTTGGAAGATGGATTGGACATATGGGTACAACAGAGTGGCCACCTCGGTCTTCGGAATTGACGCCTCTCGACTACTTTTTGTGGGAACCTTTAATGTGGTGTATAAAACTAAGCCCAATGACTTCCAGAATTTAAAGGAGCGAATTGAAATTGAATGTAGACGGGTCGAGGAGGCTGGCAATCTTTTTAATGTATTAAATGTTTTCCCACAGTATTTAGCCTACTATCAGTTAGTAAATGAATAACATTTTAAACACCTTACTTAGTTTAATTGCTTTTGTTATATTAGGAATTATTTTTGTATTGTATTGTTTCCGTTATTTTTTACAACCTACTTTTAAAGTTGAGACGTATTCTCTTCCTAGTGTTTTGGTAGCATGATGAGGAATTATTGTGCTTTCTGGCCTGCCATTATGTACACCATCTTTTATCTTTCCAGTTTCACGAAATTTTTTGTTAATTTTACTTATGCTAGATTTAGTTATTGGATTTCTGCTAGGATATTTGTCATTAAACATGTTACAAACATCTTGCAGGTTTCGCATTCTATCCCCATAACCCGGTATAATTAAAATTGCAATTCTTTTGGTTTTTTTATTTTATATACCACATTTCATTTATCAGCAAAATTTAAAGTCAAAAAAATAAGATTGTGAAAAAAAAATTTTTGGTCGCCATTTCGTTCCACCATCTTGAATTGGTACCACAACTTTACCAGTTTATCTCTATATTACACTTAATGCTTGCACAAAATTTGAAATTAAACTAATAAGTAGTTTTTTCAGGCTGAATTTTTAAGTATTTTATTAGGACGCCATTTTGTTTTGCTAATTTATATTTATACCAAAATGTTACCAATTCATTCCTATGTAACACTTGATAAAGATAATTAGTTTTTTTAGTAATTATTTTGCTACGTTTCACCAAGCCACCATCTTGATTTTTACCAAACTATTACCAGGTCATCCTCATATGACCCTTCATTTCTGACTAAATTGAGAAGTCAATCTGATAAGTAGTTTTTAAGCTATGACGCCAAATGACATACCGACATAGTTACAAAGATTTTATTTTTAAATATTTTAAAAAGACGCGATTTTGTTCCACCATCTTGGATTCGTACCAAAATTTTAGCAATTGGTTCCTACATGATACTTGATTTTTGTGTAAAATTTGAAATAAATTAGGTAAGTAGTTTTCTAGCAAAACTTTTTTAACATTTCACTAGGCCGCCATTTTATTTTGCCACATTGGATTTTTATCAAAATATTAACAGGTCATCCTCATATGACCCTTAATTTTTAACCAAAATTTGAAGTCAATCATATAAGTAGTTTATAAGCAGTGCCTTGAACTGACAGATAAACCGACAGACGGACCAACGGAATTGACAAGACATATATTTTGGCATCTAGAGACATTGTGCAACATTTTAGATAAACTAAATAAATACTTTTTTAGTCATAATTTTTTTAACATTTCACTAGGCTGCCATTTTGTTTTAAAAATTAATTTTAGCCACTTAGATAATTCGGATTTACGTAAATATATAAATTCCATAAAAACTAATTCTCTTGGTGAAGATGGTCTCTCACTTAAAGATTTGAAATTATGTCTGCCATTTTGTCAAAATCCATTAATGAATATTGTTAATACTTGCATATTAAATGGCGTCTTTCCAAAACTTTGAAAAAAAGCCATTATAAAACATCTGCCTAAGAAACCTAACCCTAAAAAACTATAAGACTTGAGGCCTGTCAGCATCTTGTCAGTAATTTCTAAAGTGCTGGAAAAAGATATTTATAATCAAATAATTTCATTTTGTAATTTATAGGATATAATTCCGGAATGTCAATCAGGTTTTAGAAAGGCATTAGCACTACCACTAGTCTTGGTAATCTTGTTAATGAAATTAGACATAGGGAAGATAAAAAAGAGTTTACTTGCCTTTGCTTGCTTTATTTCAGTAAAGCATTTGATACTCTGGACTATAGGATGCTACTGGCTAAGCTTCATTACTTTGGTTTTCTGACAATTCAATGGAGTTTTTAAAGTCTTATCTAACTAATAGATTTCGCTGTGTGGCCATAAAAAGTGGACAGGTCCAGAGACAGTCCAGTTATATTCCTCTTGAAAGAGGCATACCACAAGGATCTATCTTAGGGCCTTTGCTGTTCTCTTTGTATGTTGCGGACATGGAAAGGATAATTAAACACTCCGAACTTCAATAATTGGCAGACGATTCTCAACTCTACAAGTCATTTACTATAGATACCTTACTTATTTTACAAACAGAATTCAATGAAGATCTTAGCGAATTAAATACTAAAAAGCATAACTTAAAGTTAAATGCCTTCCAATCTTGCGTCATATTTTTTGGATCTAATAAAAATCTTTTGGAAAACTAGTTTGCAAGTTAAAATAGATGATGTAGCCGTACCAATTGCAACTGTAGCTAAGAATTTGGGTATTTTTATCGATAACAAACTAAATTTTGAGGCTCATATTAAGGAGAAACTTAGTATTGCATATATGCGTCTGGGGAAATTGTATAAATTTAAACGCCATCTACCTAGTGATACAAAATATTCATTATGTGATTCTCTAATGTTATCATTACTTGACCATGGCGATGCCATCTATTATAATTATAAATTATATTAACAAATAATAGAATTTAATTAATAATAACTATAATACTAGTCTAGTCTAGTACTGAGCCCCCTAATGCCCGTTATATAACAATAACATATCCATATTGTTTTGTTTGTTTTTGTTTTCACACTTCATTCTTAATATTCACATTTTAATAATAAGCTTAGTTTTAATGCTCATTATTATTTATAAATTATTAATGTCGTTGATATTTTTCAATTTTCTAAGGGCTGCATTAAATTGACTCGGAAAGTTGTTTGTACAACGGTTATAAAAATATACATATATATATTGCATACCCTGTTTGCCTGTAAACATGACATTTAAATTTTGATATTTTTATATTCTAATATTTTGTATTTCATTGTTTGTATGTCTTAGAAGGCAAATAAAAAGTTTTGAATTTGTTTTGCCGAATTGGATTTTTACCAAAATGTTACCAGATCATCTCAATACCACTTTTAATTTTTGACCAAAATTTGAGGTCAATCGGGTAAGTCGTTTTTAGCTATGCCTCGAACAGACAGACCGACAGAATTGAGAAAATATGTTTTTCGGCATCTAGGGATCCTAAAACGTAAAGATCTGAAGAAATCCCGGAGGGTGATTTTTTCAAGATTACAATACTTCTCTTTTACGAGGGATGTGAAAAATAGTATTTTCCCCCTCCCTGTATTGTAAGCACCTTTTTTTGATACTGCTTTGACACACGTAAGTGAAAGTTACTCAACAAGTTATTAGTTGCCCTTAACGACAGGATGTAAGTCAACTTACATCCCTAGGGAAATAATAATCTAAAATTATTATAAGTAGCTTTAATTTTTGATTTCATCAACATATTGCAAAAATCCGGACAAAAATGCGGTGATATTAATTAAAATGAATATTAATGGTACAATTATTCACATTATTAACAAAATTTGGAAACACGTTTTCTCGTTTCTTCTCGATGTGTATTACATTTTCTGACTCCACAGATTCTTCATTTCTAACCAATGTTTCTGTCACTATTGAAGCACTGCAAGAGACTTCTGGCTGGGTCTTATTGTATCCAATTTTATTCGCTACTTCCTTTTTATTATTGAGGCTCTCAGCTACATAACTTTCCGCAATAATAGCGGATTTCCTTCCACCATTCGCTTGATAGCTAATACATCAACTCCAGTATTTGCTAATAAAGTTGCCGATGTTCTTCTAAAAGTGTGTCCAGTATACATTTTGAAGTTCTCAAACTTTAGAAATTTCGCAATTTTATTGGAATTGATGAAAACGTATTTTTCCCGACAGGCTTGTTTAAGCACTTTCTTGTACCAATGTACTTTTGAATTATTTTGAAATGACAAACCTGAGTGTCGTCAGTTTTTGTTACTGTAAATGTACATGACATTCCATTTTTGAGGTCAGGAAAGGTCACAATTATGACTTCTTGAGTTATCTAGCATTGTCCATTTTCATTTCACATTTCCAGCAACTCCCATTACCATTACGACCTTCATCAATAAGTATATATCATCGGGGGCTTCAAGCATGTGTTTATTCACATCTTCCCTGTTAAAAACATTCGATTTTTTAGGTCTATAAAAATCATTTTTTCTTTTCAAAAATGCTCGAAGTTTTGGATACTTAGAAATATCTATATTTTCCTCTATAAAAAGGGTGGACTTCAACATCGAATACTCACACCATAAGCTTGATGGGGACTTCAATATAGCACTTATTTCGTGGAAATACGCCAAAAACAAGGTTTCTGAGACTGCAGTAGCCGTCTTGTTTTGGCACCAATCCTTAAAGGATTTATATGTTGCCTAATACCTTTTTTTCGATTATGTTGCTCTGGCAACTGATCACGGCTGCCTTCATAATTTAATGAGAATGCTATCGAATGTAATGATAATGAAAATCCAAAAATATATCCAGCATTTTCTTGTAAACATACAATACAGGGAGGGGGAAAAATGTAACATACTATATTGTTGAACAGTGTCTGGCCAATGCGGTTGGATGTCTGAGTACCATAAGGCCCATTGTTCAACTAGTGTATTTTCAATTAAATCTATATTGTAAATCTGGTTGAACAATAAATGTATTATTATTATTATTATTATTATATGGGATGTAAGTACATTAACCAGTCTCGAACTTTTTTGCCAGCCCTCGCTATCGCTCGGGCGCAAACTCGTCCTCGTCTGGTGAATGTTACTTACATCCCTTGTAGTATAAATAACTATTTCTGGACATGTTACGTAAATTATTATTCCGTGCATTCAATGAAAATACGGAAGATTTAAACAATTAAAAATCGTCTGTTCAATGGATAGCATGCCTTACAACAGAAGGCGATCTGAATAAATCGCGCAATCGAAATCGGCTTTAGGCAGGGCAGGGCGGGACAGGGTAATTAGGGCCCATTAAAAAAACCGTTCCTATGCCTTCTAGTTCGCGAAACAACAATTAGAAAATAGATTTTCGTTTATCGCAAATTGCTTCCTGTTCAACAGAAAGACCTGTTCGCTTTTTACGCAGGTTGATCGCCAGCCTTTACTCCGCTTGGGCCGCCGCCGCACAGTGGGACAAAATACTCCAAAAACTGGCATAAACTTGTAAAATTAATTTTTTGGGTTTTTGTTGGTTGAATTTAACTATGGACGGTTGCTAATGTATAATTAAATAATTTATATCTTTTAACTGTTGCACACAAAGACATCATTACTATCAAAATTATATACTTTTTAATTTGGTAAAATAATTCAACAGCTTGAAACTTTCTGGAACGATGGCTCTTTGGGTCTTACAGAACCCTATTGTTTTTGGTTATGTTTCGATTTCGTTTGAAGATTTTACGATTTTTTTTCGTTCGAAAAAAGGGTGTCTTGTGGCGCTTATATCTCAAAGTGGGTGAGTCCTAGCGAAATTCTCCAAGAGACGTTTTTCATAGCAAATATCTAGGAGAACGAAATCCTAAATACATCTCTATCGGAAAAATTGCGAGAAAATGGGAATTTTTGAGAAAAACTGAAATGTTTCGAAGAAGTCATAAAAAACGAATTTCTTTTTTATAAATAAAGTAGGCATCTAGGCAAAGATACACAAAATGGCCTATTTAGGAAGGGTCTTGGATTATATACAGGGGGTGCACTAACGAGGTGAAGTTTGCAAAGTTCCCGAGAATGGGTACATTTTTTAACATTATACTGTATTACAAGGAAACTAATATAACCAAACTACTCAGCAAGTGGGTAGAAATTCGATTTAAAGAAAAAATGATACATAATATGTATCATTTTTATTATTTATATTTATATATATATATATATATATATATATATATATATATATATATGATAGTATGTTTTCATTCCACGTACACCAACGTCATAACAAGAAAATGATCCTTGTTTGGGACATGTTCTGCATCACAGCAGACACAATGATCCAGTTTAGTCATACGACGATCGCGATTTCGCTCTTATTAGAGCTCATCAGGCCGCCATAGACTAGCGAGCCCCGTGTAGGGCAAAGGCACAAAATGGAATCACAAAGACAACTACTCCGCTGGCTAATACCACGACCGGCATTGAATTACATTGTGACTCCTGGCTTTCTTTGGGAGCATTAAATGATAGTATGTTTTCATTCCACGTACACCAACGTCATAACAAGAAAATAATCCTTGTTTGGAACATGTTCTGCATCACAGCAGACACAATGATCCAGTTTAGTTAAACGACGATCGCGATTTTGCTCTTATTATTGCTCGTCAGGCCGCCATAGACTAGCGAGCCCCGTGTAGGGCAAAGGCACAAAATGGAATCACAAAAACAACTATGTATATATCGGTCGAACCTTGGCATAGGAAGATAATAAAATTTACAGAGATATTTGACATGTCAGTTATGATAGTCACGGCTAAGTTTTGGTTTGTTTAAAGCAAATATTTCTCTGATATTTTTATCCCTTCGATTTATGCTTGTGCATTTATGCGTTAAAGAGTCGTTTTCACGATTTGTAGTTTGTACTTACGAGTTTAAGTGTATGTGCGTTTTCATTGTGTTCAAAGAACCCTCTTGGGAGAAGAAAACTGTGTTTTTCAACGGAAATTAGCCTGAGTTAGTGAAAAATCGAAAAAAAATATAAACGTGGCTCAAGGCATCTGCCCAGGTAGTTTCTGTGAAGTGACCACCATCTCCGTTTTATAATGTAAGTGTTTGAGTATAATTTTTTTTCAAACAAAAATCGAGGTTTTGCCATTAATAATATCCTAGTATCATATTTTACATATATTTGATAAGGGCGTTGTATTTTAACAATATGATGATTATTTATAGTGTTCTGAACCGTTTTTATTTGATTAATAGGTGTAAATTTGAATAAGTTCTTCCGAAGAGGTTATCGACTTTTGAAATTCTCATTTTCGTTACTGATTTAGTCAATGTTTGAACTGTACTAACTTAAATTTTGTATACTCATTACCGGAATGGGTAGATTTTCGAGCGTTTTAATCTTTTTATTTTCAATTTTGTATCTACTTTTACTTACTATTTCTGCAAAATCTTAAAATCATCCATGTATTATCAACAAATAGACATAATCATGTGCCTCGGAAAAAAATTTTGCAATTTCCGCTTTGGAAAATACTTTGCATTTTTTTGGACGGTGTCCTGCGTTTTTCCGTTTCGGAAATGCTGTTAATTTTGAATATTTATCCATATCCAGATCTTTGTTTGCTTTGATGATCAAATTGAGCATTGAAAAAATTGACCATAGCGTAGAAGCTTTGCAGGTTTCAGATTTTTCGCCAAAATAGACTGAAAATTCTTCTTCTTCAAGAGATTTTACCTGTTTCTTTTCGCACCATTGTGTAAAAACTTTGTATTCTTCTTCATACCTATGGCGGGATTTTTCGAACACCTGACTGTTTCAGCTTCTATGTCTTGCAAGTTGAGTGGCAAAACCGTCTTTTAGAAGCACAAAATTACAAGCTACTACGCAAACTAAATCACGCATAGACGGATAAATTGTTTTTATTGCTTTTTGGTGTCATCGCAACCGAGACTTGTCTATTAACACTATTGTTGAAACAATTGCAACTAGGATTACTTAGCATCAAGCTTACTGGAATGATATGAGATTATAATACGATGTAAGTCAAAATTATAATACAAATAATGAGATGAATTTTTGAATTTTTTAGGATATTGAAGAATTACAAAAAAATCGAAGAAATTGTCCGTATTGCTCAAAGAGACCTAGTTTTAATAACAAACATAGAAAAAGACTCCAAGTCTCGGTCTCATTAAATTATAATTTTACAATTTACAACAAACATGACACGTGTTTCGCCCTTGCGAGCATCATCAGACCTACAAACAACAGAGAGAACCTTAGTAAACAATCACACTCACAAATCCTAAAACAATAACTTACAAATAGAATAAAACACACTAAAGCACAACAAAACAAACAACTACTTATACATATTTGATGGACATTAAAATGAGGTTAAGTCTCACGTGAATAAACAAAATAAAATATTAAAAGTTTTAAAAAAAGATTCATGTCTCTAGGCGGGATCGAACCCAGACCGCCCGAGTGAGACGCCGAAGCAACCACTCACACACCACTGGACTAGTCGAACAAAACAACCAAAAACTCTCACTCTATGAATTAATGAATGAAATGAAGGTTGCCTACAATTATTATTACATTAAATTGTTAAATATTAGGGTTGCTTCAAAATTAAAAACATCGTTAACGCAATTGAGAAAGGGACTTTTTATAGCTTTGGTTATTTACATTTTTTTCTAGAAGGTCAAGCTTTTTCCCCTTCGGACATTCATGTAAAACATCAACGTCAGAAACGGAAAATTCATGACCTGACTCCAACAAATGATTGGCAAAAGCTGAAACAGTCTCAGTTACATCCGTATTTCTGAATTTGTTGACAAGGCTTAAATGTTCTCTCACCCTTGTGGAAATTTTTCGACCTGTTTGTCCCACATAGGTCGTGGAACATTCGCTACAATTTAGTGCATAAACCCCAAATCTGGACAATTTATCGGTTGTGTCCTTTGTCCTTACTAAATGTCTCTTGAGAGTATTTACCGTTTTGAATGAAATATTGACATTTTTTATATTTTTAAAAAATGTAGCCAATTGGAGAGAAATACTTCCGAAAAAAGTAATGCACTTGAAGAGATTTCAGATTATGATGATAATGATGAGATGAGATTCAGAATTCACGTGAGACTTAACCTCATTTTAATGTCCATCAAATATGTATAAGTAGTTGTTTGTTTTGTTGTGCTTTAGTGTGTTTTATTCTATTTGTAAGTTATTGTTTTAGGATTTGTGAGTGTGATTGTTTACTAAGGTTCTCTCTGTTGTTTGTAGGTCTGATGATGCTCGCAAGGGCGAAACACGTGTCATGTTTGTTATAAATTGTAAAATTATAATTTAATGAGACCGAGACTTGAAGAAGAATTACAAATCCAGATGAGAAATTGCTTCTTTCTTTTAATAAGTTTTGAAAAAAAAATATCTAATACTTTTGATAGAGCTGAAGAAAAGTAATTTGTCTTTTTCAAGCACTAATAATAAGTCAAGCAGTAAATCAGACTTCAAATATGAATGCCATGACATTCGAAAAATAAACCTTTATCTCTAATCTAAATAGGTAAGCAATTATATCCGCAAAAACATAGTATTTCGTAATTCTAAACCTTTCATATTTCGAAGACCGATACATGGTGTATGCAGATTTTAATATAAACTTCAAAAATATTAAAAATGTGGTATATTATATAAAAAAAAACAAAGTTGTTTCTTGCGTTGATTTTTTTAAGCACCCTGTATACACTAAAATTTTAAAAATAACCGAGTTATTTCCATACGAAAGAGTTTTCTGGATCTCCCTGTACAGGGTGTCCCATTTTGGGTACTTTTGCGGGGTATCTCCGTTATTTTTATAGATAGAGACTTGCGGTTTTCGTGACAGTGTGCTACTTTTTCGTAAAACTAAAGATGCCGTTAACAAAATTATCATAGCCCTTTGAGTTTTTAAGATACAGGACTAAATTGAAAATGTTGCTTTTTCAGGCACCCCTCGTATCTCAACTCATCAGATAACTTATCGAAAATATGAAAACTGCTTCTTATATAACTTTTCCCGTAGAACTCAATTCCGCCTTCAGAATTAGTATACAGGGTCAGGTCAAAAAGTTATCGGACCCTACTATATTTTTTTAAATGGCACACCCTGTATATTATAGACTATAAAATTTGTCTTTTCTTACCTTTTCAACAATATATAATAGTATGTACTTTTTCTCAGAAACACGTAAATAAATGACAATTTTCTGAAATTAAATAGCATAATTTAATAGTAGGCCATGAATGACAGTAATAAACAGTTGAAAGTTACATATTGCTAACGAAGAATTCGATACCTTGCATATAGGTATCTTCTTATATAAAAATAGCTATCGAGTTTTTTAATAACAGTAAGATTGTAACAACAGTTTTATAGCATAAAGTAGCAATATAACAAACACAAAAAATTACATTATTAAAAAAAAGAAAAAATAATTTTTTAAAGGTGATGTCTAAATTGACGATTATTTTCTTTAATGCAAAATTGGCATATTTTTGTAATTCTTTGAATAGCGTTAAAAAGAACCATTGGTCTCATTCGCAGATTTCGAAAGGCTAAATGAATTGCCTCTCGAAGTTCTGCTATACCGTCATATCGTGTTTTATATACTTCATTTTATATATAGCTCCATAAAAAAATCTAAAATTTAAAGATCTGGAGATCGTGGAGGCCATCTAATAGGTCCGTTGATACCTATCCATCTTTGAGGAAAGTTATCAAGAAATTCCCTTAAAAGTTGTGACTCGGAGCACCATCTTGCTGTATGTAAACAGCACTATATGGGGCTAATAGAATATTTTCGAGCAGTTATGGAATAATTTCCTCAAGGATTTCTAGGTATCTACGTGCTGTAAGACCTCCTTCAAAAATCGTATAAACTATATGTCTGCCCAAAATAAAACATGACACCCCTACTCCAAAGCGTCATTGATGTGCCCTTTCAAACATTAAGTGCTGATTTTCACTATGCCAGTTCCCAGTATTGTGACGATTAAAAATTCCCGCACTTGGAAAAAAGTATTCGTCTGACCAGATAACAAGTCTGCCAAATAAATTGTTAGCATCGATTTATTGCAAATACCACTGGCAAAACAGTGCCCGGAACTCGGCATCGCCAGGATTCAAATGTTGCACCATATTAAATTTGTATGGATGACACTTATATTTTTTCAAGATCCTCCGACCTGAGTTTTTGGCACACCAATTTCCTTCTCAATTTTTCTAAATGAGGTGTTGCTTCTATATATCCCAAAACATCTATCCCTTTTCTTTCATTGTTGTCTTTGTTGTATGGTTAAGGACACGGGTGAACAAATGTGCTTAACTAAATTTGTTTTTAAACGAGCAAATATCTCAAAACACGGTTGCCTTTTTTCTGGATATCTAACAAGAAAAAACTTATAATTATAATACAGATTTTCATAGCCATAATAGCTTACTAACCTTTGGAAATATAATTTTGATTACTCTGTATAAAACATACCAGCATATCATATTTTTCATAATTTTCATACGCTGCCATTATTGGAAAAAATTGATAAATATCAATTAAATAAAAATACCGAAAGAACGTTTATAAACTGCTTTATAAACCAAAAGTAGATCCAAAAAATATTTGACATTTATTTTTGTTTGTTGTCATAAACAATAGCCATAGCCTACTATTAAATTATGCATTTATGTCATTTATTTGCGTGTTTCTGAGAAAAAGTGCATATTTATATATATTTTCGAAAAGGTATGAAAAAGACAAATTGTATAGTCTATAAATATACAGGGTGTTCCATTTAAAAAAATAAAGCAGGGTCTTACAACTTTTTGACCTGACCCTGTATACTAATTTCGGCGGAATTGAGTTCTACGGGAAAAGTTATATAAGAAACAGTTTTGACAGTTTCGATAAATTATCTGATAGTTGAGATACGAGGGGTGCCCGAAAATGCAACATTTTCAATTTAGCCCAGTATCTTAAAAACTAAAAGGCCTATGATAATTTTGTTAACGGCATCTTTAGTTTACGAAAAAGTAGCACACTGTCGCGAAAACTGCAACTTTCTATCTATAAAAATAACGGAGATACTCCGCAAAAGTACCCAAAATGAGACACCCTGTACATAAACAAATTATGTTATCTCTTAGTACCTTTAATAAGTGAAAGAATTTACGAGGGAAGTTCCGGGTAAAGCCAATTTACCAATTTTCACTTCTCTCTCGTAAACAGAAGTATTTTTTATGTTTTGCCGAATTTTTCGTATGTCGTCCACAGTGTGCTCCGCTGCCTGTCTACAATTATTCAGTACTCCGGACATCATTTTGCACTATATATCCCATAAATTAACATTTCCTACCGATAAGTCGTCCTCCGTTCCCTATGATCGCTTCCAGCGCACAATTTTATTAAATTATCCAAACAATCGACCAATCGTGGATTTATCAGTGGCTCTTCCTCTATGCGGGTATGGCGTCCGGTTGTGATAGTTAAGTACATGTATTTTCCGTTCGGCGACGGTTTGTTGGCAGTCCCGACCCCATTTCTAGCCCACGTTAATGTTTGCCACGGGTCTAATTTTTTGATAAGAGGACCGGCATATTTCCACGGTGACTTCTCTTGTGAATTTATTGAACGGGCATTGCAAGTTTTAAGGTATTTCGTTCCTTCGTAAAACACATGTTTTTGCAAACATATAATAGAGCATACTTTCCTGTAAACTTAGAGGTGTGTTATTGTGTTATCAAGCTTTTTAACCCTCGATAAAGGAATTTTATATAAAGTTCCTTTATCGATGGTGAACTATATCGTTACCAAAATGATTTCACCAATGAAACAACGGTCCGACATCGGCAAATTTAGAAGTATTGAAGATGCTGATAAAGAGTTAGTTCGAAGAAAAAATTATGACCTGTATAATAAAAAAAATATTTGTACAATATATTCTCTTCACAAGGTACAGTTACGACCAGTGACGGCTCGTACTCTAAAATTTAGGGTCGGCCGGGGCTCAAGGGCGGTTTTACAGTTTTACGCCCAGACCGGTCAAACATCATGTGTAACTTACATATTTTTAAGCGGAAATTACGACTAAAAACTTGGCTACGAAACACTATAGTACAAGAACGACCTTTTGGATTAGGTTTCTTGCAAATCCATAGATAGAGTATTGATGTAAATATAAACAATGTAATTAATAAATTTGCTGCAGGAAAAAAATTGGACGATATTCTACTAACTATTTATTAAAGACTGTTTTTTTCACTTATGCCACAACAAGCATGATACAAAAATATAGGTATTTATGTTGTTCTTATGCCATTTATAATAAAACATATTAACAAACTTTTTTTTAAATTAACCCCCCCTCTCAGAAAGGTTTCATAAAATTGCCCTTGAGGCCAATGTGGTTTTAATTAGTGCCGCGTCCAAATATGGTCAAATACTGGTCTTTTATTTTTTTCGGTTTATTTCTTCAATGATAATTAGGTAGTTACCAACCTATATATAGCAGCTGATCTAGGCTAGAGTATAATTTTAATTAACAAGAAAAAAATGTTAATAGAGCGCTCTAGTCAGTCAATTTAATTTTTTGATATTTTAATGTATCTTGCCTCAAAAGGAAAATGAAATAGATAGACCGACTTCTAAAACAAATTGCGCATTGTCTAATATAATATATTAACCATCATTAGTCATGACTAACGTAAAGAACTAACTAAAATTAATTTTAAAATAATTAGCCTGACTTTATAATAATTACAATTAATACCTGTAAAATGGTAGTATTTAATTGGGAAAAATTCCGGGTCTCCACATGGAGACTGGCCGGGGCCGGTGTTGTGTAATGTAAACTACGACGAACATTATGGCCGAGGTAATAGCATGGGATGTATGCGAACGTACTACGTACCGCGTGAACTAGTAGATGAAGTATTGCAAGTGAGATGATGGAATCGACTAGCCGAGCCTGCGTCTATAATAAATATATTAGAATATCTGTAAACGGTGTCCCGCGAGCTGCTGTTAATGGCTTTATTTGTCTGTGAGTCAAGCAATTATAATAGGAATACCTACCTATTTTGCTATGTGCCCGGGAAATAATAAACTACGTTTTGGTTTTGTGACGGAAATTCAAAAAACGTTTAACGAAACAGAAAGCAAGTATTTGAGTTATTACTACATATGTTAGTTAAAATCGTTCCTGAACGATAATAAAACAAGATTTTTAGTAATTTTTTATTAAAAAAATTGACTCTTCCAAGATTAGCTATGTTTAAAAATGTCTAATTTTGCGATGATCTTCCAAAAGAATATCAAAATTTTGTTATATTTTCGGCGTTTATAATATTTACAAGAACCATTAAAATTAAATGCGAATGGTAAAGTAAGTCTTGGAGGTAAAAGCCAGATATATGCAAATTCAAGTGATCATCATTAAATGTCAGTTTTGTGTCCAGTTTTCATTTGCCATAACTGTACTTACAATGGACGAAATTAATATTTCATGTAGCAAAACAAGCCTTTGGAGAGTTTTTAAAGCAATAGGTTTTAAATATCAGACCTTAAATAAAAGACAAGTATAAATGGAATCCCAGCGATTACAAGTATGGCGTCGGGTTTATTTAAATTCCATACAGCAATATAGGGCAGAAAATCGCCCAATCATATATCCTGACGAAACATGGCTTGATACCCATGATACCCCCAAAAAAGAATAGAACGATTCAACACCTTAATACAATGGTTACAGAGAAAATCGCAATTTACCAGAAAATCTCAATTATTTCTTGAATATTTGTGTTTTTAGTGGTTGTTGTTTTATTGAAATAATTTAAATTTAAAATAGTTAGACTTTAAAAACGTTTCCTTGTATCGGTGTTTAATTGTTCTATTTTAAAAAATGGCTCAATATTTAAGTCAAGAGCGACTAAATTTGTATAACTGTTATATTGAAAGTAATAAAAGTCCAGCAGTTGGATTAAGAGAGTATTACCGAATATTACTATGGCAAGGATACCAAACAAAAACATTTTTGACAAAATTTGCAGTGAATTATCAACTCATGTAGTTTTGAAATATAAAAAAAAATAAAATCCTTTGGAGGGATGAGGATATTGTCAACTACGGAAATGCATAACAAAAAAAATACTCACTAGGACATCAAAGTGTTAAAGTGTGGTGTAGTAATATAAACTACCGCATAATAGGACCTGTGTTTTTTGACCAGTCTTTGAGTAGTGTAACAAAATAGACTATAACAACAGTATAAAGTATATATTTTTATATATTCTAAATATAATTCAAGCAATATTTTATTAAAACTGTTGGTTCTCATGTTCACGCTCATGTTCATAAGTAAATTTGTCTAATATTAGTTTCGAGAATTTTAAAACCTAAATAAAGTATCAAATATCTCAAATGCTATAATTTAGAGTATAGACAGATTTATGAATAAGCTTTCTTAAAAGGTTACAATTTATGCCTTCCTTTTCGAGGGTTTATGATCCCATATGTTCCCTGTTTCATGGTAATCTTTCTTTGGTCTGTTTAATTTAACTTGTTGCAAATATTAATTGAAACATTTTATTTGGTTCGATGCAGTAATAATAAATGGTCAATTTACTATGTTGAAAATACAATAGAGTACTTTGTAATAGAAACATTACCGAAAGGCCATGTTTTTGGGGCATAATTTTCCCTGCAGACAAGATAAACTGAAAGGGTTTTTCGTGCCTTTTTTTCGCCATGACTTTTCGGACCCCTAATGTGGATAAGTTAGTAGAGGCTTATATATTAAATTATATACATAATCTTAGGACTAAAAATTGAAGGGAATATCATTTTAATCTATTTATTCACTTTTTATTATCATGGGTGACACCTCGTGTTTCTAAGACGAAGTTCCGAACTTAAAGTTTAGAGTAGGGACTTAAGCTACACCATTCACAGCTTTATTCGTTTCGTCCTGACTAATAAAATAAAAGAGGGGATTAGTCTAAGGGGTGGATCTGGTAATAGCTGAGCTAACTTTGTATTTTCCGGGAAGACTAAAAGTCAGTCTGTGTCAGAGTTTTCTTTCTATTTCTTGATCCTAAATTCTTCTTTTGTGGTGGTTTATGGGGCATTACGTATATAGTGGGATATTAAAGTTGACGTATTTTTTCAAAGATATTTTGTTTTTATTCTATATATTATCTAGGGAGTAACTGGTTTTCAAAAGTTAAATTTACGTTTTATTTAAAGACTTTTTTTGTTTTCTTTTCTTTTGTACTAAGATTGGGGATTTTAAGATAATTCCCTCATTTTCTAGATTTAAACACTTTTTTTTGTTATTCGGTTTAAGTATTACATTTGTACAGCATTTCACTTACTTTACTTTTGTTAATAGCTTTTTAAGTTGTTTTTAAAAACCAAATCTTTTATTTAAATAAACCACCTGATAGTTAAAATAAATATATATCCAAGAAGAAGAGACCATCGTTGTTGCAGTTTGCTGTTGTTTGAGTTTATATGGCCGCAGAATTGGTGAGATAAAATGTTTAATTCAATTTGTACTAACAATTATACTTCTTTACATTGTAAGTTATAATTCACAAAGAAGCCTACAGAGTACCTTTGATTTTACTTATCAATTAATTACTATAAGTTAATTTCAGTATTGTGACAGGGTTGCCGGCTAAGCTTCAAATAAATAAATAAAATAAATAAATAATTTTAAATATAATAAATAACCGCTCGATAACCCTGCTACAGTAGACAAATATTTTTAAACCTTAATTTTTTTAAAACTTAATGATCTTCCAGAACATATTCATGTGGACTTGGTATATCAGCAATATAATGCTTCATACCACCATCGAGAAGATATAAGGACATTTTGAAACGAGCAATTTAATTTAAATATATATAATAACGGTGAGATTCCATGGCCGCCACGTACTCCCGATTTGACACCCTCAAATTATTTTTTATGGGACACACTTAAGGATAGAGTGTATAAAAATCGTGAGCAATTGTTAGTCTTAATAATAGTGACGCCGTTCGAAACACTGTGGCAAACATTCAAGTGCGATATACATTGTGTATAGCAGAAAATGGCAGTATGTGGAAAATTAATTATATAGTCATTTGTTTTAAATTTTTCTTGTTTTTCTATTTTCATGTAATCTGTTGTTATATAAGAAAATCGTTAAATTATCATCTTATACAATTTAGTTTCCCAATAACCCAATCATTAGAACATTTATTTATACAATTTAAAGTTGGTCATCAAGTTTGTGTGCTGGGTAATTTTTACAGGCCTCCGAGTACCCCGATAAATGACATAATCCAAGATTTTGATAATATTTTATGTGATAGTTTTTTAAGTGCTGATGTATTTTTATGTCTAGGAGATTTTAATGTGAATTTCTTTAATCTTAACAACCCGGTCTTGAACACTTTTGAGTCATATGGTCTTACACAGGTTTTGGAGGATCCCACTAGAGTTACGGAGAGAACTAGCACATTAATTGATCCTATCTTTATAAATAATACAGACCTCATTGAGAAGTCAGGCGTAATATCTTCTGAGGGTATTTCTGATCATAACGTTGTATATATCTCTTTAAATATGCAAGTTAAAAAATCTCCACCGAAAACAATAACATATCGTTGTTTTAAGAATTTTAATCAACAACATTTTTATGACGATTTAAGTAGGTTATCATGGCATCATCTGTTTACAGAGTACAATTTAGACAATAAAATAGCAATTTTTAACAAACATATTTCTGATTTATTCGACAAGCATGCACCAGTCAGAAACGCTCGGGTTACCAAACCAAAAGCGCCCTGGTTAAATGAAGAAATTAAATATTTAAAAAAATTAAGGAAAAAAGCTTGGCAAAAATATAAGAAAAACAGAAATTTGGAAAATAGAAATGATTACAAAATATTGAGAAACAGGGTTGTTGCCGCCATTAGAACTTCAAAAAAAGATTATTTAAGCAATATCACTAGACTAAATAACCCATCTTTAACATGGAGAACTCTAAAAGACCTAAATGTACGTAATAATGTATCAAATTCACTTCCCACTAAGCTCTCTAATCCAGAAAATATTAATTCATACTTTGCATCATTTCTACAAAACGTTTCAAACAAATGTAATAATAAAATTAACTTTTACAATAATAATTCTTTTAACCCACAAAATTCATTTAGTTTCTCATTAGCCAACATAAAGGATATACAGGAGTCTTTAAACAACATAAAAACAAATGCACAAGGTGTAGATAATATTAATATAAAAATGCTCAAGCTCTGTAGTCCATATATCGATCATATAATTTTACATATTATTAATAGTATAATCGAAAATAGTTATATACCTGAACTTTGGAAAACTGCACTGGGAAAACCTCTTTCAAAAATTAATAATCCTCAAAATTTCTCTGATTTAAGAATTATAAGTATTTTGCCCACTATTTCTAAAGTTTTGGAAAGAATCATGTACAATCAAATCTTTAAGTATTTTACAGATAAAAAAATAATACCCGATTGTCAAAATGGCTTTCGCAAAAATTTTTCTACTGCCTCCGCCTTAACAGCAGTTTTGGATGATATAATAAAGGCTAATGATCAGGGGATGATAAGTGTACTTATTCTGCTTGATTTCTCAAAAGCATTTGACACTCTGGATCATAGACTCTTATGTGCTAAACTAAAATATTATGGATTGGACAATAATTCGGTAAATTTTATTAACTCATTTCTAAACGATCGGTCTCAAAAAATTTGTTATGAAAATGTACAATCAGATAGTGTACGTATACATTCTGGGGTTCCACAAGGGTCTATTTTGTCTCCCCTACTTTTTATTATTTATACTATAGACATTATAACATCCTCCACATCATGCAAAACTCAGGCCTATGCAGATGATACACAGCTCTATTACTCTTTTCGCCATACAGATATTCCACAAGCTAGTTATAACATAAATAGTGACTTGGAGACTATAAAATCACTTTCTGAAGAACATAATTTAAAACTAAATTCCGAAAAGTCTAAAGTTATTTGCATAGGTACAAAAAATAAAAGAAATTTTGTTAAAGAAAATTTAAATTTGCAAATTAGTAACATTCCTTTAACTTTTGTGTCAGGTGCTCGGAATCTGGGATTGTTTGTGGACGAAGATTTAAGATTCTGCGAACATGTAAAAAGTATTGTTAAAAAAGCCTTTTGTTCTTTAAAATTAATATATAGTAATAGACATTTATTAAATTTTAATATGAAAAAATTGCTCTGTGAATCTCTAGTTCTCTCCCATTTTACATATTGTGATTTTGTTTACGGTTCTTGTCTATGTGAAGCCGATAAATATCGAATACAAAAAGTTCAAAACGCCTGTTGCAGACTAATCTTTAATATTCGTAAATATGATCACATATCCAAAAAAATCTCAGAATGCAACTGGCTTAATATGAATAACCGTAGAATACATCACTTGGGAAATTTTGTACATAAACTTTTAAATACTACACAGAACTCTAATATTTTGCAACAGAGATTTGTTTTTCGTAGCCATATTCATGATAGAAATGTTAGATTCAAAAACAAATTTACAATGCCTCAGCATAAAACAGCTCTTTTTAGGAGAAGCTTTTCATACAATTCCATTAACTTATACAACTCTTTGCCGGACGAATTTAAGCGTTACAATTTCAATAAATTTAAATATAAATTACGTAATCACCTTTTCTATGAGCAACTAAATAATAGGTAATAATAATTTTTATCAACTGGGTAAGTTTGCAGCGGTGGGGGTGTGCGCCGAAGTGGAATTCAAAATTTCTGTGGACTCTCTAAAAAAAAAGATTATTTGTTACTATTATATTATATATAATTTTTAGATAGAATTAAGAATAGTGTTTAAAACAAATACTCGATATATAGATGCCATTTTAAGATAAAATTAATTAACATTTTATAATACTTGGGATGTTTGATTGACTCATCGCTGGTTGAGTGAGAGTAGCCAGAAGGCTAGACTTCGCCGGAATGAGGTTTGTCTTCATCCCTCACATACTGAATTGTTATTTGAGTTGTTGTTTTTTTTTTTTGTTTGTAATCCTTTTTGGAAATAAAAGCCATTTATTATTATTATTTTATTATTATATGTTAGCAGATTTAGCAATAAATAAATATAGAATAATATTAGGTCTATAGTTACGCAAATAGAAATATTATCCATTCCATGGCCTCCTACAGTTTTTTTTGAGTATGCAGCATCACAATATTCAATAAATAATTAAGATTTTCTGTTAAATTGCGATTTTCTCTCTCAAGATTGAATTTAGGTATTTTTATGAACATTTGCTTAAAAAATACTATTTAAAAAAATCGACTTTTTTCACTTTAAAAAGGTGCAATATTGATTTCATAATATGTCCACCCTGTATAGGTGTGGACCAAAATTTTGTATTCCGTATATGCATTGATGCTTTATAAACTAGAAATTACTACCCAAACGCCCAATTTTAGTTTTTTGATATTTTTATAATGAAAATCAAACATAACCTTAATTACCTCGGAAATTACGCTAAAATGGACTATATCTTAAAATTAGTAACTTATGTTTATTTTTGACAAGGAATCAAATAATGGGCGAAAATACAGGGTGTCCCATTTAAAATTTTAAACTTGATGTCACAGCAAAATCGGGACACAAAAAGATGAATTTAGAATAAAAACTAAAATTGCTCTTCAAAATCACTTAAAATTAGACAAAATCTCACCCCAAAGAATAAAAGGCACTAAAAACACTCTATTCAGACCATACAATTAAAATTTTTCCAGCAGATAAAGGTAATGCAACTATTTGAATGGATTGTACTGACCTTGATCAAAAAATAACCTCACTTATAAACGAAGACACTTAGCCAAAATTAAATAAAGATCCAAGAGAGCACATAGCAAGATAAATATACAATATGCTTAAAAAAAACATAAATACCAATTTATAGATATTGAAGGCTTTAAATTAACACCACACCACAGTAAAATACCACATTTCTATGGTGTACCACAAATTCGCAAATCAAAACATACCATTAAACATTAATTCCATTCTAGGATTATTAACTTTTTGTCTAAAAACCACTTATTTTTAATATAAAAATTAATATTTCCAACAATTTTTTTCTTTACTAAGTAAGCGGATAGTCTATATAATAAAGCAAAAATAATTTGCAAATATTGAAATTTTGTTGAAGAAACAAATTTCATTAAAGATTTTTTAAATCAAAATGATTATCCTAATGATTTCATTGAGAAATATTTTTGTGACTTTGAAAATCCAAAAGTCAATCAAATTCAAAATGGACCAATTGCAAACCTCTTTATACCACACATACCTAACTTATCAGGTAAAATAAAACGAATAGGTAAACGTTTTAACGTAAGAACGATCTATAAAACACAAAATACGCTTAGAAGCAAACTTACAAAAACAAAACCTAACAAGAAAATACAAAAATTGTTATTTATAAAATTCTGTGTCAATGCAATAAATTTTACAATAGGAGAAACCTCCGAGCCATTGGCCAAAATAATCAAAGAATTAAAGAAGACCAAACAAAAAAAACATTTGCCAAAATGCATTAGACAACAATTATAAAATTAATTGGAATGCTTCTGGTATTTTGTCAAAAGAACCTTGTTTCAAAAAAACGTAAAATAAAACAAAGTACCCTAATAATGTTAAATAAAAATAATTGCGTATCATCTTGTTCAGTTAATTTTAATAACACATGGTTAAATTTGCTAAATACTGAAGTAAAAAAAGAATCCTGAAAATAGTATAGTCTTTTAAAAACTTACTTAACTATCTACGAATATACAAGGTATCCTATATAAAATGAAAAAGTTGTTAACTGATTAGAACCAGATAAACACCCTGAACACATGAAATTAATATATTTTTAATTGTTTAAACTAAACGAAGAAATTCTGGTATTTCATTTTTTTACGTCACATAGCTTCTAAGATAAGGTAGTATTTCAAACTACGTGGTACACTCTGTACTTTGCAAATAATGTATAATTGCTGAAAGAGCCAACTATTCCGAGGTCTTCCTATTGATCCGGTATATTTTTTTGTGGTCACTATAAACATAGTAATGAACCCAACCAGTATTAATTTAATTAACGTAAAACGCCATATCTCTAACACATTCTAATAACAGCAACAACTAAGCTAAATATGATTGACGAACGCAATTAAGATCAACTTTTTCTTGGGAAATATAAGCACCCGTAAGGCAATGTTCCACACGCCATTTCTCACAAAGAAGATTGGCATTTCAAATTTGCCATGAAAATGTTTATTAAATTATGCAATTATAGCTCTGATATTAGCTTAGTTAACCGGAAAATTAAATACGTAAATATGACAAACGTTTTATTTACTTTCATTTTCAGGCGAAACGTAGAATCGGACAGAAGCGAAAAGTTTGTATCCGAGTTAAATTAGAACCAATCCAACCAAGTATCTCGCTTATTATTGGTGATAGAACAAAAAAAATTGGTAAATTTCCTTTAGCCGGAACTTCTCTCATTATGAATATTTCCTTTTATTTGGGATAGTGATGTGTAAACTATACTCAATATTTTTATTCATGTTAATACAGAAAATGTTTACATATGTCAAATAGATAAAAGTATATTATTTTAGATACATTTAACTAAGATAGATAAAGTATGTTCCGTAAGCTAATTTAAATCAATTATTAGTAATTACCAAAAATACAAATATATATATATATATATATATATATATATATATATATATATATATATATATATATATATATATATTTATGTATATATATATATATATATATATATATATATATATATATATATATATATGCACTACACGGGGCTGGCTAGTCTATGGCGGCTTGATGAGCCCCAATAAGAGCGAAATCAGGATCGTCGTTTGACTAAAATGGATCATTGAGTCTGCTGCGATGCAGAACATGTTCCAAACAAGGATAATTTTCTTGTTATGACGTTGGTGTACGTGGAATGAAAACATACTATCACTTAATGCTCCCAACGAAAGCCAGGAGTCACAATGTCGGTCGTGGTATTAGCCTGCGGAGTAGTTGTTTTTGTAATTCCATTTTGTGCCTTTGCCCTACACGGGGCTCGCTAGTCTATGGCGGCCTGATGAGCTCTAATAAGAGCGAAATAGTGATCGTCGTTTGACTAATGATGACTGTGATGCAGAACATGTTCCAAACAAGGATCATTTTCTTGTTATGACCTTGGTGTACGTGGAATGAAAACATACTATCATATATATATATATATATATATATATATATATATATATATATATATATATATATGTATATATACATATATATATATATATATATATCAGCACTAACAATTAAAATAACATTTATTAAATACAAACTTAAACAATACAATTATTAAAATACTCATCAAAAGTATAGAATCCCTTAGTTGTTATAAAATTCCTATTTTTTTTAGTGAATGCCAATAAAGGTAAAGCCCCAACATGGTTTGTTAGAGCATTATAAAATTTAATTGCGCAACACCCAAGGCGATCCTGACACCTCTTTAAACATCCATAGCCATGAACAAGACTGTGCTTGCCACGAGTATCATAATCATGATTATCTTCATGTGCCCTGAACAGATCAGCATTCTGCTTGACATATATAGTGCGGGACATGAAAGAAAACCGGGCGGACCTTAAAATAAAGGTTCATAGTCTTAAGCAAGCGGAAAAGTAAAAGTTGTGTACGCAAATAAATTTTATGTTATTTTATTTGTTGTAATAGTTTGCCGCTTCACCTATAAAGTGTGCCAGCTAAGCGGTACGGAAAATTAATCGAGGATTTAGTAAATTTCGGACTGGTCCACTTGTAATTGGGATGTGCCTAGAGTCTCCATGTACTTGCCGCTAGAAGGTTCTAGCTATTTCCAGTGGCGCCTATACATTTCGAGCATTTGTTTTCATTTCTATATAAATGCGTTGCGTTGAATTTGAATTATTATTTCGAAGTAACGATGGCGAGCAAAAGAGGAAAAACAATTCGAAGTGGTGCACGTGAAGTTATTACGAGCGTTATAGAGGCCTGTACTAGAGAAGCTGAAAATAATAGTTTGACTATTCGAATTCAAAATCGAACAGAACGCGTTGCATTTTACACTGGTGTTTCGGAAAGTAGTGTAAGAAAAATTCAAAGGGAACATGAATGATCGCTCATGTTCTACTTCACCTTTAAAATCTCCTGGTAAAAAAGACCCCGATTCTCATACAAAGATAAAATTGACGATGGTGATTTTCAAATAATTCGACGAACAATAGAGGATTTTTATATAAACTTGAAGAAGGTTCCGACCTGCAAACCCCTACTTCGTGCCGTAAAGAACAAAACAGATTTTCCGTACGGGTATAAAACCTTAAATCGGCTTTTAGGATCAAATAGTTTTGTTTGGCGCAAGTGCCAGAACAAACGAAAATTGCTCATCGAGAGACCAAACGTTTTTCACTGGCGGGTGAAATATCTATCAACTGTAAGGCAATATAGGCAAGAAGGACGCAATATTGTGTATCTAGACGAAACCTAGGTAGATAATGAGATGACAGTGAACAGATAGTGGCAAAGTGAAAGTGCTACAGGTGTCGTTCAGGGAACCCGCTCTAATAGTCACTTTATGATAGTTCATGCTGGTTCAGAAGCCGGATTTGTTCCAGATGCTGCTTTAGTTTTTCGCTCGGGATTAACAACTGGAGACTATCATAGACAGATGAATAGAGATAATTTTGAAAAGTGGTTGCTTGAGAAGCTTCTACCTAACATTCCTCCCAAATCAGTCGTGGTAATGGATAATGCTCATATGATATCGTGGCTTAAATCGAACAATCTTGTATGTGATCCAACATGGAGAAAATATCAATTATATGAAGTAATATCAGCCAATAAGCGTAGAGAAAAAAAGGATAAAATTTACGGTCTTATACGTAACCTCGGTCATACACCTTTAAGGCTGCCTCCATACATGTGCGACCTCAACCCTATTGAACTTGCATGGGCAGGAGTAAAAAAATATATTCGAGAGCGCAACACCGGTGAACTTTCAATTAAAGATTTAAATAAAATAACATTAGAAGCGATTGACTCAATATCGGCTGAAAATTGGAAACAGTATGTTAAACATGTTCGTTCTATTGAAGATAAATACTTGGAAATAGATGGCAAAATTGAAACGGTTATTGATGATTTAGTTATCACACTGGGATCTTCAAGAAGTGACGACGAAACCTTATCATTTTCAGAGGGAGACAACGATTTAGCAGGAATTGAACTATTAGAATCACAGCCGTCAACCTGAAAAATGGCTTAGTTTTTTTTCATATATTTTGTAAAATTGTTCATAAAGTAGCTGTCAATAAACTGCTAATTAATTTTTATGTTCAATACCGGGTGTCAAAAGATATCTAATATTGCAATTAATATTTGAAAAACTACAGAACTCATATTTTTCCAAAATTAACACATCAATGTAGTTATAGTAGGGGAGCCCGCACTGATTCCAGTGAACAAGATTTATCAAAATTTTAACTTATGGAGTTCGACTTTGGGCTATTCGGGTATGCCAAAAGTGACCGCTTGTCTCCGTCTGTCATATTACTTTGTACAGGGGGCTTCTTTGTGAAGTACTATACAGGGCGATTCCTAATTGCGTGCTAATGTTAAAGAGGGGTGATTCTTGGACTTTTTTAGGAAAAAAGTTTAATATGAACCTAAAAGTCTTAACTTTAGAGCTACAGGGTTTAAAAAAAAACATTTTTTTAAATCCTAATTCTGATGCTATTATAGGTAAATAACTGTGTGAAATATGATATACGTCTTTTATGCATAAAAGGGCATTTTTTATTAACAATCAATTTTTGAAATTTCTACCAGTGGCGTGCATATGTAATTAACCTGGCTAAATCTCGTATGCTCCTTAATGCATAGAAGACGTGTATCAAATTTCATGCAGTTATCTACAATAGCATCAGAATTGGGATGAAAAAATGTTTTTCTTTTTAAACTTTACCATCCTGTTAAGACTTTTAGGTCACAAAAACACCCCCCAACATCAGCACTCAATTAGGAAACGCTCTGTATAGTACTCCACAGTGACGGCCCCTGTATAAAGTAATATGACAAACGGAGACAGGCGGCCACTTTTGGCATACCCGAGTAGCCCAAAGTCGAACTGCATAAATTAAGATTTTGATAAATCTCGTTCACTGGATCTGATGCTGGCTGCGCTTGTAGCCCGGGAACCGTTAATGACAGAACTAAAAAAAAAATATATTTATAGGTAAATCGATCAATAAAAAACCAAAATTAAATTATTTTAAAATTCGAAAGTTCGCCGTTTTTGCAACACAAAAGAGATATAGAAATGCGGTACACGAAAGAAAACAGACAAATATAGATAAAGGTTCATTAGGCATAGTTACATTTTTTAATTATCTGAATCGTATAGTCAAAAAGGAGGCCCATATTATTTAAAGAACGACGGGACACCACTGGTTTAAAGAGATTTCTTGGCCGACCTTCCTAAACCGATTGACTTCGCCCGGTTTTCTTTCGTGTCCCGCACTTTAGCAGACACACATACACATATAAACATGGCACAGTTATCACTCGTAGACGTACATATGCATGCCTGCAGTCATCCCAACCAGATATCAGCCAGATATCACTCTCACGGCTCCTCTCTGCAAACTAAATACTCTGTGAGTCTCAGCTGAATGACATCATGCAAGAATTGCATATGAAAGGTGCGCATGAAAGATGGCAAAATATGATGTTCTTATAACATCAGCCGAGACACACTGAGCAAAATTTCTCAAAACGTAGAGTACTGTTTAGTTTCTCGGCCAAAAAATCTATGTGCCCACCCCATTGAAGTCTTGTGTCCAGAACAACCCCCAGAAAGTTTACCTCCGAAGTATCGGTCATCTCGACCAAGTTCCTAAGAGAAAAAACAACCCTGTTTGTCTTATCAGCATTCAACAATAGTCGATTCAAGCAAAACCAGTCACCAGCTCTCTCTTGTGCCTCCATGGAGCCCCTGAATGTACGATCTAAAGTGTCTGCCGCAGAGGACGCTGTTGTGACGTCAGCAAAAAGTGTATATTTTTCTTTGGTCTGGCTACTAGGAAGATCATTGATATAGATTAAGAATAGGATTGGGCCCAAAACTGATCCTTGTGGAACTCCAATTTTAATTTTACTTTTTGCCGAAGACACCCCAGCAACCCTTACAATTTGACACCTGTCCTCCAAGTATGATTTTATTAGGTTTAGGCTATTTTTATAAACATTATAGTGCTTCAGTTTTCGCAGCAGAATTCCATGGTCGACACAATCAAAAGCCTTGCTCAAATCACAGAACAAGACTGAACAGTACTGCCTGCTCTGGAATGCCTCCACTATGCCAGACACAAGATCCAATATACCAAGAGTGGTACTTTTATTCGTTTGGAAGCCAAACTGTGGACAGGAGAAAAGACCATTTCCCTCAAAGAATCTCACAATCTGAATTGCCATACATTTTTCTAGAACCTTGGATACCATGGGCTGCAAGGATATAGACCGATAGTCCTCAGGGATTTAAGGGATTAAGGGATCTCCTTTCTTAACTAATTTAGTTCAGTACAGGAACAGTAGGAACAATATATATATATATATATATATATATATATATATATATATATATATATATACTGTCTTTTCGAACATTTTTATTGGACGCCATTTTATTCCAATGCCACACTTCATTTTCGGCATAATTTAAAATGAAGTCAATAAGTAGTTTTTATATTGACACACACGTCGCACAGTGGATCGAGGTATAGGAAAATTTGGACATTCGTTTTAAAATTCAATAATCTTTTTTGTTTTAAACTTTGATTGTTTCTTTTGGATTAGTAAAAAGGAAAAAAGTCACGTTAAGGTAAAATATTAGATTTCATATAAATGACATATTTTTATGTCAAAAGTGTATATTATAGTGTCAAAAATATTATGTCAAAAATTAAATAAGATGAATAATTTCATAAGGCCAGTGAATGCTGTTAAGTTAGCCACGAAATCACAAAATTTGAATTTAATTTTATATTATACTATACATACAACAGGCAAAAAAAAAGAATATCTTGAAAATATTATTAACAAGTATTTTAAATATATAAATTTCTAGAATGTTTAAATAAGAATTAATAACAAAACTATAATCTAGTATTTTTTTACAAAATAGAAACCAAATAGCTTCATTTAACTTAAAATTTAAATTAAACTTAATTTAAATTGAAACTTAATTTAACTTAAAATTTAAATTGAAAGCAAGGAAAGCACCTCTTCAGCCATTATAATATCTTTTTTATTGTAACATTTCAGTCTTAAGGTAGAAATAAGGGGATCTGATGAGAGTAATAAATTGTGCAAAACGTCTTCGTTTGTGAATTTTCTGTTACATTTTCTTAAACGAAACTCTCTATAATGGCGGAAGTGTTTATTACTTGCTTCTGCGGCTTCTTCAGAAAGAATGCCTACAGGAAATATAAAGTTTTTTATAATCCCAGCTCCATGCATGAGAATTGTGTGTATGGATGCCGGCATGTTATACCATCCATATAAATTTATAAATAATTTTGCTGTATCTTTGGCAAACTGATCAAATTTTTGTGCATTAATATTTTTACCAGACGCCAAAACTTGCAGTATAACATTAAATCTTTTTATTAAAGTTTCATAGATGCCAATAATTTCGAATGACCTTCTATAATTTTCAAAAAATCTTCTCGCTGTTCTTCCCGTTATTGGACCTACCCAGTCCTTGTTTTACAGAATCCACATGTAGGCCAATTTCCTCCTTAAATCTAGAACAAAATTCTTCAGAAATCGTTCAGAAATATTGGCATTTTTGACACCTTTTTTTAAACAAAAAGTCAATATTTCCTTTCATTTAGTTGATGCTAGGTAACGACAAATAACTGCAAGGAAATATCATTATTGTACTGTAAGGAAATATAATTTCCTGATAGTCATTTCCTTACAGTTGACTAAAAATTTAAAATTTATATACAACAAATAATATATTGTCCTTTAAACAGTTTTCGATTTTCGGAAATATAATATGTATACCTCGTAGGAAAAATCACATTCCCGGACGTTTTGCCAGTCTACTAGATATACAATAAACTATTATTGTATTAAAATTTAGAAAAATAATTATTAATAAATAAAATTTATATAAAGAGCAGAAAGCAATACTATACCTTCTTTGTATTGGTTTTTTCCTATATTCCTTTTGTCGTTTCTCTTGCGAACTTCTCGCGGGACTTTTTTTTAAATCTAGGTTATAGGATACATGGAGCATACATTCCAAAGCTCTGATCCAGGAGTGAAGAGTAGAGATTCCTAAAGAATATTGATTCTCATTTGGAATTTGCTTGTTTATGATCTACAAAATATCAAAGTAATAACTTTAATGTAAAATATTGAATAAATGCCTAGCATAGATACTGTTTAAAAATGTTTGGAAAATTACCTCCATGTTGTTCATTTCAGTAGGTTTTGCTCCGCAAATATAACATACCATTGTTTAAACTCCTGCTAAACAGGAACAAATTTTACCATCAATCATAGTTAAATAAATTTCGTGCGTTATAGATAATCCACCAGGAAAAGTCGTTTTAGTAAGCAATTCTTTTTCTTCATTAAGAGATTGAAAACATTGAGAATGATTTCCTTTGATTCTTTGACGAACTTAAAACTAATTGGTCTGTAATAAAACGTAGACGAAGGCATTGGATTTTGCCAAATAATCTTGGAAAAGTCGTTTAAATGAACTAGTCTTAGAGGTACGTAAGCTGACATAAAAATGCTAGAATAATACGAATTCACTGTTTCAAAAGTTTGCTTATACACACTAACTTGCCAACTTCGTTAACAATATTGCAAAATTAAGTTCATCAAGATTTTCCTGCTTTAATTTTTCCGTCCGTCTTCGTTTTTGTCTATCCGACAAATTTTGAAAAGCTTTCGTCGCCTACCGTTAATATCGGTTTCCGGACTGTTTTGGCCATTTAAATTTCAGGCTAAGCCAAAAGCGATTCTGAATTAATAATCTTCATTTGTTTCTAAATGCTTTCTTCCATTTATTAACCAAAGTTTTACAAAAGAGTCTCCTCACACATTCCTTAAGTTCTTTAATTTGCTTTGCAGTACAACTAGATTTTAGCGCGCAAATTATCCCGTTTGATATCGTTTTAAAATCACCATAATCAACATTTTGAGCTTTTATGTCAAAAAATAAATCTTGATTACACTTTAAACCTTCCATAATAAATAAAGTTAAATCACAGTAACTTTTAAATATTCGCAAATAAAATATATTCTTAGATTGAATTTTATTGATAACACGCAGCGTTACCATAGTTACCCGAGTCCTGTACAAAACCATAGCTTGCTGAGAATAGCAAATTGATAACCGTAAAGGTTTTTGAGCGGTATTTATTAAAGGCGTTTAAATGTATACCAAGTCTAACTGGATAGTTACAGGTTTAAGATGACGTATGTAAAAATGAAACAAATATTTTTTTTAAATGTCATTATTGAAAAATATGATAGTGACATAAGCAGAACCTAATTGGTGAATTAAGAGTTTTAATTTCGAAGGCAACTTGCAACTCTTAAACCTTTTTAGTGAACACGGGAGTTAATTTTTTTCGTACTGCACCCTATAATAAATATATGATTATTTCGAACGGTCGCAAGTGGTCGCAGCTAATTCTTGTGGATATCATCTAAGGGATGTTTAACCTTATTACAACACATACTCTTAGCCTGGCCATTTTTGTCAATTTTTTTTTAAGTCAAAAAAGTTAAAAACTAGAATAAAAAAAATCATTTATAAAAAAATTAATTTCCTCAAAATTTGGAAACAACTAGAAATAGATATATACAGTTTTTGACTCTCAGAACATATGTTTTTATTATGTTACACAGCGATAATTGTAAATTTAATAATAATACATTTTCTGATTAACTAAAAATTGGTAAATATTTTGTCTGATTTAAGCAATTATTATTATTGATTATAACTTAAACACCTATAATTTTTTTACATATATCGGTAACCAAAAACATAATATGGTGTTTTCTATAAAGAACAATATGTTTGCAACATAAAAACATAACATTGTTCAAACAAAACCATACTTTTGAATATTTTCAATTCTGAGTTTAAAGTCAGAATTTAACAAAATTCTGAGTTCAAAGTCGGAATTTAACAAAATTCTGAGTTTAAAGTCGGAATTTAACAAAATTCTGAGTTTAAAGTCAGAATTTAGTCCGTACAATTGCATAACAAACTGGAACCAAAAAACAAGTTAAATATTCTTGTTTGAATAATGGTAAATGCGCTATGAATTGTTTCACCAAACACCAGACAGTTAAAAAAGGGTGGAGGGTACAAAATAAAAGTTTCCTAGTTTGATTTTTGAGTGTTAAATAAGTCTCAGACAAATTAAACATATGTTTAATTAGTTCATTTTATATATTTTTATTTATTTCTATTGTTGAAAAAAAGCCAAATTGAACTTTAGAAATTTTTATTAAAAAAATATGTGTTTTTTTAATAATATATACACCAAAATGTAACATAAAAGAATGAAAAACAGCATATACTTACAAGAAAACATACATTAAACGGTTCAGAATATAAAAAAGGTAATACAAAACGATAAATAAGTCTTAGGAAACGGTTCAAATATGTTTCAACGATGTAAGGGTGTCTCGCTTTTAGAAGTAAAAACGAAGCATATTGACAGATCTCCTCCTCTCTTTCAGGGTGATTCAAGTTAAGTGTCCTATTTAAAATACCTGGAGACCCAACGAATAGGATGTTTTGAGAATTTAGCTTTGGCCATAGATGCACATAATATACTCTCGTTATAAAATATTTTAAATTGCGCTACCTCAAACCGGAGGCATCATCCGTTTTTTAAATGAAATGCCCTATATTTCATTAAATTTTTATATTTTTCTGAAAAATCCGTACACTTATTAAGTTACTTTTCTCATGCCTAAATTTAACTGTTTTCGAGAAAATGGCGCTTGAACAATGACAATTTTGATCCTTTAAAGCTCCGGTAAATCTCAAACCAGTTTACTTGCTACGAAATGGATTTCACTTATCTGTCTTAATATTTAATTATCTATCTCCTGACACCAATTTCAGGTTTGACAGTAGATGTCAAAAATGCATTTCGTTAAATTCTGACTTTAAACTCAGAATTTAGTTAAATTCGGACTTTAAACTCAGAATTTTGTTAATTTCTTCTTCAAACTCAGAATTTAGTTAAATTTCGACTTTAAACTCAGACTTTTGTTAAATTCTGACTTTAAAGTCAGAATTTAAAAATAAAAAAAAATTGTGGCCCTTATACGCTTCCGTAGTTTTGATATCTTATATTTATATCAAAATGTTACCAGTTCATTCTTACGTAACTCTTAATTTTTTGCAAAATTTAAGTTAAATTGGATAATTAATACTTTTAGTAATAATTTTTTAACGTTTCTCTAGGCCGCCATCTTGTTCCGGCGTATTGGATTTTGACCAAAATATTCAGGTTATCCCCATATGAGCCTTAAATTATTTCCAAAATTTGAAGTCAATCTGAAGAGTAGTTTTTAAGCTATGCCGCGAACTGACAGACAGACAAACAAACCGGTAGGCGGACTGACGGAATTGATAAAACATATTTCTAGGGGACGCTAAAACGTGAAGATACGTAAAACCTGCTTGGGTTTTTTTTTGCCGCCATTTTGTTCCACCATCTTGACTTAGTACCACAGTTTTACTAGTTCATCTCTATACTACAATTAGTTATGGCACATAATTTGAAATTTGTCTATTAAGTAGCTTTTTCAGGCTGAATTTCTAAATATTTTATTAAGCGGCCATTTTGTTCCACCATCTTGTATTCGTACCAAACTTTTAAAAAATAAAGGTAGCCTTAATATATTGGAGGGAATCAATCTGCATTAAAAATCGAGTTCGAGCGTGCGTGGATGATTTTTTCTATCTATAGTTGCACAATTGAGAGCCAATTAATATACCATTAAGAAAAATCTGATCGTTTTCAAAACTTTTGAAAAAAACTGAAAATTTGAAAAAACGTTTTTAAATCTTTCTTCCTCCATTTGAAGAAATAATTGAAAATCAACACCACTTTGTCACTGCCACATGGCAATATCACATTTTATACACGACGTTTCATTAGTTTCTTTTTTTTAAATACGGGCCTGGATTTTTTTTACCAGTTCTTAAAAAGCCTAGTCTAAAAAAATCCAGGTCCGTATTTAAAAAGCCAAATTGATGAAGGATGTTCGCAGACATAAAATGTGATAATGCAGTGTAGCAAAGGAGAAAAAGTGGCAATAAGAAAGTGGTATTGATTTTCGATTATTTCTTCAAATAAAGGAAATTTTTTTTTTAATTTCAGTTTTTTCCAAAATTTCAGGAACGAAACAATTTTCAGATTTCTCTTAATGGCATGTTAATTGGCCCCAATCTTGCAACTTTGCCCCAATTTAACCGACTCTGTATCTCCCTTAGTTTATGATATCCCAATAGTGAGGCCCGAACCTGGGACACTCTGTACAACGACTTTACCCACTTAAGTACACTGTGTCCCATTTTGGGTACTTTTGCGGGGTATCTCTGTTATTTTTATAGATAGAAAGTTGCGGTTTTCGCGATAGTGTGCTACATTTTCGTAAAACTAAAGATGCCGTTACCAAAATTATCGTAGCTCTTTTAGTTACAGGGCCAAATTGAAAATGTTACATTTTCAGACACCCCTCGTATCTCAACTATCAGATAACTTATCGAAAATGTGAAAACTGTTTCTTATATAACTTTTCCCGTAGAACTCAATTCCGCCTTCGGAATTAGTATACAGGGTCAGAGCAAAAAATTTGTCAGACCCTACTTTATTTTTTTAAATGGAACACCCTGTATATTTATATAATTTTTCTTTTTTTTACCTTTTCAAAAAATATATATTAGTATGCACTTTTTCTAAGAAACTCGCAAATAAATGACAATTTTCTGAAATTAAATCTATAATTTAATAGTAGGCCATGAATAACAATAATAATCAATTGAAAGTTACATATTGCTAACGAAGAATTGGATACCTTGCATATAGGTATCTTCTTATATAAAAATACCTACAGAGTTTTTTAATAATAGTAAGTTTGTTACAGTTTTATAGCATAAAGTAACTGTATAATAATAACAATATAACAAACACAAAAAATGACATTATTAAAAAAAAGAAAAAACAAATTTCTGAAGGTGATGTTTAAATTGACAAACCATTTTCTCTAATGCAAAATTGGCACATTTTTGTAATTCTTTGAATAGTGTTAAAAAGAACCATTGGTTTCATTCGCAGATTTCGAAAGGCTAAATGAATTGCCTCTCGAAGTTCTGCTATGCCGTGATATCGTGTTTTATATACTTCATTTTGTATATAGCCCCATAAAAAAAATTTAAAACTGAGAGATCTGGAGATTGTGGAGGCCATCTAATCTAGAGTTGTGACTTGGGGCACCATCTTGCTGTACGTAAACAGCATTATATTGGGCTAATGATATATTTTGGAGCAGTTCTGGAATAACGTCATCAAGGATTTCTAGGTATCTACATGCTGTAAGACCTCCTTCAAAAATCCTATAAATTGTATGTCTACCCAAAATGAAACATGACACCCAACTCCAAAGCGTCCTTCTTGTGCCCTTTCAAACTGTAAATGCTGATTTTCACTATGCCAGTTCCTGGTATTGTGACCATTAAAAATTCCCGCACTTGAAAAAAAACATTCATCTGACCAGATAACAAGTCTGCCAAATAAATCGTTAGCATCGATTTGTTGCAAATACCACTGGCAAAACAGTGTCCGGTGCTCGGCATTCCAGGATGCAAATGTTGCACTATATTAATTTATATGGATGATACTTATATTTCTTTAAGACCCTTTGACCGACAGTGTTTGGCACACCAATTTCCTTCTAAATTTTTCTACATGAGGGCGAAGGTGTTGCTTCTATATACAGTGTGTCCCAGATTCGCTTGTCTATACAGGGATCTCGGCTCCTATTACACCTACAGCAAAGGTTAAATGGGGAAAGTTTTAAAGGAAACTTATTGCATTCGATATCCGTCTTCAGATTTACGATCGATCAATTGTTGGGAATATCGCGCAAAAACCGAAAATGGCGGATTTCGTTTTTGGCCAGTATATCCAGAACGGTAAATTTGACAGCTGCCAAAATGTGACATTATTCGAACACATTTTTAAGACAAATAAGATGGCGTATACGACACGTGTTCATTGTTTTTTGTTAACCCGCAACCCGCCTCAAATTTCATTTTTCTTATGGCCGCCATATTGAATTTTTCGATTTTTGGAAAGAGCCTAAAATTTCCAGTCTAGTGATATCTCACAAGTACATTAAAGATTTTAGTTTCATCGTAATATCACACTTCGTAAAGTTAGGTTTCAGTTTTTTCTAAGGAGGCCATGATTTAAAGTAATATTAGCTCTCAATGCTTTTTTAAGGAGGCCATGATTTATCTGTAACAAAATTGGATTTTGACTTTGACGTTAAGTTAAATAGTTGAAAGTATCAAAGCTGTGTTTTAATAAGTAGTAGGTACGGTTTTATACCAATAAAATCATAAATCTGACACATAAATTGTCAAAACCTATAGAAAATGGCCGGCATTCCGTATTCAAATGAAGAAAAGGTTGACATGTTAGCTCTGTACTTTCAATCATACAGAAACACCGACGTTACCTCAGCAAGGTATTTGGAGATGTACCCCGAACGACAGCAGCGTCATAAAACCCAATTCAGGAAAATCGTAGTTAATTTAATTAACCATGGTGCCTTCGAACAACCTAGAAGCGGATACAATAATAACAATGAAAATCGAGACATACACGTAACAATGCAAGGACTTAAGTAAACTGATTTTCCAAGACGACTACAGTTCTGTGAGTGGTATACTAGGAGATGTAATGAAAATCCTGATTTTGTAAATCATGTCTTGTGGTCCGATGAGAGCAGGTTCACGAATTGTGGAGGCTCTAATAGGCACAACCGTCATCATTGGGCTGTGCAAAATCCTCACGAAGTGGCAGAGAGACGTCTACAGATCAGATTTGGAAGTAACGTTTGGTGTGGGATCATTGGTAAGTTAATCTAACCAATCTTTTTTAAATAGGCACCAAATGATGGTCAAATAATAATCTTTTTTTTTTTCGTTTAGTTCTTTAATGATACTAAAAGAGTATAATCTAATAAAAAAAAGTAAAACGTTCTACTCTAGTCAGTCAACTTACTTTTTTGATATTGTATTACATTTTTGTTCAATCATTTTGTATTGTAGTTTCGAAGAACCTATCAAAATAGAATTGGGTTCTATAAATTTATTAACACTTTATCTAAATTTTCTGCAGATTTAGCTAATTCTCTAAAATTATTTTGATTGTCTGAATAAATCATTATTATGACCCGGGAAGCCTAGTTCTTGCGTTATGAAAAAAATACCATATTAATCAAATGTCGAATTATTTTTCGATTTTCATTTTGATTTACAGAAAGGCGTTCAGCTGTATTTCCGAATAATTTAAATTTTAAAGCGCAAGGAGTTTGTTCTTTTGATATTTTATGTTTTATTAAGGCACGGTGTACTTCTTTAAGATTATTATATCACTGAAATAAATTGATTTAGTATTCCCGAAATTAATATGCAATACCAACAAAATAATCTATGACGGCTATTACTTCCCGCTAACAAAATATGTTTTTCTTTTTCATAATAGAGCTGAATAGGTTTCAACTGTATACAAGCTCATTCATTACGGGATGTTTCGATAATTATTTTTAGAAAGAGAATATCTACTTTTTAATAAAGATAATTTTCCCTTTATAATTTATAGTTTCTAGTAACACCCGGCCGACCCTGCTACCCTTGACTGTTGGGCACCTATTTATAAATTATTAATCATTTCAGGAAATCGACTTATTGGACCATTTTTGTTTGACTACAACCTAAACGGGCAGAGGTACCTAGAGCTTTTGCGAAACCAGGTTGTACCAGCCTTACGAGCTATTCTAACGGAAGATGAATTAAGAAGAACTTGTTTTCAACAAGACGGATGTCCGGCTCACAATACCATTCAAGTCAGGAACTTCATAAGAGAGCAGTTTGACGAAAAAATAATTTCTTTAAATGGTCCAATATCTTGGCCTCCTAGATCCCCTGACCTGACGCCCTTGGATTTCTACCTCTGGGGTCACACGAAGAATGAAATCTATGAATTTGATCCTCCCGTGACCATAGAAATCCTGAGACAAAGAGTTCTGGACACATTTAGAAATATTAACCGAAATACACTTACCAGGGTTGTACGAACCAATTGTCAAAAATGTCTCGATACAAATGGACGTCATTTTCCAGATTTGTAAATTAATGTTACCCACTTACAAAGTAGTTAAAGCTCATTTAGATTTTTTAAGTCGTTATTTACGTTCATGTTGTATTGAAAATTCAATGCTTTCTATACATTACTTACTTATTAATGTAATCTTGTGACAAATAAATCATGGCCTCCTTTAAAAACATTGAAACCTAATTTACGAAGTGTGATATTTTGATGACTTTAAATCATAAGAAAAATGAAAGTTGAGGCGGGTTGCGGGTTAACAAAAAACAATGAAGACGTGTCATATACGCCATCTTATTTGTCTTAAAAATGTGGCCGAATAATGTCACATTTTGACAGCTGTCAAATTTACCGTTCTGGATATACTGGTGAAAAACGAAATCCGCCATTTTCGGTTTGTCGCCGATATTACCCAAACTTATTGATCGATCGTAAATCTGAAGCCAGATATCGAATGCAATAAGTTTCCTCTAAAACTTTCCCCGTTGAACCTTTGCTGTAGGTATAATAGGAGCCGAGATTCCCTGTTCTCTTTGTTGTATGTTTTAGGATGCTAAACTAAATTTGCTTTTAAACGAATAAATATCTCAATAAACGGCTGCCTTCTTATAACGTTGGTTTTTATAATAATAAATTATGTTTATACCTCCTTGTGTCTTACCAACTATGTGCTTGACGACAGCTGTTCATCGAAGAGCATTATTTGTGTAGGTTCGTTCAAATTTGAGCTAGTTGTGCATATAAGAAAACTTGAGCGCCACTGCTTTATTTGAAGGAAAAAAAAAACAGAAACCTATCATAGACTTACCTTTCTCAAATGGTTAGGAACGTTTTGTAAAATAAAATACAGAGGTAACAATAACAATGTTTATTTGCCGCTGCCTTGACTCTGGCAGTTTGACATAAACCCTCCCTTTTTTAAATCCCTTAGTCACTTGCTTAGTACAATTTTGTACATATTTACATTGTCTACAACAAGGCAAATAAAATTTTGTAATAATAAAAATTCAAGAAATAAATGATGTTTATAAAACACGGGTAGCGCACATGCGTAAAATTCTAGACTTTTTTACCCTTTTTGCATTATATTAGCACTTTGACTATGTATATTTAGAATGGCATTTGCCTTTTACAATTTATAAAAAAATATATTTAAAATGACAAATATATTTTGTTAAACTTTAAATTTTAAATATAGATACTATAGTAAACTATAACTGGCCTGTCTCCTGGACATCATAATACCATATCAAACTGATTCAGAGATAATCCAATTAGAAAAACATAACTTCTGGAACTTGGATCATTTTTGAAGTTATATCAGAAACTGTAATTTCTTGTCTAGAAGTTAGATACATTCTACAACTGGATGGAGTTATACTCTAGAACTTCAACTAGGTATTCTGGATAACTCCAACTAGAGCCCTAAATTATTTAATTCCTTATAATTTCATCCCTAATACAGAGTTATTCACGCAACCCGTTCATTAAAAGTTTTTGATGATGCCATTTAGATAAAAATTTCAAATTTTGGGATTAGTGTAAGGTCAAGGGGTACTTCTTTTTTGAAATATTTTCAACTTCCTGTGACTTCCGGTTTAACCGGAAGTTGGTATCAACTGGCTTATTTTAAATGGAATACCCTGTATTTTATGATATTTTTGGATTTTACGGAGAATTTTAATGCTATTTTATGTAGCATGTCCTATACCTAGGTTCAAGCGTTCTTAAGATACTTGAACTTGAACCAAAAATGAGCCAAAATATGAAGATATAATCTTCATATTTTGCAGACGATCGGTAAATAATCTTAGGTTTCTATTTTTTTTTATTGAATGTGTCTATTTTTATACAGGGTGTCCTAAATTCAGCGGCAAACATTCACATTTTCAAAGCCGCTACACCTTCCCGTAGTAAGCCATGGAAAAACAATTGTTGTGCTTTTCTATTCAACATGACAGCTGATTTGAAACTTTTAATAATTAAATAATAATTTATTTTATATTCGCGGAGAATGTTACAAAATATTGGAGAGAACGTGCCATGTTTTTAATGAAAAACATCCTCATTTATCGCCAATGAACAAGAGAAAATTGAAGAGGATTGAAACGAAATTTATTCGTTTCGGAAAAGTTAAAGTTATAAAAAATGTAATAAATTGTTTACATTATTTTTATCCATATCTACTAAGTTCGAGACTGTTCTAAACTTGTTTTAGTGAACTTAAAAATTATAGCAATCTAACAATCAACAATAAATAAATAAAATAATAAAATTGTATTATAACAAATGTTCTATATGCTGTCCGTTCATTTGAAGACACATTTCAATTCTTCTTTGTACAATTGCTGTGGCCCGTTGAATTTGTCCGTTTTCTAATTCGGCAAAAGCTGTTCGTTTCCTGTCCAGTAAATCTTGTTGGTTATTTACTTGGGAAGCATAGACTTTACCTTTGATAAATCCCCGTAAATAAAAATCAAGGGGTATTAAATCAGGCGATCGCTGGGGTCATCTCTAAGGGCCATTGGGACCAATCCAGCGATCTTCAAAAATTCGAGATAATTGGAGATAAACTGCAGCGGAATTATGTGATGGTGCCCCATCTAATTGATACCAATAATTTTGCAGCTCACCAATAGGAATTTCTTCTATAAATTCAGTCCTCGTAGAATTTCCAAATACTTATCACTGTTAAAATTGTCTTCATAAATATAGTACCGCACCTGATCATTTAATACTATACCGAAAACATTCAAGCTAAACCTCTCTTGAGAACGCGTTTCGCGTAAAGCGAGCGGATTTTCTGCTGCCCAGAAATGTTCGTTTCTTCTGTTTGTTATTCCTTCTCTAGAAAATTTCGCTTCATCGGTCCAAAATATTTTTGAAAGGAATTCAGGGTCCTCTTGAATTTTCAAAAACATGAATTCGCAAAATTCTACTCGTCGGACGTCATCACCTGGTCTCAAGGCTTGCACGTTTTGGAAGGAATAAGGGTGCTTATGATGTTCGCTCAAGATTCTTTGGACAGATAAAGAAGAAATTCCCAAATCGTTTTCTGCAGACGGTATTGAACTTTGCGGGTTTGCGTGGAAATAAGCTAATGTGTTTATTACGTTATCCTCGATATTTGTCACTGGTTTCGGAACATTTTTTGTAACTTTAACCTTGCCAAAACGCAAAAAGTTCGTTTCAATCCTCTTGAATTTTGACTTGTTCATTGGCGGCAAATCAGGGTGGCGTTCACTAAACACACGACACGTTCTCTCCAAAATTTTATAACATTCTCCATGACTATAAAATAGATTGAGAATATCAGCGTTCGAGTATTCTTCCATTTCGATTTAGAAGATTTAGTTTATCACTGACAGCTTTCGATAAATAACGCATACTAATCATCTGTCATATTGGATATTGGATTTCAATTGTTTTTCCATGGCTCACCATTGGAACATATAAACATTTAAGTAAATACATACGATATTTTTATAAAACCCAATTATTTCGAAAATGGTTACGTATAGGTATAGGAAACCTTAATACAGTTCGATAGAAAATGAAATTCTACATTTGATAGTGCATAAAGTTATAGGGTGTCCCATTTAAAAAAACGGACTTTAGCGGCTTTGAAAATGTGAATGTTTGCCGCTGAATTTAGGACACCCTGTATAAAAATAGACAAATTCAATAAAAAAAATAGAAACCTAAGATTATTTACCGATTGTCTGCAAAATATGAAGATTATATCTTCAAAACTTACAAAAATATGAGATTTTAAAATTTGGTATCCCGAAGGCTCATTTTCGGTTCAAGGTCAAATATCTTAAGAAAGCTTGAACCTAGGTATAGGACATGCTACATAAAATAGCATTAAAATTCTCCGTAGAATCCAAAAATATCATAAAATATAGGGTGTTCTATTTAAAATAAGCAAGTTGAAACCAACTTCCGGTTAAACCGGAAGTGACAGGAAGTTGAAAATATTTCAAAAAAGAAGTACCCCTCGACCTTATCTTAATTCCAAAATTTGAAATTTTTATCTAAATGGCATCATCAAAAACTTTTAATGAACGTGTGGCGTGAGTAACCCATATATATTGTATAAAGCCGGCATCACACGGCAGCGGCCTGTTCCAATTCCAAGAGCGAACGAAGCGATACAAGCGAAAGAGTGCCAACTAGCAGTGCGATAAATGAAAATAGTGAGTTGCGTATAGTGTGTTTTGACGTGTGTAAAGCGGATCCTGTAGTGTGCAGTCGCGCCAGTTTAGTTTTGTCGTGGATATTTTTATCGGAAAATTAATTTTGTTTTTTCTACCTTGACATTACAAATGGCTTCTACTTCGGAAAAAAAATGAAAAATTAGTGAAGAAAATAGCATATTTCAAAAAAAGTGACCTGAATTGTACTTGTTCGTTAGTGTTAATCAAAAACCCGTCTGTTTGGTGTGTCAAGAACTTAAAAAGACATTACGATACAAAGCATGCCACAAAGTATAAGACATTCAAAGGACAATTACGGCAAGATAAGGTGAGAGCTCTAAAAAGTCAACTTTAACGAAAGCAAGATAGTTTTCAAAAGCAGAACATTGAAAATGAAGTAAGTGTGAAGGTTAGCTACATTATGTCCGAAAAAATAACTTTGAAATCAAACCCTTTTACTGATTGAGAATTTATCAAGGAATGTATGGAGGCCGCCTCTGAAGTATTGTGCTCGTCTCAAAAACAACTTTTTTCTAAAAGTTGGTTTGTCTGGTGTCTGTCGCAAGAAGAATCGAAGACTTAGCGGCAGACATTGAAAATTCACTTAAAGAACGTGCATCTAAGTTCGTATACTATTCTGCTGCCCTCGACGAAAGCACAAATTTAACCGATACCGCTCAATTAGCTATATTTATTCGGGCCATTGATAATAATTTTGAAATTACTGAAGACATGGTTGCCTTTTTTCCGATTAAAGGAACTACAAACGGATCTGATATTTATGATAGTACTAAGACGATATAATTTAGAATTGACAAACCTTTCTGCAGTTGTACCAGACGGTGCACCATCCATGGTAAGAAAAAATGAAGGGCTCGTGGGTTTAATGAAAAGGCAGCAGAAAGACCTTTCTTTGATGCATTACCATTGTATCGTTCATCAACAAAATCTTTGTGCAAAATCTACAAATTTTGATGAGGTGATGAAAGTGGTCGTAAAAACAGCGGACTTCATTAAATCACGCGGCCTCAACCACAGAGAATTTTAAAATGCTAAAACACGTTTTTCAACTCAAGAAGGAAATCGCCTCCTTCGTGGAAACCGAAGAGAAACCAGTTCCTTAATTTAGTGATCTCACTGGCTGCGCGACTTTGGATTTCTCACGGACATCACGCTGCACCTCAATGACTTGAACACCAAATTACAAGGAAAAGAAAATCTCATCAACAACCTACTTGACACTGTGAAATTTTTCAATTCTGAGTTTAAAGTTGGAATTTAACAAAATTCTGAGTTTAAAGTCAGAAGTTAACAAAATTCTGAGTTCAAAGTCGGAATTTAATAAAATTCTGAGTTTAAAGTCGGAATTTAACTAAATTCTGAGTTTAAAGTTGGAATTTAACAAAATTCTGAGTTTAAGTAAGTATTTAATAAAATTCTGAGTTTAAAGTCAGAATTTAATAAAATTCTGAGTTTAAAGTCGGAATTTAACTAAATTCTGAGTTTAAGTAAGTATTTAATAAAATTCTGAGTTTAAAGTCAGAATTTAACAAAATTCTGAGGTTAAAGTCGGAATTTTACAAAATTCTGAGTTTAAAGTCAGAATTTCGTCCGTACGATTGCATAACAGACTGGAACCAAGAAAACAAGTTCAATATTCTTGTTTGAATAATGGCAAATGCGCTATGAATTGTTCCACCAAACTACAGATAGTTAAAAAATGATAAAAAGGGGGAGGGTACAAATTAAAAGTTTCCTATTTTAATTTTTGAGTGTTAAATAAGTCCCTGACAAATTAAACATATGTTTAATTAGTTCATTTTATATATTTTAATTTATTTCTATTGCTGAAAAAAAAGCCAAAATGAATACAAGAAAACATATGCATTAAAAGGTTCACAAAATAAAAAAGGTAATACAAAACGATAAATAATTCTTAGGAAATTTTCAGTTCAAATTAGTTTCAAAGATGTAAGGGTGTTTCGCGAAACATACTGACAGATCTCCCCCTCTGTTTCAGGGTGATTCAAGTTAAGTGTCCTATTGGAAATATCTGGAGAATCAACGAATAGTATGTTTTGAGAATTTGGCTTTGGCCATAGATGGATATAATATACCCTGGTTATAAAATATTTTAAATTGCGCGGTGTTGCAGCTTCTACCTCAAATCGGAGGCATCATCCGGTTTTTAAATGAAATGCCCTATATTTTATTAAATTTTTATATTTTTCTAAAAAATCCAAGCACTTATTGAGTTACCTTCCGCATGCCAAAATTTAACTGTTTTCGAGAAAATGGCGCTTAAACAATGACAATTTTGACCCTTTGAAGCTGGGTAAATCTCAAACGAGTTTACTTGCAACGAAGTGGATTTCACTTATCTGTCTTAATATTTAATTATCTATCTCCTGACACCAATTTCAGGTTTGGCAGGAGATGCCAAAAATGCATTTCGTTAAATTCTGACTTTAAACTCAGAATCTAGTTAAATTCCTACTTTAAACTCAGAATTTAGTTAATTTCTGACTTTAAACTAAAAATTTAGTTAAATTTCGACTTTAAACTCAGAATTTTGTTATATTCTGACTTTAAACTTAGAATTTTGTTAAATTCCGACTTCAAAGTCAGAATTTAAAAGTAAAAAAAAATTGTGGCCCTTATACGCTTCCGTAAATCTTGATGTTTTCTCCAATTACCTTTATAATTTTATTTATGTACTTCTGTTTTATTGTTGACATGAAAGTATTATTATCATTATTGTTATTATTATAAAACGTAAAAATCTGAAAAAAAATCAGAAAGTTATTTTTCACGATTACAATACTTTCCTTTTACGAGTGAAATAAAAATCAAAAAGGTGCATTTTTAAAACCACGGCTCTCGGCATGAGAGAGAAGGGAAGGAGAACCAGCAACATTGTAAGTTGCATTTGCTCGGGTTCCAATGTTGATAGTATAGCTTAATAGAGTCAAAAAACGAGTGCAAATTAAAATTCATATTTTAAATTCTCAGTACAGAAGCGAAAAAATAAATAAATGGAAAAATTTTAAAATTAAATGTTCGACGTCAACATACGAAACTGACCCGAAGAACTTCATCCAAGATTGCTTAAATTATGAATTTCCGTCCACAGGAAGAAAGACGAGGTGACATAGATTCTTTTTACGTAAATCCTTGGAAAAAAAAAGTCGGACTAACAATTCGATCACGACGAAATCCCCGCGCCCACGTTTCGTGACGGGCCAATCACGCGCGTCATGTCTTTGGACGGTCCGCGTTTTGCGAAAACAATGAACAAACGGTACGGCCTGCTTTGACGACGACGTCGAAACTCGGAACAACGGAACATCGTCGTCTGGAAAAATTATAATTGATCGCCGCGGTGTTTCGTCCCGTAGATTTATGGGACAGCGCGACCTCCCCCTTGCGAAAAATATTCACACACAAAATAGCCGGTTTATACCGAGGTTGTGGCAAAAGAACTCCCAGTCAATGTTTCTGAGATAAAAAAAAATGATTGATGATTTATAGTATATCTCCTAACAAGTGCGGAAAGAAGGTCAGTCCTTCTATTTTCTGAAGCTCTGGGCAGAGTTGAAAATTTTGTTTTATTGTACCGGGGAAACTAAAAATTCCGTGAGCATGTAAATGAAACCAAAAAGAGACGGGGTAAGCAGATTGTATTTTTTCATATGCTACGTAAAGGTTTACTGTGCTACATCATTAAGTTTGGAACTTTAATTTTTAATACAGGGTGATTAAAAAGATACACACTTTAAGCCATAACTTAGAAATATGGTTAATTAAAAATACACTTAGCCAGTGAACGTTTTTGAGTAACTAGAGATGTACTTCCAATTTTAATTTCCTTGAACAGTGTTGCCAAGTTCAATTATTTAAAAGATTATTTATTTTTATTATTTTTTATTTTTATGCCTTGGTATAGCACTGATGGCCTATCAATTAAAATATTCCTGAACCTGTCGCTCCCAGTCATAGAGACCCTTACAACACTAATAAATGAATCCCTTATACAAGGTATATTCCCTGAATGCCTTAAATAACTATAATTATTCCCCTTCATAAAGGGGTCGAAAAAACTAACTCTTCCAATTATCGCCCAATTGCTCTACTAGCAGTGCTATCAAAAATCATTGAAAGGTTACTAAAGAATCGTCTTATGCTATTTCTCCTTAAACAACAGATAACATCCTGGGATCAGTTTGGAATTTTACCCAACAAGTGCACCAGTGACGTCATGTTCTCGTTGCTTAGCGACGTCTACTTATGCCTCAACAACAACCACCCCACCGCCTCAGTTTTTTGTGACTATGCAAAAGCCTTTGACTGTGTTAGTCATGAAATTTTGATAAGCAAGATAGATTTTTATGGAATCCAGGGTATTTCTTTAAATTGGTTTAAATCTTATCTCGGGAATAGGCAACAGTTTGAAAGGAAAAATGGTACTTACAAGTGGAGTCCCTCAAGGTTCGGTCTTGGGATCTATTCTTTTTTGTTATACATTAATGCTATCACTAACCTAAAAATTAATGGAAAAATCTCTCTCTTTGCTGACGACACAAGCATAACATGGAGTGATTTTGATACGTCATTACATTCTAATATTTTCAACGACCTTGTTACGATTAAGGCTTGGTCCGATTCCAATCTGCTTTGCTTCAATGTGGATAAACCGGTGGCCTTATCTTATAAGGGGACTTTACAACCACTACAGCTACTTAACAGCAATATTAAATACGTTGAGTAGGTTAAATTCTTGGGTCTGAATATAAATAACAACCTAAAATGGTCTAAGCATATTGACACCCTAACTAAAAAACTTTCTACCGCCTGCTTTGCTTGCGTGTCTTCTGCCAGATTTACTTATTTCTCTCTATTCGAAACCCATCTCCGCCATATCGCCTTGCCTTTTGGGGCTGCTGTATCACCGAGTAGTATCTTAGTATTTTGAGCCTTCAAAAGAGAGCAATCCGCTATTTGTTTGGTCATGAAATATTAACACTTCCTGCATTATTTATTTTAGAAACCGTCTGTTTGATAAGAAAACATATCAGCACATTCCCGGAACGGCCACAACACGTATATCCTACCAGAACCTCTAGGCATGACATTTGTCTAGAGAGAAGAAGAACTAACCAGAATTTCAGCTAGCACGAGCACTCTGATTGACCCAATTTTTATTTCCACGTCACTTGCAATAAACGTATGTGGTACAATTAATGCAGATACGATCTCCGATCACAGAGTAACGTATTGTGATCTTTCTGTGATTAAGAATAAAGTAATTCTAAAGGTTATTTCTTATTGTAACTTTGATCGTTTTAATTATGATGTTTTATCTCCGATTTTGCAGCTCTTGATTGGTACTCTATTTTTAACAATAATAACGTAAATGAAAAAATTATTATTTTTAATAATTTTATTATATTCTTATTTAATAAACACGCTCCGATTGTAAGTCGCGAAGTTACAAAACCAAAGGCAGAGTGGTTAACTCATAATTTAAAAGTGTTAATTAAAGATAAAAATAAAGCTTTACAAAAATATAAAACATCTCATTCTCAAGTCGATTGGAATAATTATAAACAACTAAGAAATCTTTCTGTGTCTATGATAAGACGAGAAAAACATCTCAATTCGGTTGCTGCTAGACGTGAGCATCGTAGAACTTGGTCTGCTTTACGTAATCTCAATATACATTGTAATAAACAAGGTCGGGCAGAGTTGCCAGCTAATCTTTCAGACCCCAATTCTATTAATTCTTATTTTTCAAATTTTTTTCGATATGTATTCGATAATTGTGATAACAAAATAAATTTTTATAGCAATAGTTACTCCTCAAGAAGTACTCAGTTTTCGTTCAAATTAAGTAATGTTGAAGAAGTTAGTACAATTCTACATTCTCTAAAAAAAGATAGCATTGGTTCCGATAATATTTCACTTAGAATGTTGAGATATTGTAGCCGACATATTGATATTATATTGCTTCATATTATTAACTGTTGCATAGAAAACTCTTATTTTCCTGATAAATGGAAAAATGCAATAGGTATCCCACTTCCCAAAAATAAGGACCTTCAAACCTTTTCTGATTTAAGAATCATAAGCATATTGCCTGCGGCTTCTAAAATCTTAGAAAAAATATTATATAAACAAATTTTTGATTTTGCCATTTTTAATAACATAGTGCCTGAAGTGCAGTGTGGCTTTAGACCCGGGTTTAGTACTTCCACTGCTCTTGCAACTATTACCAATAACATTTTTGTAAATACTGATCAGGGTCTCGTCACTGTGCTCGTGTTACTTGACTATTCAAAAGCATTTGACACTATCAACCATAACTTGCTCTTAGCCAAATTGAAATATTTCGGCTTTGATAACGTCTCAGTAAAATTAATTAAATCCTGTCTATCATGCAGATCGCAGAAAATCTCTTATAATAACTGTGAGTCACAAGAACTTTCTATATTGTCTGGTGTACCCCAAGGGTCTGTCCTGGGACCTCTTCTTTTCATATCATAATATCATACGCAGATGACACCCAGATTTATTTTTCCTTTAGACCCGAAAAGTTTGAAGTGGCTAATAATATAATAAATAATGATTTAAATGTAATTAATATTTTGTTTAAAGAACATAATCATTTAAATTCAAATAAATCTAATGTGATGATATTTGGTAATAGGGACAAATGCAACTTTTTAGCTTCAAACCTGAATATCTCTATCGACAATAATGTATTAAATTTTGTTGAAAAGGCTCGGAATTTGGGTATACTTTTCGACTCTAATTTGCGTTTCAGCAGTCACGTGCAGGAACTTAGACGAAAGACGTTTTTTAAATTATAAATATTATTTGCCAATCGTCATATTCTTAATTTTCATCTAAGAAAATTGCTCACAGAATCCCTAATTCTTTCACAATTCAATTATGGTAATTTTATTTATTTTCCATGTCTGAATTCTTTGGACAAAAATAAAATACAGGTCATACAAAATTCATGTTCTTTAATTTTTGATATATCTAGAAGAGAACATATTTCTCATTAAATAAATGAATTAAATTGGTTACGTATGGAAAATACATTATCTGGGAAATTTTGTTTTTAAACTTATTAATGATCCCAAATCTAGTTGTTCTTTGAATAACATATTTCAAACTCGTGAATCACAGCATTCAGTTAATATAAGATTCAAGGATAAATACACAATGCCTGATTTTCGAACAACGTTGTTTAAAAGATCTTTTTCATACATTTCAATTTCCCTTTTGAATTTATTGCCTAGAGAATTCAGACTTTTCAATTTTAATAAGTTTAAATTTAAATTAAAACACTTTATTTTAGATAGGCAAAAGGCTTGCAGGACTTTTCTGTCATAGCTTAAGCTCATTTTAATCTGTGGGCGTGGATCTTCCCAAAGAAACACCTTAGCTATTTTATATTCCTTCCGTACTTCTTTAATTTTAATTTCGACGCCCTCGCACACTTTGTAACCTTGAATATTATTATTCTCACATATTTTTGTGATCTAAGAATTTAACAAAAAAATGTTGTGTCAATCTGTTTTGCCATGTTAACAAACAAACCGTAATTTTTTGTCAACTTCAACTATTATGTATCTTATTTTCCTATGCATTCCATAGCACAGGATAGTCTCTCTGCTGGTTAAGTAGAGTAGCATTTATTTGCTAGACTTCGCCAGCGCAGGGATGATTTCTGGCAGTTTTAATGCAATGTTCTGCCCATTCCTTGCACAGAATTAATAAAAAAATCAATTATTTACAACACCATAAATCTTTACAACCATCTTCCAGAACGTTTAAAAACAATTCCCATGTTTGCACTCTTTCAAAAAAAAAACCAAAGCGTACCTCATTGAAAGATCTTTTTACTGCGTTAATGATTTTTATAATGAATAAGTCTAATTAAAATGTTTTTTATTTGTTTGTTTATTTACATTTTTTTGGGCGTCATGTTCCAGCGGCTAGCATAGAATGAATGAACATCATTTTATAGGGGAATGAACTGTTTGATAGTTCGTTAACATTAATTATTTTTGTTACATATTAGATTAAAGTTATACATTTCCTTTTTTTTTCTAATACACTTTAATTACTATATTAGTTCAGTAAACTTTTTGTTTAACTTCACTTATTTTGCTTGTATAACGATAACAAAATAGAGTTTAAGGTCGAGTAATTTGAATTTCAATGTCATCCAAATTATTCACCTCGAATATTTATTGTTGTTATTTCCTTTTGTTAGGTCACCTGGATTCATTAACCGAATTACGGATATAACGAATGTTATATTTACAGTTTATGTATTTTGCATTGACCTATCGAAAAATATATCTCAAGCATTTTCAACTGGATTGAAGTCCGGCGACTGCGGAGCCCAGTCCAAACTTGATATTCCTTCTACTTTTTTATATTCGATCATTGCTCTTGTTCTTTGTGCGGTAGCATTATCATCAATGAATGAAAAGTTTGGATCTACAGCACCCAGCCACATACGAACAACCGGATCCAGGATATGTCGTATGTAAATTTACCCGGTCATCATTCTGGGTATAGATATCAAGAACCTTTCATTATTTCACCCCAAAGCATGGCTATATCGTTTCTATGGTAGGCAGCCCTGGCTTCTCGTCCTGGAACTCGCCAAACGTGAACCCGCCATCGGACATTAAACCAATTTTGATTTCATCGGAAAACATATTTTTTCCATTGATTGACGTTTCAATTAGGGGTTCGCGACGATCGGAAAATGTTTACGGTCTCGGTCTCGGTATCGGTCTCGAAAGTCTCGGTGGTTTTGAAAACAAAATTTTAAATATAATAATTGTTCGCCAAGATGTTATTTAGACAAAAGTACATGGAAGCCTACGTTCGAAACCCAGAGTTTTTCCAATCTTAAAAATTTAATGTAAAAAAACCTAATGTTTGAACATTTCAGTAAAGCAAAAAAAATGTATATTTATACAAAAAATTATTCCAAAAATCTATAATTCGAAATGATGTTGCCAACAGATGGAATCAGTAAATGAAGATATACGGACAATAGTAGGTGTATCAAAATAAATATCACATATCCCTTGTTCTTTGGACATCAACAGAAAGGCCACACATCACTAGAATTACTTAAACAACCATCCACAGAACAATAATTATTTGACATTTCGAAAGATACAAATGGAATAAGATATATTAAACACAAAATAAGGACGCGCTGTATAATTTATAACTGTATAATGCTGCCGAACTCATGCAAGCAACGTGTTGGGCATTCTAGGGACAGAAGTTATAATTCAATAGGTAGAAAACGATCGATGGCCAAGTAAAGCACCCTTAGGTATTCTGTAAACTTTGCTATTTTGAACCAAACTTAAACTTTAAACAAAAATCAACTATTTTTGTTCTTTGGTAAATTAACTATAAATTTTAAAAGTAGAGTAGATTTTAAAAGTAAATTTATTTATTAAACAAATATCTACCTGTTCAGTTTTTTGCCTCAATCAATCTATAACCTTTTTTGAGAAAATGTACAGGGATAAATATTATATTGTGCCTGCTGAATCACCAATAATATCAAGTTCCTCAAGCGATGATAACTATAACATCGATTATACATCACTATTTGAAAAAAAAAGTGATTCCGAAAATTGGATAAAAGAAATAATAGAATATTTGCAATTAAAGCGCGCTCCCAAGGGTACAGATATTATAGAATGGTGGAAAGCACACGATAAACAATTTCCAAATTTAGCCAAAATGGCAAAAGATCTTTTGTCTATACAGGCGATTTCTGTAGCAGTAGAGCGTTTATTTTCACAAGCAGGGTTAATTAATACAAAACCAAGAAGCATGTTAAATGAAACTTCAAACAAATGCTTATTATGTATTCATTCATGGTATAATATTGAAAATATTAGTTTAAATTTTCTGTAATATTTTTAGGTTTATTATATAGGTTGAAATAAAATCTAAAAATATGCTTATAATGTATATTTATAAATTTAAATTTTTACTTTGTTATTAAAACAGTTCGTTATTTTTTAAGCGTTAATAGTTGAATTAGCTTTATTGATCATCTATTTAAAATCCTAAGCCAAATTCTACTTTGCGTTTTGTTTGTTGAAAATCTTGTCCGTTTGTATATGTATTATTTTTATTATACACATATAGTTAAAAATTTTATATCGTCCGTTATTTTCAAATACAAACAAAATCAATGCAAAAATATTGTTCTATAAAACACGTACCTTCTTTAATTAGCAAGCCATCGAGGCGATTAAAGAAGAAAATATTAAGAAAAATTTTAACTGATTTTTTTTAACAATTTTTTGTTTATTTTAAGTCGGAAAATTTTTAAACAAAAATTACCACAATTACTTCGTCTGTTGGAGACTTTAGCGTATCTATACTATATAAGAATATGATATTGCAATGTTTTTAGTTATTAATTATTGAACCAAAAAACTAAACATTTTTGGATTTTAGTTACTTTCAATAATTAAACATAAAAACCGATTATAAATTTATAAAGATCACAATATCAAAATCCTATATTGACTAAAATTTCATAACTTTTATTCTTAAATACTTCTAGATACTGATGTTTCAGCCGAATATGTACAAATGACAAAATTCGTTCGCTATATTGGCGCCACCATTTTAATTTTTGTTGTGCATTCTTAAATAATCCCCACAAATGTTAAAATCATCCGTCCGACATGTTGACATTGTTATTTTGACACCGCTATTTTGAATTTTTAAATGCTGACACTTTTAAATTTTCCTAGGCACTGATTTTTCAGTTTTGGCTACACAAGTAACATAATTCGTCGGCCGTATTGGCGCCGCCATTTTGGATTTCTAAACGTTGACTAAAAAAATTCGGATTTTTTATATCCGAAAGTATATGCACGTCACATTTTAAACTAATCGGTAATGGAAGTGCTGAAAAATCCATTACAAGATTTGAATCAGACATACAAACATACAATCAGACGAATAGGAAGCCAATAAAAGCGCGTTAAAAGCATTGATTTTAGTTTAAAACTCTAACACCCGTATTCACTAAAGAGGTTTAACTTTAGACAAGGTCTAACTTGACAGTTACAGGTTTAAGATTATATTTTCAACAACTGACAAATAATTTTTCTAAATGTCACAATTACAAAATGATAGTGAGATAAGACAAACATAACTAACTAAAGTTTAATAATATATAAATAACTAATTTCCTTTTAAACTTACCCAGCTTATTAGTTTGATTTTAGATAGTGAAGTAGAGAACGATTATTTCTTTGAAGTTTGTAAAAATACCTATTTGCCGCATTAAGGAATAGGTAAGAATCCTTCTTTTTGTCAACGATAATGAAGCATGCACCATTTCTTCATTTTCGTACATCAAATATTGTCGTCATCTTGTTTCGCCGTATTTAAATAAATTAAATAAAATTAACGTTAATCGAGTAAGTGGATTTTTTAGCTATACTGGAACAGACCGACCGACCGACAATAATGGAGAAACATGAGGATCTGTAAAAACCCCGATCGATAATTTTTTCACGATTAATAATATTTCCTTATGCGGGAAGTGAAAACTCACGCCGTCACTGGCATTCGTCAGCAAATGGCCACGGCTTGGGCATGGGCCATCCCAACTTCTTATTTTATCGTAAACATAAACGTAAACGATAAAATGTGAAAAATAGGGGAACCATGTTGGCGCATACCCCTAACGTGATTTATGAATGAGTTTTTATCTCTACTTTAATTCTTACTCTAAGAGTGTAGCTCCGTCGCGATAAACTCTTTGCTTATGAAGCAAATTTACAACAAAGCCAAATCCGTACTAAGTTTAAGAAAAAGTTACCTAATAGTCCTTCAATAATTAGCTAATCAGAGAGTCGGTAACAAAGTATGGCGATTCATTACGGGATTATCTAACCGAAGACGACGTGCCATCGTGCGTCGTGAGATTTAGATTTTATCGATGTTGGGAGCCGTTAAAGCTAAGTATAATCCCGCAAAACATATTAACTATGCGCCATAATCTCGTGAAAAAAATAGAGAACAACTTGCACTTTCTTGTGTTTTTAGTCTCACAGAATAATACAGTAATGTAAATAGTAAAGTATACACGGAGGTAGGCACTCTTTTAGAAACTCCGATAATTCAAGTCGCTATCGTTAATTTGTAGAAGTGGGGCAATTTTTTTTCGGATTTAATAATAATAATAATAATAAATGCCTTGTGTTTCAAAATATGTACAATGTAGTATATAAAAAGAAACGGATTGTGAAAGCCTGGCGTAGTCTAGCTTTAATAGCTACTCAACTCAACCAGGCAGGGACAAACGGATTATTAATTTACATATTTTCTTGGCGAGAATGTAACAGTAAGCACTAAGCAAAACAAAAAAAAATTCAAATAGTTTTATTTTTATTTATTCATCAACGGACCAGGTCCAATTACAATAGTAAAAAAAACATATAAACACTTAATACCTAACAATAAAGTACCGTACATACAAAGTATATTGATCATTTTGTTAATAGATACACCTAAAACACCTATAATTTATTGTCACATTTTTTTTTGTCATATAATAAAATAAAATGTTTAACATATATTACCTATACTGAACATACATAACAAAGATAAACATGATAAAAATATACATATATTTAATTTTTCTTTTTTTTTTTTTTTGTTTTTTTTTCCTTTTCTTAATAAAATTTTATACCTAACTTAAGAACACCAATACAGAAATCAATCACAATTTCTCCCTACAACCATCCACAACAAAATCACAAATATACTAGAGGCTATAGAAGTGAATTCCTAATCTGACCCAATGAGGAACTGAACACATCAAGGGTAAGTTCATTGGCAAAGGCCATCATACGATTCATGGAATTAAACTGTCCATAAATCGTACGATGTCTCTCCAAAGAAAATGTTGGCACATGCCTCAAGTTTCTTGCAGGAACATTTAAGTTCACTAAGTAAAGAAGATCCTCACACTGAATAACATTGTTAATTAATTTATAAATGAACAGCTTATCACACTTTTTCCGTTTTTGATTTAAAGTTTTAATATTTAATAAATTCATAATGGTAGAATATTCGATTGCATCACCAGGTATGGAAAGCTTGAAACCTATATAACGTAAAAAATTGTTCTGTATGCGCTCAAGTGCATTGAAATGAACAGCAAAGTGTGGTGACCAGACACAAGTGCTGTTCTCTAAATGACTTCTTACAAATGCAATATAGAAAGTTTTAAGAGCAAAAATATTTTTAAAGTGTCTAGTATGACCTTTTATAAGTCCTAGCATTTTCAATGCTTTATTGCAACATGCTTCAATATGATCCACAAAAGTGAGCATTTTATCGAACATTACACCAAGATCCCTTACATTATCAACCTTATCAACAACAATATTGTTTATATGGTATATATTAGACTGTGGGTATTGTTTACGAGAAAATTGCATATATTTACATTTCTTCACATTAAGAGTCATATCATTCAATTCACACCAGTGTACGAACCTCAGAAGATCATCCCGTAACTCATTGCTTGAACTTGGGGAATCAAGGACTTTAAAAATTTTCAAGTCGTCTGCATAGAGCAGGTATTGACAATGATAAAAACAACAACAAACATCATTAATAAATAAATTGAACAATAGTGGGGCGAGATGACCCCCCTGCGGCACACCCGAGGTGACATCGATTGTACGAGAATAGATGGATTTAATCCTGACAATCTGCTGTCTTCCCACCAAATAGGAATGTAACCAGAATAGAAGTGTGCCCCCCACCCCTTACTCAGAAAGTTTATGCACTAGCAGGGTATGATTGACCCTATCGAAGGCCTTGGAGAAGTCAGTATATATGGTATCCACAGAGCTGCCTCCTTCCAAGGTCCTCGATATGGCCCTCTCACAAAGCAGTAAATTAGTGGTTACAGAGCGGCCACTAATGAATCCATGCTGTTGAGGTATGATGATATTTTTAAATTTATATGTAAGAAAATCATTTACAAGGGATTCAAAAACTTTTGGTATATGTGACATTAGGGTAATAGGGCGATAATTTTCGACATCACTTTTACTTCCCTGGCTCTTAAAAATTGGGGTAATGTATGCAGACTTCCAAAGCTCAAGAAAGAGTCCAGTAGAGAGAGATTTATTGAAAATGAGCCCCAAAGGTCTAGATAGAGCAAAAGAGCAGTTCCTAAGAAACAAGGGTGAAAGTCCATCTGGACCGGGCCCTTTATGTGTATCAATATAACTCAGTTTATGATAGATATCAACGATGTTCAGTGACAAACTGTTCAGGTTCACAGTGTTTTTGAATGGAAAATTTAAGAGATTGCCACGACCATCTGTACAATTCTCCGATGGTACATATACAGAAGAGAAGTGAGTTGCAAAGAGTTCTGCAATATCTCTCCCATTCCTACCTGAACTACCTCTGTAACTCATTATTGATGGTATTTCTATATCCTTTATAAGAGTGTGGACATATCTCCAAAAGCTTCTCGGGTCCTCACATATATCGCTCTCAGTTTTAGTGATATAATCAGAATAACATTTATCAGAAAGAGATCTACATAAGGATCTTAAATTACTAAATTCCAAGTAATCAGAGAGTAAATTGGTTCTTTTAAATTTTGCATGAGCAATTTTTTTTTAATGATACTTTAGTTAATAGGATAGTTTATAATTTGCCACAATACTCGAGTAAAAATAATAATCAATAGCTGCAATGAAAATACCTGACTGAACAGAAAAGAATTATTTTTGCTTTGTAAGTAATAATAATATATTTAAGTGTGAACTTAAAAAATATCAATTAATGCAGAATCAGTTTTTTTTCTGCAAATTCATTAGATGCATTTTATATTTGGATTTACACAAATCAAATGGTAATAAATTATAGAATTTTACAACATTGTATGAAAATACACGCTGAAAAATGGCATTCTGGTGATTGGGCATAGTCAAGTCATGTCTCATTCTAACGTTAATATTATAAATATCACTACGAAATAGCAACCGCTGTCCAACTGAAGAAGGAGAATCAGGATCCTTGAAAATTTTAATTAAAAGAGTACAAAAGTGAAGATTTCGAGCATCCATTCGTAACCAGTTAATTTCCTTCAATAGATGTGATATATGTTCAATGTTCGCTATACACAAATCGCCCGCAGGCATTTTGCACTTTTTGTATTCGAGATTTACTTTCTTGATCCAAACCAAATCCGTAGATAAAGTCACAGTAATTAAAATTGGACAAAACAGGGGATTCATATAAATGTCTTCTTAAATTCCTATTCAATATAAGTCTGTTATTCTGTTATTATATAACATTTTTAACGACAAGTAAGTTTTTGAAAACTTTTTTTAAGGTGGTCCTTGAATCTAAGTCTAGTATCCAACAGTAAACCCAAATGTTTCGCAAAATCAACAAAATTTAGTTTTGCATCTCTTATTGATATATTAAGTGTGTTTTTCACAAAACCAACTTTATTCTTATTACCAATAATTAAAAGACACGATTAAGATGGATTTGAATGCTTGTTGTTGCTCTGTGAGAGTTCATTTAAAATTTTTGTGTCATGATTTATATTGGTCTCAATTTCTATGTAATTATTAGAATAAAAACTACAATATATTTGTGTATCATCGGCGAATGCTTGGACCTGACAAAAAGTTAAAGATTTTAGTATATCCGAGGTTCAAATAAGAAAGAGTAACGGACCTAAAATTGAACCCTGAGGTACACCAGAATGTAACTTAACTCGATCAGAATATTTATTATTGGAAAATATAGCTTGAAATCTGTTAGATAAGTATAACTTAACAAAAAGAAGAGATTAATTTTCAAAACCATAATATTTCAATTTAGAAACAAGCAATTCATGATTTATAGTGTCCAAAGCTTTTGAAAAGTTGAGCAGTACTTACAAACTATTCATTTGCTTGTCACAAACCCGAACAATATCATCAATTACGTTAGCAAGAGCTACTGTAGTGCCAAATTTCTTTCTAAATCCGCACTGGGTGTTAGGTATAATACTATTGTTAACGAAATAAATACAGGGTGACAATTTAAAAACTTGAAATGGCCATATCTTAGGAAGGAAAAACTTAATCAAAAAACGCTCAAAACACTTTCTATAAATTGAAGAGGGAACAAATAAAAGCGTATTATTCGACCCTTATCTGTAACCCCTTGAGTAGGGTGAGATACACCCCTAAAATCTTAAATAGAAAGGGGGGTAGAGTGATACATCATCTTAAAGCTCTTGAAAAATGCTTTCCAATGGTACCTGGGCTGTTTTTCGTGAAATTCTTCTGTGTTTATTAAAGGAAACAATAAACTAAAACACAATTGTGATTTAATTAATGCTTCCCGTTGTTTTGAAGACAATAATAAAGCCTTTGTTCAAATTTTTCGCGTACATTTGCAAATGTTTCTCTGGATATAGCACGGTATTCCCGAACTATCCTGTCCTTGAGTTGCTCTATTGACTCAGATTGCGTTTTCAGCACCACAGATTTAAGGTGACCCCACAAAAAGAAGTCATTCAACAGGACCTCTTCTTCCAATCCACTGGTTGGGATAATTATCATCCAACCATTGCCTGACGGGAACTACATAATGAGGAGGTGCCCCATCCTGTTGAAAATGTAGTAAGCGTTCTTCTAATGCTAAATTTCCTTGTATGTCCCTCTGATTTTCTAATTCCCGCACTATTAGTGGTTCAATAGACCACTGTAGCATTTCAGCATACATGTCGCCATTTAAATTCCGTTCTATAAATATTGGGCCGATAATTAAGTCTCGCAATATACCAGCCCAAACATCAATTTTCTGGGGTACTGGGTATGCCCTTCTCTAAATACGTGCGGGTTCTGCATGTCCATTCAAATAAAAGGTACATTCATCACTGAAATAAATATTCTTAACTAGTCGAAGTTCTGCCGTAATTCTATCTGTCATTATTTCACAAAACTAGATTCTTCTATCCGGGTCGGCGTCACCAAGTTCTTACAGTATGCGCAGTTTATAGGGATGAAACTTATGAAATTTAAGTACCTTTCTTATTGTTTCACGAGATAAGCCAGTTGCTACAGCTGCTTGACGAGGTGATAAAGTTGAATTAATTGCAAACTGCCCCAGAACTTCAATTTGCGCTGCTTCGTCAACTGGTCTCGGTTGATTTCTCTTTTTATTCGCGACAGAGCCAGTTTCTTCAAATTTGGCTACTAGTTGGCGAACGTACTCCGGACTAACATTTTGACCTGGATGCCTTTCATTAAATCTTTGGGCTGTCCTTAAGAAATATTGATCCTGAGAACCATAAATGAAAATCATTTCTACACGTTCAGCTGTGTTGTACACCATTATTTAAGATGTGCTGCTTTTCGTTTAAACTGAACCAAAAGTCAACTGTTAAAATATCAATACTAATAGTACTTTTAAAGTAAATATTGTGATAATAAAATGCGAATATTCATAAACAAATAAAAAACCAGGCTTAAAATGTTTAGAATTCTTAAGAGACATGCCAGGATATCGGTACCAATCATTTTGAACATTTACTTAAATAAAAATAAAAATGTTCAAAACTGCGTTTTTATTTATTGTTTCCTTAAATAAATACAGAAGAATCTCACGAAAAGTTGCTTTCTATGGTATCATTGAAAAGCATTTAAGATGATGTATCACTCGACCCCCCTTTCTATTTAAGATTTTAGGGGTGTATCTCACCCTGCCCAAGGGGTTACAGATAAGGGTCGAATAATACGCTTTTATTTGTTCCCTCTTCATTTTATAGAAAGTGTTTTGAACGTTTTTTGATTAAGTTTTTCCTTCCTAAGATATGACCATTTCAAGTTTTTAAATTGTCACTCTGTATACATTTGACTATGCATTATTTTTTCAAATATTTTTGATATAGAAGGAGGTATACTTATAACACCATTGGTCAGGGAAATAACTTATTTCTATACAAGAGTTAGTTATATGTGGAATATATTGATCAATATAAGGGCTACAGTACTTAAGCATTACAGCCGAAATGCCATCAATTCCAGTTGCATTGGTATTTATACTATTTAAAATTTTGTTAAGATCAGATTTCTGCTAATTTAAATGAAAATTTTAATTTGTGGTAGTAAATATTGTTTTAAAAATAGTTAACCTTTTCACCGCACTCTGATACATTTTGTAAAAATGTAGCAAAAAAAGAATTTATTTCATCAGGGTCAGATAAATTACAAGGAATTGTAGTATTTTTGTTTCCACAAATATTAAAGTTTTTTACAGCTGATCGGAGTTCGGGAGTTCTTTTCTGTGCACAATGTATCTAATAACTTCTTTTCTCTCGTCTAATTTCAGCTGATGTAAAATTTCTTAAATATTTATAAGTAATCCAATCTTCATGAAGTTTAGTTCTCTTGTACTTCTGCAATGCGCTGTCTCTTTGCCTCGTAAAAACCTTTATATTTTCGGTTAACCAAAGAGTTTTAGGTTTAGTTATTCACGTTTCCCGTATTGGAGTGTGTTTATTAAACAAATTAAAAATAAGATCTTTAAATATTTTTATTTTATTATCAGTGTAGTTTTCATAAATTATGTTCATCCAAGGTAGGTTATACATGTCATTTAAAAAATCATCCAAATTAAAATTTTTAAAAAACCGGTATTGAATTAATTGAGGACCAATTGGAACTCTCCCCAAATTCCCCTCGCAATAAATAATTTTATGGTCAGAAATATTATTAGCTGGTAAAACTCGGCTTTTAGTTAGTAAAAACTGGTTTGTTACAAAAAGTCCGTCAATTAACGTACTGGCAGTACCGCATATCCGAGTAGGTTCTTCTATAATTTGTACAAGGTTATAATTCTCAAAAAGAGATGTTAATGAGTTTTGTAAGTTTAGCAGATTAATGTTAAAGTCACCCAAGCAAAAAATTTCGTCTACAATGGGAAATAATGAAGAAAATATGTTATCTGATTCAATAAAATTCAACAATCTGATATCAGATTGTTGAATTTTAAAGAAGGTAGTTTATAAATTTCTTTTTTAAAAATCTCGGACGAGTTCGTTAATGGGAAATATCGGAGCACGCGATGTCACTTAAAAAAAATAAAAATGGGGTAACTTTGAAGACATTTTGCGGAGTTGAAAAAGGAGATTTAATATCAGTATAGTATGCCTAAACCTCAAATGACGAGAAGTCGGTCGAAATGCATAAAAATTGAAAAAAACTATTTCCAAAATTTCAATTTTTCCATATTTCAGTATTTTAACGAGGGGCGTAATTTGTTTATACAGGGCGAGCCATTTAAAAATAAAATTGTAATGTTCTGTCCATATACTTCGCTATGGCCTTGTGGCACATGAACGGTTGAACCTAGGTTAATCTAACTACACAAAGAAACGTCTGTATTTATGTATTAAAGACTGGTGGAAAAATCAACTCGATCAGTGTTAAGGGTAAATTTTGACAAATTTTTGAATTGTAGCGTGCACGAATTGTGGTTCCCATTCTTTGGCCTTCGTAAAGTCGTATCGGTACGTCCTCGGATAAAAGCTATTAAATATATCAAATAGTCTATTTTTGTTCTGCAAGATATAAATTTACATTTCTTTTATCCAAAGTCGAAAAATCGGGTAAAATTGAATTTCAAATAAAAATGCACATAATTTCTATTTGATCCCAAGTAGCACTTTTAGTAATGAATACGTCATTGTTATCACAAGTATTTTCATTGAAATAACCGGAACTTGGTGTCGCCACGTTCTGTTTAAGCTGAGACTCCTACGATAACACAACACATACACAACTAATTAATAGCTGTCTACCGAATTGTAATGACTTTAGAAGGACAGTGGCGACAATAGAAGCCCACCCGCCAAACTGATGCAAAATTTCTAAGGGTTTAAATGGGGCACCCATGTTATCGTCAGTTTTTCGCAAAATATATCTAAATTAATCTACTTTTATATTGACAACCTCTGTCAGCGTCAGTTGTAAATGTAAGGTTAAATTAACGTTTTACTTTAATAATCTATTCGAACTATCTAGTACAAACTTATTTTTTCAGTTAGATTTTGTGCAAGCGATTAATGCGGGTTGTCTGCCAATGAGTTTAATAATGTAATATGTACTGAAGAAAGCCTACAAAATAAAGTTTGTTCTATGCTAATCTTAGAGAGCTTCTACCTCAAACTGAGGTGCCGAATGAAGTAAAACATACACTAAGACATGAAACAATATTGTCTTTTAAAGCATAATAAAACCAAATTATAATAATGAGCAATATTTAATAACTTTTCTTGGAGTAAACTTAAACTTAAGACATTTACGGTCATATTCTCTTACACATTCATCACAAACACTTTATAATTACAAGCAAAAAACAAGTGAATCAGGCTTAAATACGTTTCTCAATGTCACCAATGGCTGAGAACTTCTTGTTTGAATCAATATTCATTTTAATAATCTCAAAAACTAATAAAATGAGACACTAAAACAACAAACCTCATAAGAAACCCATGTAGACGAAAAGTAAACAAAACGATTTTAGCAGCAATATGGCCGAACCAATCAAAAATTGGTTACTCTATTGTTGCCACTGTTCTTATAAAATCACCGACCGAATCTCGTACCAGTGCCCCCTATCTCCGGAACCTCAAGTACAAGAGGTAATAGTTTACTTGTAGTAAATAATTACTGTAATTCTTACTTTTTCTAAGTTGCAACAGAAGAATAACGACTGGTAATAGCCAGTTTATAGTAGCAGTAGACGATAACTTTTCCTACTGTGCAACGACTCGTTTTACTTTATAGTAATACGTTATAGGAGTACATTTGAACGTAATGGAGTAGTCTCTGCAAAGTTCAAGAAGGTACTGATACCTAAAAGTTGTAACTTAGTAAACCGATGAGAAACAGTAATTTTGAATAATTACTATTATGTAACGGAAAAGAAATGACGACCTTGAAGTCAATTCGCTAAGTAGTTGCTTGGCAGTAGTTATTATATGATTACTTTACACGGAAAATTACTATAAAGTATTATTCGCAGTAACAAATACATATATAATACTTAAAGAACATGTAACCCAAAGTGTTTGTTGATATATAGTAGGATTATTAGTAATAAATACGTAAAAACTCTTAGAGGGTAGTAGTGGAAACAGTTGTAGCTACTTTAGTGCTAGCTGGGATAGAAAACTGAGACTTTTTCAAGGTGGCCTGACATTGCCAGCTGAACTTTTCACAGCCATGTCAAGCAACTTGGGGGCTGGAAATCGACAGCTGTCGCAAAGACCTACATAGATGATTACGCAAATTAGAAAAAGGACATGTCGAATAAAATATTAGCCTGAATAACTGCCCTTCTAAATAAACTCAATCTTCATCAAGGCGAATCATAAGCGCTTCCAAAAGCCACCCATTGAATAAAATTAACCGATCTATAATCAATTTGCAAAGCGAAAGTAGTTTTTCTTTTGTTATAAATATAAATAACAAATAGAATTTATGTAGTGTTCAGGGGCGTGCAGTCCATGGAAGTAAGGGAAGCAGTGCTTCCCCAAAAAAAATTACAAAACATCTTCTAAAATGAAATTTTTGAAATAGGAAACCATTAATTTAGTTTATATTAAAAATGTTAAAATATCATCTTAATTATCAAGCCCATAATAAATGCGGCCTTGACTCCGACCGAGCGACAATAGAAAATGGAATAGAACCTATGCGGGCCGCTAGCTTCTCTACAGCCAAGTCCTGTATGCTTGATTTCCTGTGAATGGAGCCAGAGGTTATTGAACTTTCCACCAACTGTCGCGTGCTTTAAGTGGGGGCGGAATCTATCGTTGGAGTAGGTTCTTTGTTTGAACGGCTATACGTGTGTTGTGTGATACGTACGTCGCGTCGTGCATGGTGCGATATGGAAGACAATAATACGAACTGCAAATACCGTCAACTTCGGCTGTCGGTAATAACGTTGAAAATGTTGGAGAATTTAGTAAGAAGTGTGTGAATGTGTGGTGTGTGTCTGAGTAATAAAGCGATTTTCAACATTAAACTTTGCTGATAAGCTTCAAATAATTTCCAAAGGAAGGGCAAAACCGCCTATGAAAAATTTAACCACAAAAATGAAAATCTGTATTAGACATTTTTATCCGGAAAAACAATACGAACAATTTAAATGTCTAACAGGGTGCGAAAATATAAGTAAATATAAGTCTCTGGAATAAAACTGTTTTTTTCCGATTTAAAGAATTTCCATAAAGCTGTAAAAAGACACATTATGTCCAAAGCGCATTTGCAGGCCGACATAAAAGAAAAAGTCTTCGGCAAAACCAGAAATGAACATGCTCTTAATAAACAGTTGGAAATTAGCCATCGCCAACACAATGAACTAGTCAATAAAAATAGGCAAATATTAAGAAGATTTATCGATGTTGTTTGTTTTCTCGGACAGCACGAATTGGGATTTAGAGGTCATGACGAAACAAGGGTTTCTTCAAATAGAGGAAATTTTCAAGATTTACTTAGTTTAATGGCTAAATATGATGATTGCTTAAAAAATCATTTACAGCAGTCTAGCGTTTTTCGCGGAACGTTGAATCGAATCCAGAATGTTTTATTTTTCTCTGTTGCAACCATTATTCTAAAAAAAATTGAGCAGGAGATTGGCGAGGCGCGGTTCATTGCTATTGTTCTGGACGAAACAACTGATATCACTAATTTTAGCCAAATATCTATAGTAATACGCTGTGTTAAAACAGACGGAAGTATTCCAGAGCGATTTTTAGGTTTTAAGGATGTGTCCGAATATCGTACAGCAGATGCATTATACACCGTAGTTTATAACCTTACTAAAGAAATTAATGGAGAGAAAAAATTAGTTGCTCAAAGCTATGATGGAGCTGCAGTGATGGCAGGACAATTAGTGGGTCTGCAAGCCGAAGTTCGAGAAACTTTCCCAAGTGCTGTGTTTGTCCATATATAAAGTATTTTTCGTTACTTTAAGTGGCATGGCTGCTTTTTTCCAAGTCAACAAAACGTATACTAGCTTTGTACTCCATTGTCCACAAACGATTGGCCAAAGTAGCTCATACTAGGTGGAACTATAATGGAAGACTTGTGTTAACAGTATCTGAAAACCGTGAATCGCTGAATGAACTATTTGAGAATATAATAGAACATAATGAAACCCAGACTCAGAAGCAATAAATAGTTCGAGGGGGTTTTTGGACTGTTTGAAACGAGATTTTAATTTCAATTACTTGTTAAATTTTTTTAATATATTACAAACTAAAACAAATGATATTGCTTTTTGCCTAAAAAAAGTGGAGAATTTTAAATACATGTTAAGCCAAAAAAGAGATGACTTTGACCTATTTTGCGAGAAAGCCATGACATTAAACGTAGAGCCACAAGCCAAGCTTCTTCGAACAGAGAAGGTGGGAGATGTTCAAACATCATACAGATGCCTCTTTTAAGAAATAATCGATCAAATTCAGCAACAAATAAACTATAGATTTAACGGTTTAAATGATTATGCATGATTTGATGCATTTAAAGGAAAAACTTTTCCAGAAGATGCGTTTAAATCTCTTCTTCTTCATTATGGCCAGTTCTTCGACCGAGTGTTACTGCGATCTGAACTAAAAGTGATTTACGAAACTGATGACATTAGCGCAAAAAATAACGCTAAGGAACTAATGCAATTTTTAAAAGACAAGGAGCTGGAAGATGCCTACACCGAAGTGTCGAAATTGTGTATTGACAATACCTGCCACAAGTTCATTAGTAGAACGCAATTTTTTAACACTTTAACGTATAAAAAAATTCGTGAGGAATTCAACGGGGCAGGAGAGACTTTCGCATACATCGCTGTTGTCCATTGAAAATAAACTTCTCCAAAATATGTCGGAGCATCGACGTTTTTATGATGACGTCATTGACGAATTTGCAAAAAATGATCGAAGAATCGAATCACATTACAAATAGGTAAGTTTCTAAAAATTGCTTCTTCTTCTTAAATTCACCGCACGCCCCTGGTAGTGTTATTGTTGTTACATGTTTCAAATTGCATTAAATAGTCTTCAAAAATAATATGTATACTAATTGCATTTATTTTAATTGTAATCTAGACGCTCGTTGAAAAAATATTGTTCCTAACACGTGCGCAAAGTGCCTTTCCCGCACTTTAAGCACTGTACTTGCCTGCACTGCTTTCAGGTGCGGGAAAGTAACACTTTGAGCACTTGCTAGGAAAATAACCATTTCGAAAAAACTGCAAAAAATATTTCACTCGTATTTTCCTTAAATAAAAGCATTCATGCATTATAAGGATGAGGGATTTTTAGGACGCATTGATTATGTGTAACCTGGCTTTTTTTTAAGAAATCAGTGTTTAACATTTTTTCGATTTTCTCCAGAAACTTTGCAACACTTGTTATATTTCTACTGATTAAATAATTCAAAAAAAGTACGTTGTATTATAAACGCTTGTACAAATAACAAAAAAAAATCCATTAATTCCACCAACAAATATAATAACAGATGCTTTTCAGAGGCAGAGTTGGCTTAAAGAGCAAATGAAAGCAACTTGAGTAAATATAATGAATTTATAATCATTTAGCACAATGTGCTGTTTCATTACAAAAAACCAAATTAATGCATTTTGAATTAATACACTCTCAATGGAGTAATGATGTAACTCCATTCGTGTATTTTCTTATTAAGGTTGCTGAAGGTAATTAAAGCTAATTTCAATTAAATTTTAAAGTGTTGCGTAACACAGTGTCTTTTATTTTATTTGACATAACGAGTTCCATTAATTGCACCCTCTACAGCAGGAAAATGCGCTTGGCGGCAATTATGTTCTCCTTGTCAAATAGAGAAATAATGGAATTCATTTTTCTTTCTCGGTAACGAGACAGATGAGAATTGGCCAAGTATTTGGATTTAGATTATAGTCAATTTGCACTTGATGTAAAGCGCAATTTGTTTGAGAATATTGAGCACAATTTATAATTCCTTGAATGCAATTACAAGAAAAAAAATCGTTTAATTGGAACTCATCCGGAACTTTTCTCGTAGTGAATTCCACACACAAATAAGATAGTTTATAAGGAATATAGTTATTGTTAATAGGACCCTATGTATTATTTTGTGTATATACAGGGTGATTTATTATATTTTGACACCCACCTAGAGCCGTAATTATAAGTTTTAAAGTCTGTTTCAGGAATGCATGGAGTATTAATTGGGGAATTCCGTCCAGTTTGACAGAATTTCGGGGTCGTCCATAAGCCTAGGTAAAATTTGGTTATAGAAATAATAATAAAGATTCTTTTAAATCCCTGTCCTTTTGCATACTTTATGAGGTTTTATTACTCTATAGATTACATTTATTACTCAATGCATACATAATAGACTAGTACTTAAAGGAAAAAGGCAATAAAACATACATTATAAATACTTCTTAATTGTGTTTCAAACATGTTAGTATTTGCTGTTAAGCCATACGACGTTTAACAGTATTATAAGAATATTAATAAAATTGCGACCTTTACCCCAACGAGAAGATGTTTTAATCAGTGGCGGCTCGCGTGTGAAAAAGTAAGTGAAGTACAAATGAAGCAAGAAAATATCGCAATAATTTTTTTCCAGAATTTTTTTATATATAGAGGGGGTAGAATATTTTTTTACGACTTACCTAAATTTTGTATACTAAATCAATTCTCCTATCCTTCATAGCAGCAAATTTATTTATAACATCCTCATAAAATGGATGAGTTGCCCTAATCTCCTCCAGAAATGCCTTTTGAATTGAAATATTGCCAAGAGAAGTAAGTCTTTCTTGAGATATTGTATTTCTTAAATAAGTTTTTACACATTTGAAGCAAGAAAAACGTCTTTCCACTGAAGCACTTGTAGACGGTATTGTCAAAATAAGGGAAAACAATTTATATCCTTCGGTAAAAATATATTTATTTTTATTAATTTTTTTCACTTGCTCCTGCAGCGATATATTCCAATTATTCTCATTGGCAAAAATAAGACCAAGCTCATTTTCAAGTCGTTGACTTTTTGAAAATATTTCCCCATATAACTGTAACAAATTTTCAAACGGGCCAGTCGGAAAAACTATATTCGGAAAATTTAGCAGAACCTGCCAAACATGAAAATGTAAGTTTATGAAACGAAAATGAAATCTTAGTGTCATTTCCTTTAAAATATGGTTCAATATTTCATAAAAAAGGGTTGTATAATTAGCCCTAATTTCTTCAGGTGAAAGCTTAGCAAGCTCACGTTTTTAATAATTTATATCTGTAATAGAATTTGCCTTATCAAACATGGTATTAACCCATTAACGCCCAGCGTCCTCATTTGAGGACAGCTGACATAGGAGGGGATGGCGTAGACACCGTCGTACAAACAACAGTAATTCGGCATTGAACATCAGTAATAGTCAGGAAGTGATGCTAACCGCACGTTTCGAAGCGCCGAAGTTACGTATTGGCTCTGAAGTATTATCTGATTTATTGCATTTTTTTTATCACGTGGTTTCATGTTAAATTTTTTGCTGGCATTTTGTTATAAAACAAAGGTATGTATTAGAAGTTATTTTTTCTGCTAGTTATATTGTTAGGTTTTGTGAATATAATACGTAATAAGGCCCAGAAGAAATGGTTTGTGTACATGGTGTAACAAAATCCTACTGTCCTCAAATGAGGATGCTGGGCGTTTAGGTATAAAATTTGAAAATGTCCTATTTTTGTTCTAACTGGACTTTATAGGTAAAATTGAATACTAAAAAAATATTTTATTTGCAGAAATTCCAATTTTGTTGAATTATGTCCAGAAAATTCTTCAAGACACTGGATGATGCTGTTGAATATTTATATTCAGAGCAGATTGATGCCGATATAGCAGCATTACCCCCAGAACTTGACGAATTGAGTGATGAAGATGATATCAACGATGAAGATATTGGTACAGCTACCGTACGAGATATTCCAGGGGGCACTGAAATATTTGTCACTGAAGAAAATACTCCAGATGAGCCGTCATCGTCTGACGAAGAAGATAATTTACCGCTTTCATCATTTTCTAAGAGAAAAAGAGGTGAATCTATTTTTTTGCCGCCAGAGTGGGAGAGATCTGAACCAAACTATGAGACAATGGACTTTGAAGATTGTCAACAGGTATTTGAAGTCATAAGAGAATAATTATCGAATGCTACACCTTTAGAAATTTTTTAATATTTTTTTGACACGAATATTCAACAAACAAAGAACGGATCAAAATTTTTATTGGTTTTTTAATTTTTACTGGATATCACTCGTTGCCCAGTGAGAGGGATTATTGGTCCGAACGAGAAGACCTGTGAGTTTTATTAGTAAAAAACGCATTTAGCCGTAATACATACACACAACTAAAATCCTTGATTCACTTCGTTGATAACTCTCAAGCAAATGAAAACAAACACGACAGATCATTCAAAATTAGACCTTTGATGGAAATGGTAAAAGAACGTTTTAGACAATGGGGTAATTTCCATGAGCATTTATCAATTGATGAGATGATTGTGAGGTAGTACGTACATCACCAAATAAAACAGTTTATAAAAGCAAAACCAATAAGATTCGGTTTCAAACTGTGGGCTCTATGTAGCGACAATGGATATTGCTATAATTTTACACTTTATTGTGGTAACGAGCCTACAGATCAATCTAATAAACACAAAGAATCTTTAGGAACCAGAGTTGTCACCAATATGTTAGAAGTAATTGAAAACCCTAAGAGACATAAAGTATATTTCGATAATTTTTTTACAAGTCGTAATCTCCTGTGTAATCTAGAACAGAAAGACTTTCGTTCTACTAGTACAGTCCGGGAGAACAGAACAGCAAAATGTCCTACGATGACATCAAAGATTTTGGAAAAAGAACCTCGGGGAACATATGATTGGCGATTTGACCATAACAATAAAATCCTTGTTTGCAAATGGAATGACAATAAATGTGTCTCACTTGTTACTAATTATGATACAATCACTCCTGTAACCCAACTTCAAAGATGGAAAAAGCAGGAACAGAAAAAATTGCCAATACCACAGCCACAACTAGTAACTAATTACAATAAATTTATGGGTGGTGTTGACCACCATGATTGGCTTCTAGAGAAACATCACATTTCTGTAAGAGGGAAGAAATGGTACTGGTGTCTTTTCACAAGGATGATTGTAAATGGTTGCGTACTTTACAATATGATGCATAAAGGACAAGAGAGGATGTCAATCAAGGAATTTCGTATGGAGATTGCCTATCCATATTTGAAAAGTGGTTATGGCTTGAGGATTGATCGTGGACGACCCTTCAGTCTTCCAAGTACATCCAAAACAGTCGTGCCAAATGACATAAAATTTGATGGGAAAAACCACTCCATTGGCAAAATGGAAAAACAAAGAAGATGCTAAATGAATAATTGCACAGGGAAACCACGGACATTTTGCCAAAAATGTAATATTACGCTTTGCATGCCTAGCTGTTTCAACGATTTTCACAAAAAAAATTAACTTATAAACTCTTATTTTCAAATAAATCAAAATAAACTTATACAATATTTTGTTTTTTTTTTATATCATATTATCCCAGCGTCCTCATACGAGGACGGCAGTTTTTTGAAGAACCAAATAACTTATTTTCAAAATAATATTTTTCTACGCTTACTTATTAAAAACATAATAGGAATCTCTAAAGAAAATAGTTAATTTCGAAAAAAAAATAATTTGGGCGTTAATGGGTTAAAAAAATGTTCATTTCTTTTTTGCAGAGCGCCTCACGACAGCGTTTTATATTGGATATGCAAAAATGAATGTCAAGCGATTTTTTTTGAAGAACGTCAAATAGTATGTCCGTGATTGAGAAAATTTCATTAAACACTAATGCCTGAAACGTGAATTCAAAATCGTTCATCTCACCTAAAAATCCTTTTGCAAGGCGGATTGATCTTTCATCAGATTTGTGACAGTTTCTAATAAATTCAAAGAGGTCTTTTAATTTATTCCAGTCTTGAACGATTACATTTACTAACTTCTAATTTGGAGTCGTAACAACACCATAAATAAATATAACATAAAACAGTCAAGTTAACTGCAAAGGAACTCACCAGTTGCAGCGAAATCCGCGAAAATAAAACTAAACAACCACCGCAAACTGAACGACACGTGGGTGTAGTGTACTGCGCCTGCAATTCACCGAGAGCGTTGTTGGCGTTTGGCTTGACGTCATCGGATACGCGCTGTCATGGCAACATAGTAGGAAAATCGTAAACTAAACATAGCACCTCCAGCAAAGTCAAAGCGGTTTGCACCACTGTTATAGTTGTTATAATGAACTTCGATTGAAAGTTTTAAAGACATGCCGCCAACGGTCAAGTAAAATATTTATTCGAGATGTACAGTTTATTTTTTACCAATTAGGTGAATAAATGAATGTAAAAACTAAAATTTTAAGAGATATATAATAAATATAGTTAGATGTTTGCTTGTTTATTTTTCCTGGTGAAGTAGCACTTCACCTGAATAGCCCCCACTGGCTTTAATATTTCTCCACTATCAGTGCGAGTGAAAAAGTTATTATTTTAAATGTACAGGGTGTCCCATTTTGCGGAGTATCTCCGTCATTTTTATAGATATAAAGTTGATGTTTTCGAGACAGTGTGCAAATTTTTTGTAAAACTATAAAAACTGTCAGAGGATCTTAAAGAAATATAAGTATCATCCATACAAATTTAATATATTTCTTGATAATAACTTTCCTCAAAGATGAATAGGTACCAATGGACCTGTTAGCCTCCACGATCTCCAGATCTTTAAATTTTAGATTTTTCTTATGGAGCTATATATAAAATAAAGTTGTTTTTGCCAACCAAAAAATTTTAACAATACATATTTAGCGAATTTTCTTATTTAGTTCCTCGGCATTTAATATATAAAATATTGATTATTGCGTAATATAATAAAAAAAAAACTATTTTCTTAGCTCATCGAGATTTAATAGCTCAATAAAAGAATCACACAACATTTTGGTATTCACTGTGTTTTCTGATTTGATTCATAATTCATTCGCATTCGACTTATATTTAATTGCTTGTATTGAACCAACAATATATTGTTTTCTGTACTTTGTATGCTCATTGTGTATGCCTATAAATTTAAATTTTGTAACTCTTTAAGGTGTAAGATTTTTGTCCGAACCAAATAAATTCTTTAATAGGTATAGGTGTAGTTGAAGCTAAAAAAAAAATAGGTTTTGTTCAAGAAAGAAAAGAAAATTGAAATTTGTTCCCTATCTATCTGTATGTATTGGTCTAAAGTCTCTGTTATGAGAATGCAACACTTTCCTCGGACTAATTGAAACTCATCATGCCTATTTCTCACTTTGTCCAGGCAAAACGTAATCCAATTTGAACGCGGCAGATTTCATTTGAAACTATTCTTTTTTCTACCGGCAGCCGAGGAGCTGTTGCCGCAGAACAGACCACACGAGGTAATGGGTTCAGGGTAATTTGTCAGTAATATGGTCGTTTAAAATACCGCTCGTTTTTCTTGTTTTGCATTTTTATAAAGGCCTTGAACCCCCACGGGAGAACGGCGACAATCGAACCGGACGAAATTCTTCTTTAATGGTATTGCGTAAACGCTCGGCCATTGCCGATAATCAAGTTTAAGGTTACGTTCGCTTGCCGGGATGCTACCGGCATACTAATTAACTGCAAATTCTGCATTTTTTTAATGACGACGCACAGTGGTATAAAAGACGGAAAGATATATGCATAAGTTCTGCATGCGGCTATAGTATACTACGTTCGAGGTTCAGCGGTATTTTGAAGTAGATCCAGGGCCGGAAAAAACAGGGGGGTTCAAAACTCCCTCGCCCCCACTGTCTCAGCGAAAACTGTAATGTTTTCCTAAATTTTGCTGCGAGGAACACGTGAAAATCTTGTGTTAAAAAAGTTTATTATACAGGGTGTTTTAAAAAAACATGGGCTATTACTCAAAGGCGGAAATGCCGAGGCATAAAATACACACATGGAAAAACGTTAGGGATAATGAAAAAAAGGTCGTTTTTGCAAACAAAATATATTATTTATAGTTGGAATAATTCACTGGCCGACAACATTTTTCTAACACAGGTCAGCTCATTATTTTCACAATGGAAATACCCTTCCAATAATAAAAAAAACATTCGGAAAGCCCTAATACGTACCATTTTTTAATAGCCTAATTAGAACCTTTTATATTGGCAGGTAAACAATTTTATTGTGGGGCGGCTAAAATGGGTACATTTTACAACGGAAAAATTACCTAAACTGGGTTGTTTACAACATTAGACGTAAAATAAACGTTAAACATCACTCTTCTGTTGAGCTTCGAATTGAGTGGTTCTCTGTGTATCAATAAGCAAGTGTATGTGAAGACGAGAATGTCGAGTCAAACGCGCCGAAGTTTCAAAATTTCTCCTGACAAATTTTGTTATATTTGTGGAGAATTTCTGGTGAAATCACAAGCCAGGCCATTTTCCGAAAATGTAAAAAAAGCCTACTTTAAATATTTTGGTGTGTTAATTGGGGATAAGCGGTGGGCTCCCCATGTGTGCTGTGTTAGTTGTAGTGCATCATTGGTGCAGTGGATGAAGGGAAAGAGAAAAAGTATGCCTTTTGCAGTTCCAATGGTATGGCGAGAACCCACCAATCATTCTGACGATTGTTATTTTTACCTGCCAAAGACTGAAGGTTATTCCAAAAAGGAAAAGCACAATATAGAATATCCAAATTTGCAATTTGCTATACGACCTGTTCTTCATAATGCAAATTTGCCAGTGCCGATTGCGCCTTTAAATTGGCAAGCTAGTGATTTGGGAGATAATGGGGATAACGTATCATCAGGCAGCTCAGAAGAACAGTGCACCGATCTCACTTTTACCACAGGTCCCAGTTCCGGCGAGCCACATTTGATTGTTTAAAGTGAATTAAATGATTTAGCACGTGCTTTGGGGGTTATCCAAGCGCAACAGTCAGAACTTCTGGGTACCCGTCTTAAGGAATGGAACCTGTTAGCCAAAGAGACAAAAATTACGAATTTCAGAATGCTATGTTTTCTAAATTCTACAGTATAGAAAATTCGTTGTGCGCGTGTACTGATATAGACAGTTTAATGCAGGAACTTGATATTGAACATTCTCCCCGTGAGTGGCGCTTATTCATAGACTCATCTAAATATAGCTTAAAAGCTGTGTTATTGCGTAATGGAAATTTAAAACCCTCTATACCCGTTGCCCATTCAATTCACAATAGGTATGAATGGCAGATATGTGACTGTGACTTCAGGGGGGATTTACAAAATATTGCTGTTTTCTTTGTTTGCAATTTATTGCACAGTCGTGCGATAAATCAGCGTTATGTAAGAAAAATTTGACCAGAAAGAAGCGAATTTCAAACGGGATCTCAAAATGTTAAATTTATACCTCTTGTTGATTCCAAAAACGTCCTTTTGCCTCCTCTTCACATTAAACTTGGGCTGAAGAAAAACTTTGTGAAGGCTTTGAATAAAGAAGATACCTAAGAAAAGTCTTTCCCCAGTTAAGTGATGCTTAATTAAAAGAATGCATTTTTATTGAGCCACAAATCAGAAAATTGCTGGACGATGTCAATTTTACGGAAAAGCTTACCAGGTAGGAACTTAGAGCATGGAATTCATTTGTTAATGTAGTAAGAAGATTTTTAGGCAACAGTATGAATGGAAATTATGAACAATTAGTTAATGAACTCTTTGATGCCTATGAAGTGCTTGGTGTCAGAATGTCATTAAAAATTCACTTCTACCATTCCTATCTGTCATTTTTTTTTTTAATTTGGGAGCTGTTAGTGACGAGCAGGGTGAAAGGTTTCACCAAGATATCAGAACAATGGAAATTCGGATCCAGCCATGATGGGTGACTACTGTTGGTTTTTGAAGAGAGAAGACAGGACACCTCATAAAGGGAAAAATTAAAGTTTAATTAGTGTTTTAAGGTAATATTTTTTAGTTTGTTTTTCTCTTAGATGTATGGTATGTTTAATAGGTGAAAACTGTAATCATAGTCAATAAACAGGGTTAAGAATTTTCTGAAATCATTTTTTCTGTAGATATTAAGTATCGTAACATTCGATCTGGTTCTACAACTCTAACAAGAAAACCCTACGTGTTACAACTTTCTATTTGTCATTTTCATATTTGGATAGGTCCATTCTATTAGATTATGCTATTCTGATTTGTGTTTCAACAAAAAAAAGTTTTTTTTGTCGGCCAGTGAAATTAGCCTTTATAGCCTAAAATTATATTATTTCAAAAATGATTTCATGGTAATAATACAAAATAAAATTGACTACTGAATAAGATACAGGGTGAAGTCAAGGCATATGTTTTTTAGTGAATTTTTGAAACACCCTGTAGCATAAACTGCCTGCAATTTTTAAACTTTGAAGCCCGATTCTTTAAAAACATTTTGATATTTGAATGATCAACGTATCTTTCTTTTTAAAGAAAATACAGCAATATTAGTATGGGGATGTTTTACCTGTATACAAAGTTACTTTGATCATCCAAAAAACAAAACGTTTTTAAAGAATCAGGCTTCAAAGTTACCAATATACAGTTTAAAAATTTAAAAAAAGACAGTTTATGATACAGGGTGTTGCAAAAATTCACTAAAAACATATGCCTTGACTTCTCCCTGTATCTTATTCAGTAGCCAATTTTATTTTGTATTATCATGAAATCATTTTTGAACTAATATAAATTTAGGCTATAAAGGCAAATTTTTAATTATTTCAACTATAAATAAAATATTTTGTTTGCAAAAACGATCTCTTTTTCATTATCCCTAACTTTTTTCCATGTGTGTAAGATAAAAATGTTATATGCGTATGTACAGGCCCAAAACGGCTTCATTCTCAAGGATGTTAATTTTACTTCCCTTATTAAAGGGAAATATTGTAATCGTGAAAAAATCACCCTCCAAAATGTTTCAGATCTTTACGTTTCAGGGTCTCTAGAACACGAAAAACATGTTTTCTCGATTCCGTCGGTTAGTCTGTCTGTCTGCCTGTTCGCGCCATAGCTAAAAAACTACTTACCCGATTGATTTCAAATTTTGGTCAAAAATTAAAGATCATATGGGAATGACTTGGTAACATTTTGGTAAAAATCCAATATGGCAAAACAATATATGGCCTAGTGAAAGGTTAAAAAAATTATTACTAAGAAAGGGCTTATCCAATTTATCTCAAATTTTGCACAAAAGTCAAGTATTATGTAGGAGTCAACGGGTAAAATTTTGGTACGAATACAAGAAGGAGGAACAAAATGGCGGCTTAATAAAATATTTAAAAAATCAGCCTGAAAAAACTACTTAATGAACTAATTAGTATAGAGACGAACTAGTAAAACTGTGGTACTAATTCAAGATGACGGAACAAAATGGCGGCCAAATAAAACTTTTGTAATCTCAAAAAATCATCCTAGCGGGTTTTACATATTTTCGCGTTTTAGCCATCGCTAGATGCCAAAAAATATGTTTTATCAGTTCCGTCGGTCCACCTGTCGGCTTGTCTGTCTGTCTGTCAGTCGAACAATCACCCTAGCAGGTTTTACGTATCTTCGCGTTTTAACGTCCCTAGATGCCAAAAAAATATGTTTCCTCAATTCCGTGGGTCCACCTGTCGGTTTGTCTGTCAGTTCGCGGCATAGTTTAAAAACTACTTATCAGGTTCAACTCAAATTTTTGGCCAAAAATTAAGGCTCTTATGGGAAAGACTTGGTAATATTTTGGTAAAAATCCAATATGCCGGAACAAGATGGGGGCGCAGTGAAACGTTAAAAAATTATTACTAAAAAAAATTACTTATCCAATTTACTTCAAGTTTTACAAAAAAATCAAGTCTTACAGTGAACTGGTAACATTTTGGTATGAATATGAGATAGCAAAACAAAATGGCGGTCTAAGAAATTATTTAAAAAATCAGTCTGAAAAAAAACTACTTACTAGATTAATTTCAAATTTTGTGCAAGCATTAAATTTGGCATAGAGATAAGCTGGTAAAGTTGACATCCCCATTTTGAATATTTATTACTAAAAATGTATGAATTGCATACTTAATATCTATTTTTAATCAAATCGGCATATATGTTAAAATTCGCTCGCAGTCTAGGCATTCTTACTCTGATTTTTTACATATTTACTAAAAATGTATGATATTTATTCTCAAATACCCACAGATGCCGACTTTCTTTCAGACAAATCTATACAAATGTTAAAATTCCGCCGCCATGTTGGCATTACTATCTTGAATTATTAAATGTTGACAAAAATTCATGATGTGCAGTCTTAAATACCCCCAAATACTGAAATTTAATCCAATCTTCAAATATTTTAAAATTATTCTATGTTGGGTAGCCATTTTTATTAACTCTCAAATATTGACTAAAATTTCATAACTTTAATTCTTAAATAACTCGAAATACCCATATTTCAGCCGAATCTGTACAAATGACAAAATTCGTTCGCTTTGTTGGCGCCACTATTTTCAAAAATGACAAATGTTAAAATCATCCGTCCGACATGTTGACATTGTCATTTTGACACCGCTATTTTGAATATTTAAATGCTGACACACTTAAATTTTCCTAGACACCGATTTTCAGTTTAATCTACACAAAAAACAAAATTTCGACCGGATTGGCGTCACTATTTTGGATTTCTAAATGTTGACTAAGAAAATTCGGATTTTTTATATCCGGAAGGGTATGCATGTCAAATTTGAAAATAATCGGTAATTTAAAAGTGGTGAAAAATCCATTACAAGTTTTGAACCAGACATACAAACATACAATCAAACGAGTAGGAAGCCAATAAAAGCGCGTTAAAAGCATTGTTTTTTTAGCTTAAAAGTTTGATAATATACATATAAATAACTAATTTCCTTTTAAACTTACATAACTTAATGGTTTGATTTGAGATAGTGAACTAGGGAACGATTATTTCTTTGAAATTCGTAGGTAATTAGTTCAAGAAGTGAAAACTAATTTCGTTTTTTCGGATGCAACTTCGAATTTCCGATGTGATTTCTAAATCTTGATATAATTACACAATTTAATTAAAAAAATATTAGAAGATTACTTTCTCGCAAATCTTATTATTGGCATTAATAAAAGCCGCAAACATTTGTGAAAACACTGAAAATGATGCCATAGAACGGTAAAAATGCCTATTTGCCTCATTTTTGTCAACGATAATGAAGCATGGCTCATTTCCTCATTTTCGTACATCAAATATTTTAACCGGTCGTCATTTTGTTTCACTATATCGAATTCATACTAATATTTTACCAGTTTTTTTCTTGTATCAAACGTAATTTTTGTGGAAAATCAAATAAAATTAAGGTTAATCGAGTAAGTCGGTTTTTTAGCTATACCGGGAATAGACCGACCGACCGAAAGAAACGGAAAAGCATGATGATATATAAAAACTTGGAACAATGATTTTTTCACGATTAATGGTATTTCCTTATGCGGGAAGTAAAAACTCGCGCCGCCACTGGCATTCGTCAACAAATGGCCACGGTTTGGACATGTTCCATCCCCACTTCTTGTTTTATCGTAGACATTAGTCGATAAAGTGTGACAAATAGGGGAACCATGTTGGGGCATACCCCTATCGTGATTTATGAATGAATTGTGATCTCTACTTTAATTCCTACTCTCAGGGTAGATGCAATAAACGCTTGACTTAAATACATTCTGTACAGAAACTAGCGTAAGAACATAAACTATTTAATATTCCTCACATACTTGGGCGGTGGGCAGTTAAAAGCCGTAAGATACGACTTTAAAGCCGATGCAGAGAACGATTATCTTATGAAAGACGGTGCCCAAAATGGGTTTAGATTCGATGACATAAAAAACCTACTCGGTCGGATTTGGGACGTTACGGTCCCAGCACACGCACGTGAAACCGGTGTTTCAGGGCCCATAAAATTACCCTAAAACACTTAGATGGCGCGATAACACAACTTAAATCTTCCTAGGAAATCAGTTTACGAATGTTGATTATATACAGGATCGGACTGGATACATTTTATCATCCTGAGCCCATAGTAAGAATTAAAGTAGAGATCACAGTACCAGTATTTAAAAATTCAAAATAGCGGTGTCAAAATGACAATGTCAACTTGTCAGACGGATGATTTTAATATTTGTGGGATTATTTAAGAATGCACAACAAAATCCAAAATGGTAGCGCCAATATAGCGAACGAATTTTGTCATTTCTACGGTATCTAGAAGTATTTAAGAATGACAGTTATGAAATTTTAGTCAATATTTGGGTACTAAAAATTGAGGCTCCAACATAGCAGTAAATATTTAAAAAATTAGAGATAGAATGATAGCGAATTTTAACATTTATGCAGATTAATTAATTAAAAATCGATATTAAGCGTACAGTTCATACATCTAGTAATAAATATTCAAAATGAGGATGTCAATCAATCAATCTGATAAGTACTTTTTTAAGTTATTTTTAAACATTTAATTAGGCCACCATTTTGTTTCGTTTTGCATTTGTAGTAAAACTTACCAGTTGATGGTCATGGTACACCTAATTTTTCTGCAAAATTTGGATAAAATGGATAAGCAGTTCTTAAGTAATCAATTTTTAACATTTCAATAGGCCGCCATTTTGTTCTGCCATATTGGATATTTACCAAAATGTTACCAAGTCATCTTCATATGACCTTTAATTTTTAACCAAAACTTGAAGTAAATAGGATATATAGTTCTTGAGCTTTGTCGCAAACAGACATACAGACTGACCGACAGAACATGTTTTTTTGCAACTAGAATAATTTCCTCTTGCAAGGAAAGTAAAAAGAAGCGAGTGCTATAAGACAAAAATAGAATAGGGAATTGTCAGATTGTGATTCCATGTTAATAGCTAAATTTAAAAAATAAAGGATTTTTTTTTAATTTTCAATATCCTAAATCTTAAATTCCAACCAGTTTAGAACATGTTTACGAACACATTTTTTACTTTTAATTATTAACACACTTAAATACAAACTTGGCACAACTCAAGTGAAAATTAAAAAAAGGCGCGAAATTATCCGAAACATTATTATCTCCCGAGATTTCATCCAAAATCTAGTGATTTTCGAAATCGTAGTACGTTTTTTTCGGGCGTGACGCCCTTCTAATATTATCTAGTAAATAATAACACTTTAAGTTAGGTTAGCATATAATAGTACTTATAATTTTAATATAATATAGATATATTCTATAATTATTTTAATTCTCTGATAGGAAGAAGTATTGCAATCGCCAAAAAAATTACCTTAGAGACTTTTTTGTATCATTTTGCTTCTGAGGATTCTCACATGACCCCCGCCGAAATAAACGTTCTATTATACTGAACCAGATGGTCAATACGTCATGTGACCCAAAATAAGTGAATAAGGTATCTTCCATTAGACATTACAAGTCCCCTGGAAAAGGAAATCTAGCTGTTCATTTAGTGATTGAAAGACAATTCCAAACTTAAACGGCAATTTTTTTGCAAACTCACATTGCCGCACCCTAGTTAGGTCAACTAAAGCTCCTAGTTTCGTAATGTCCAAGATAAAGTAAACAAAATTTATTTATTAATTATTTAAAAAAATCAATGTTCTCCTAATCTCACCACACCTTTAATGACAATTTTATTTGAATTAATTTTTGGGTTAAAATATTTTTTAACAAATTAATTTTTTTAATATTAAAATCCTGAGCGCTCAATTCCCGATGCAGCCACTTTTTTTAACAAATCATGGCATAAAGTCCACTCAGTTTTAAAACGTTATAAATATAAGCCATATAAGTTTTTACCTACTCAAGAATTAACCGATCAAAATAAAATAGACCGATTACACTTCTGCCAAGAAATAGAAAGACGTGTTATGATGAACCAACTAAATCTGTCAAACATAATTTTCACTGACAAGGCAACATTTACCACTGGAAGCATGTTTAATCGGTTATTTTTGGTCAAAAGAAAGCCCGCGAGCTCTTCAAGGCGGTCAAAATTCAGGGAAGAAGATCCCTATATGTTTGGTGTTGCCTTCTTAACAATCATGTTATTAAGCTTATATTTTTAAACGGGAATTTAACCGGACACAGGTATCAGGAGTTATTAGAAAACGAAATCGAGGGGCATTTAGAACAACTACCGATTAATTCATACCTTAATTTGATATGGCAATAAAATGGTGCCCCTCCTCATAATGTCCAGCCGTTCACCAATTTTTTAAATGACAGGTATCCATTTTGGATTGGAAGACATGGACCATTAGGATGACCAGCAAACAGTGCCGATCTCTCTCCATTGGACATATTTTTGTGGGGTTATCCGAAAAACAGGATATACTATAGCCCAAGAACCATCCAAGCTTTAGAGCAAAATATAGTCCGACGACAATCGACGATTTAAACACCCAATCACCTCATTTTATCTACGCATCCAAACACAGAAAATTTAGAAGAAATATTCAGAAATGCATTATAAACCAAGGAGGCTATGTAGAAAACCAAAACTTAGTTCTTTAAGCTAATATTATTATTTACCTACTTTATATTATTGATTTTTTATGGTATTGTTTCTTTCCACTATTCTAACTTTTCGCTTAAGTGTTTTTCTTTCATTCAATTGTTTAACGATGTCTAATATTATGCTACGAGTCGGTGTTGGTCTATCTGGAAACCGTCTATGATATTCGTTACGAGCTATCGATGCATTTTTCCCATGTAAATAAAATAATTCTATCATGTCGAGTTTCTCTTCTTCCGAATAACCCATCGTCCAACGTATTAGATATTAAAAATGGTCGTAAATAGATACTTCTGACCGGTAAAAAGGTCAAAAAGGCGTCGTTCATTACAATTGTCTGGACTATGGCTCACTATGTTTTAGCGCAAATTACCTTACCATTTCTTTAATGTTTAAACGCTTATATATCCAAAACTAATTGACAGAATATATCAAAAGTATATATATATATATATATATATATATATATATATATATATATATATATATATATATATTTGAAATTAGAAAAAAAGATCTTCAAGAATATGACTTAATATACAGGATGTTTCATTTAAAAAAACTGTCAACCTGTCAAAATTTGACATTTCCAATAATATTTTTGCACTAATGATATAATATTCTAAATCTTCATGAAAAAACCCAACAACTTTTGTATTTCCGACATTTCCGTATCTATTCAAATAAACTCTCTAGGTAGGTGGAAAAATATACGGGAAAACCCTGTACTGAACTAAATTGGGTCACACTTCACTATTCCTAACAAATGGAAAAAAATCATAACGAGGGAAGTTCCGGGTAAAGAAATTTACCGATTTTTAATTTGTATTTTCAAAATTTGCTATTTTTTTGGATTTTTTTATATAAACACTAATGAATAAAAAATAACGTATTAATAGGCCCTAGGCAACCTGGAGAAAGACGTTCGGGTGTTAACTGGTGGAAAGGTACTGACTAATCCTCTATAAATTGCGCCTCTATAAAGGCCCAAATCCAAAACATTACTTCTTACTAGATTTCTACCAGAAATTTGGTAATTCTCAACCTTAGTCCGACACTGTTGGTAAATATCCTAAACGGTACCTGCATTACCCATTATTTTCCTTCATTCCGCTCAAATGTGTGAGAAATATGTGAATTATTAAAATAAACAACCTGAAGTGACACGGAAGCATAGCAGGTACTTCAGTTACCCCTGTGCAAATGAAGAGGGGTGTTTGTCTTTCGTTTTACGATGTAATCTGTATAATGGTCCCGATTTTTCGAAATGCTCCACACTTTGGTTTAAAATGTCTTGGCGATAAGGTATATTTACACCTTTAGTTCGGGTTTGAAATACACTCATGGACATTTGAAACGACAAAATTTTAGTAATATTTGTAATATGATATTTTCTGATTCCTACAAGCGATTTAAATAAACTTTTTTTTTTATTTTAAAGGTACATTATTAGACTTCATTCTTGGGTAGGATGTTTCTCATAAATTAAACTTAGTGTCAATATACAGGGTGATTCAAAAACACGTGTTTTTTACCCAAAATGTAACTACATTTCTTTAGTTAAACAGCAAATCCCAAAATTATGCCAATCATGTCAAATTTGATTTAAAACATGTTTTTTAAAAATCTTTGCCAACTTATTCCATTTTTAAATTATCAAGTTTTTATACACCGCTGGATTTAGGATATGACCATATTGGTGAAAATGTGATACAACCAATGACGTCAAAAAGAAATAGACCCCGCATTTCATTCACAAAAATGAAATAAATAGAATCAAACATCAATTTGTTGTTTTGTATGAGTGGAAAAGAGACGGACTGATCGCATAAAGAAAAGTTTGCGGTGAAAATTGCAACGCTGTCAGATATCTTTGCGAGGCTTACCAGTGGCGTGGCTATTTTTGAGATAATGTATTATTTGCTATATTTTTTTGAGCCCAAATATTAGTATGGTGGATACGACAGTTTTTTTGTTCTAAGATGAACAGGAACGACTTCACATTGCAAAAGTGAGAGTTTTAATAATAACTGGAAAACAATCAATTTAGATATTATGTCGTGGAAAAGTCTGCATTAAATGGGAAACTTTTTTATTATCAATTTCTCGAAAAACTTTCTTCTTGAAAAAACTTGTGTGTTTGTCGAAAAAATAGTTTTCGCAATATTCAACTTTAAGACAGATACACAGGGCATTCAAAAAATACGAAAAATTGTATTTCAAGAATTAAATTTTTTGTAACTGCCGCGGCCGTAAAAAATCGTAAATAAAGGTTTAGTATTAGTTATGTCATATTAGTAATAGCTAAGGAAAGATTTAAAAAAAAAAAAAAATTTTACTCAGTTCATATTTACGATTTTTTATGGCCCCTAAAACTACCGTCACAAAAATTTTATTTTTTTGAAATTGTTAGTGAAATCCACTTTTTTGAACATCCTGATTTAAAGTTTATTACTATCAAAAATAACTTTTTCATGACTCTGTATAATATTTTACACTATATTTGAAACTTATTTTTTTTTATAAAAATTTAAATAACAAGGTTGAAAGTGGTGCTGCACTTTATAAATTTTCACCCGGACACGTGGTTTATAAAAATAAAACAATGTTAAAAAGTTTGGTATAATTTATTTATAAACGGTTTGATATAATAACAAACAACTATTATTATCGACAAAACAAAAGTAACAACATATTAATTTAATATTTTATTATTTATATAATAATTAAACTCGTCTATTACATATTTAATGATTCAGTGACAATTTTCAAAATAGGAAATTTTATATATATATATATATATATATATATATATATATATATATATATATATATATATATATATATATATATATATATATATATATATATATATATATATATATATATATATATATATATATATATATATATATATATATATATATATATATATATATATATATATATATATATATATATATATATATATATATATATATATATATATATATAAAACTTTAGGTTAGCAAGAAGCTTGTATCAATAATTATCTGTGACAAAAGACCAGGCACGTAGTCTAGGGGGGTCCGGACCCCCCCCCCCGCCTGAGACCCTAAAAATATTTAGTAGTTTTTACATAATTTAACCTACGAAAGTAGAATTCCAATAACTGCTGATTTGCAGTTCCGTACTGGCTTTGCTTACTACAGCTATTTTTTAACTCGAACCTCAGGAAAATTAGGGAGCAGACTATTTTTTGAAATTCTAACTTTTTGACGGGTTTTTTAACAAGCCCAAGTTTATACTGTTAGACATTCTGCGATTGCAAAGAAGTTTCGCAAATATGTAAATGTAAAAAATTAAAAAAGGCTACCCTAAACAAAGACGAACCTAACGATTTTTTCGTAAGTACGACAGTTTCTAACATAAATCGATAGGAAAATAAATTTCATATTTCTTCCACAAAAATCTCCTGTCATAAGCAAAATTGCGAATGCGTGCCGAGACCAGATTTATGATAATTCCAACAAAAATTATTATTAAACTTAGAATATATGGTAGCTGGTAGCTGCTGGAAATTTCTCTTCGTGATCCATTTCACACGAGTTCTTATCTTTTCGTATACAAAACAGGATTTAAGGAATAAGAAAATTATTGAATTTACCTTTGGGGATTGAAAAAAAATTACCTCCAAAAAATATTCGATTTTGATAGGGAGGAATATTTAGAATTCTCAAAAAAAGAAAAACTTTTAAGCAAACGCTCATTAAAAGTAGTTTTAGAATTTCGAGAAAGTACTAAAAAGAAAGATGAATACATTTATGATTAAAGAAATCCAGATTTTTAATGTAGCAATATGGTTCCAGACCCTCTATGGAAGATAATACCACATTAACCTCGATATTAACAAAGTGACTAAGCACTTATTTATTAAAATACTATTAAATATATAAAACCTAAAAATATTAAGCAAAAGTCGCCAACGTCCTATTTGCTCAAGATATACCTATAATTTTTTACATTTTCATAATTGCTCTACCTGCAATGTTTTAATAGATATTGGCAAATAACTAATTTTTTGCAACTTTTTTTCATATTTTGTTACACTTGCAGAGGGACTAGCAACAAGTGAAAAAAAAGCATTCTTCTTAATAATTTTTTTGTCATTGAATTGGTTTTGACAGAGTTGGATCCCCCTAGAACTGAAATCCTGCCTACGTGCCTGCAAAAGACATATTTATGTAATGGTTCATGTGGCAATATTTATTATTAGCAATAAGCTTAGTCATTAAAGAACAAGCATTTCCCAGCCAAAATACAACCAATGTGAGTTCTTATTACTACTGTTACTAAAGATGAAGATAAACCTAAATTTTGTTACATGGACCCACTTTGTGTTTTGATGTCTATACCAAGAGTATAATGCTTATTTAATACCTATCTTTATCAGCTTATCACCGACTTCATAGGAAATATGTAATAAAATATAATTTATCACTTTTTAATGCAACCTATTTTTTGAAATCGGGTTTGTTTTTCAAAACAGTTTTGATTTCACCCTTTTTCCAACACATTTTAGTTGTATTTACGCGAAGTTAGGTAAAAATTTGGGTCCACTACTTTTAAAAGTTTGCCAGGCTCGCACCACCTTTATAGGTATTGGATCTATTCATATTTACAGAAAATCAGCAATAACCATGGCCCAATATTAATATGAATACAAAATTGAACTTCGTGTCCCTAAAAACCACAACAACAATATTATGAAAAACAATATCTTTACAGTATTTATCCCCCAATTTCCCCCTTTTTTCACCACCACCTTCCCCGCCATATATTTCACTTATTGACAATATAAATATTTTGTGTCAAGATGTTTAATATTTTTAACATTCATTATAATATATTATATTATTATTTATATTACCGAAATCACCTGATAAAAACAGATTCTCCCTAGTTGGGATAATGTACCCCAGGATGGTATTTATTTACTTTTTGGATTACTTATTTTTAAAAACCAAATTTTTAGGCAATAAATTAAAGCATTTCAAATTCATTAAAGAAAATCTATAGTAAATGAAAAATTGAAAAGTAACGCTATTGCGCTATTTTCATTTTTTGTATATGCTTGCTATATGAGAACTCCGACACTACCCTAAATATTCCTTGAAAATTTCATCCAAAATGCAAACCATCCTGGGGTAATTAATGACAACATAAAATAGTGGGTCTTCCAGCTTACTCAATTAAAATTTAGTACCTATGCTTTATCAAATAGTATATTTATGTTGTTTATTAACCCCTCAAAAAAGGTGGTTTGATAAATTTTAGAGGAATATTTGAGACTTTTCATAAATATATAAATTAGCAAAAAGCTGTACTCCGTTTATCATCAGTGTCTTCGACTTTATAGATAAGTTGAGGTTATAAAAAATTAATTTAAGCCAAACGGAAATGTGCAATACAAAAACAATACTTCATTTGCAAATATAAATACGCTATTAGACGGTGATTTTACCCTTCAACTACAGCACTACTATGATATAACCTTACTTACCTTCGAAAACAAACTTCTGGGTTTAAATCGTTTCTTTTTCTGCAAATAAGGCAAGTTCACTCCATTTTCTTAAAGTTTTTTAAACAGATTCTTGAAAATAGCCACACAAAACACTCGGATTTCTGAAAAACACTTATTTCACCAACTAGAACAATTACAACGCCGCGCAGCAAATCATGAATGACTACGACCGTTTTCGGCTTCTTCCGAATGATCCCGAAAGAAATCTGTAGTATACTCGAAAAAGGTAGAATTCCGACGTTGCCGATTATTCTGGGCTTCATTTCTTGAAATAAGGAATAATAATTACAGAAGATTTAAATTAATTTTAAAACAGATTCGGTTTGAGTTATTTATAATAAGCTATTTAATTATCAGTTTTAAAATATTCTATATAGAAATTTATACTGGGAATTTCTGGAATTCCTTGTTTATTTAGGTAATAATATAAAGGATGATATCCGTTATAATCTGGCCACAGTAACGGTTTGGCAAACCAGGGTTAATGTTGGATTCCTCCAAAATGTAAACAACTGGGTCTATGTTATTTCCATGTCGTTGGATACAACAATGTTTACAATTAAAACACATTTATTAGCAAAATTAACCTTAATTAAAACACTATATTTAAAACCGAAAGTAAAATAAAAAACTATAGACAAGTAGCTACTACAGGTACTAGTATCGGATAGGTCCTCCGCGAACTTTTATAACGGCCCGACATCGTCTCGGCATACTTGATATAACATTGTCTATTAACTCCTGAGGAATTAAGTGCCATTCTTCATTAATTGCTTCAACCAATTCATCAATAATTCTAGGAGGTATTGCTTGAACATACAAACGCCGCTTTAAAGCATCTCATATGTGTTCGATTCGATTACAATCGCGGAATTTCGAAAAAACTATTCCTGCCCTATAAAATTGTTGCCCAATCTGTCAGCTACTTGCGGTATGTTATCTGTTGATAAGAACTGTTAATTCTGTTCGATCTGGGTTCGATCTAAGGAACAGTTTTCTTCGTATTTCTCTCCTGTTCAACGCCATACACGAATCCGATTGTCGTCAGGATGAAGTGCAACCTTTGGTTCACACACAGATAAACAATGTGACCATTCGAAAAGAACTTGACGTACAATGTATCTGTATGTCCTAGGGGTTGTTTTTTTCACAGCATCTCCGTGGGTATACTGCACTGAACCAGTATTTTGATATCTGCGCCTTGCTCTTGATAAAGCACTCAATAAAGTTTAATATGCAACCTTTCAGCCAAAATTCTTTGCCACTTTCTATTATATCTGGGCATTTTCACAATACTTTAAAGTATTTTTAAGTAACAAACCCACAAATCAAAACCTTGAATAAACTATTGTGGGTGACAGATGACAATGACAAGAATCGCAACATAATATGGGTCTGAACTCTGAAACTTTAGTTTCAAGTAAAGTTATTAACTTAGACTCCAGTGGCTATTGTTGCTATCCTGTGCAATAGGAGCAGGATGTCTATATATATATATATATATATATATATATATATATATATATATATATATATATATATATATATAACATCCTGCTCCTATTGCACAGTTTCAGAGTTCAGACCCATATTATGTTGCGATTCTTGGCAGTTTGACATCTGCCAATTCTAAATGTAAAAACGTGTATATCAAAAATATTATGTGGTATGTAATAATAAGAACCCAAATCGATATGCAAAAAAAACATAATAAAATGTTTGGGTGTTATTGTCTCTTAAAATCTTACTACTTTCTGAAATAAAAAATATATCTTCACTTTTAAATAAATGTTTTACCCTCTCCCTGTTGTCAAAAAAAAATACCTAAAATTTTAATTTTATTTTTAGAATGCCGTTTCACCCCCTTAGACTAAACCTGTATATAAAAAATTGCTTGTGTATGCCAAAAATAACATACACTCGGGGAAATTTGAAACGAAAATTTTAGTAATATTTGTAATATGATATTTTCTGATTCCTTCAAGCGATTTAAATAAACTTTTTTTTGTTTTAAAGGTACATTTTATTATTTAGTAAATTTGTAAAATAAATAAAAGAGGCTTTTAAACAAAAAAGGATCGATTGTCATCTGTCACCCACAATAGTTTATTCAAGGTTTTGATTTCTGGGTTTGTTACTTAAAAATACTTTAAAGTATTGTGAAAATGCCCAGATATAATAGAAAGTGGCAAAGAATTTTGGCTGAAAGGTTGCATATTAAACTTTATTGAGTGCTTTATCAAGAGCAAGGCGCAGATATCAAAATACTGGTTCAGTGCAGTATACCCACGGAGATGCTGTGAAAAAAACAACCCCTAGGACATACAGATACATTGTACGTCAAGTTCTTTTCGAATGGTCACATTGTTTATCTGTGGATGAACCAAAGGTTGCACTTCATCCTGACGAGAATCGGATTCGTGTATGGCGTCGAACAGGAGAGAAATACGAAGAAAACTGTTCCTTAGATCGAACCCAGATCGAACAGAATTAACAGTTCTTATCAACAGAATAACATACCGCAAGTAGTTGACAGACTGGGCAACAATTTTATAGGGCAGGAATAGTTTTTTTCGAAATTCCGCGATTGTAATCGAATTGAACACATATGAGATGCTTTAAAGCGGCGTTTGTATGTTCAAGCAATGCCTCCTAGAATTATTGATGAATTGGTTGAAGCAATTAATGAAGAATGGCACTTAATTCCTCAAGAGTTAATAGACAATGTTATATCAAGTATGCCGAGACGATTTCGGGCGGTTATAAGAGTTCGCGGAGGACCTATCCGATACTAGTACCTATAGTAGCTACTTGTCTATAGTTTTTTATTTTACTTTCGGTTTTAAAGATAGTGTTTTAATTAAGGTTAATTTTGCTAATAAATGTGTTTTAATTGTAAACATTGTTGTATTCAACGACATGGAAATAACACAGACCCAGTTGTTTACATTTTGGAGGAATCCAACATTAACCCTGGTTTGCCAAACCGTTACTGTGGCCAGATTATAACGGATATCATCCTTTATACTATTACCTAATTAAACAAGGAATTCCAGAAATTCCCAGTACAAATTTCTATATAGAATATTTTAAAACTGATAATTAAATAGCTTATTATAAATAACTCAAACCGAATCTGTAATTATTATTCCTTATTTCAAGAAATAAAGCCCAGAATAATCGGCAACGTCGGAATTCTACCTTTTTCGAGTATACTACAGATTTCTTTCGGGATCATTCGGAAGACGCCGAAGACGGTCGTAGTCATTCATGATTTCGACCTATTTGATGCTCGGCATTGTAATTGTTCTAGTTGGTGGAATAAGTGTTTTTCAGAACTCCAAGTGTTTTGTGTGGCTATTTTCAAGAATCTGTTTAAAAAACTTTAAGAAAATGGTGCGAACTTGCCTTATTTGCAGAAAAAGAAACGATTTAAACCCAGAAGTGTGTTTTCGAAGGTAAGTAAGGTTATGTCATACCAGTGCTGTAGTTGAATCACCGTCTAATAGCGTTCTTATATTTGCAAATGAAGTATTGTTTTTGTATTGCACATTTCCGTTGGGCTTAAATTAATTTTTTATAACTCAACTTATCTATAAAGTCTATATATATATATATATATATATATATATATATATATATATATGTTTCCATTCCGGGTGTACATCCGTTCACTACTGTCGTTCTGAAAAGAACAGTTTTGCTGACGTTTCGCCAAAATCACATTTGGCATTTTCGAAGCTTTCTTTCTCGCGTCCGAATAGAGACAGTGTTGGTGACTGCGACGCTTCCTTTTATACACCCACTCGGGGCCGAAGGTTATATCTGCGCAGGCGTTGGTCGTTATTTATGTTTTCCGGATGGTGCTGTTGTTGTTGCGCTAATTGCGCTTGAGTTTTTGCGATTTTAGATTTGTCGATTATTGTCTTCCATACTGTTGGTAGTTTTAATGATTCGTCCCTTTTATTCAAATCACCTTGTTTTTCAATTTCTATGGCTTCTCGGGTTATTCTGGTCTTATAATGTTCTATATTGGCAATCTCCCTACACCCATCGAAATTTATTTTATGGCCGGTTTCCTGATGATGTAGGAATAAAGCTGAGGTTGTTTGTTTATTTCTGATGCTGAGTTTATGCTCTTCCACTCTTGCTGGTATTCGCCTGTTAGTTTGCCCTACGTACAACTTTTCACACTCCTGGCGCGGAATACTGTACACTCCGTGGTTTTCCAGTTTGATTTTATCTTTTGGGTTTCCGAGTAGTTTACCTATAGTTGTTTGTGGCTTGTGTATTGTTTGTATGTTGTGTTTCCTCAGAATTCTTCCGATTCTGTCTGTTGTGCCTTTTACATATGGTAAGACTACTCGTTGCTCTCCCGGTTCATATTTTTTGTTGTTCGTTTTTCGGGAAACTTGTGCATTAATAGCTTTCTCTATGGTGCGATTTGTGTAGCCATTTTTCTTTAAAGCACTAGATATTACCTTAAGTTCGTTTTGTCTCGTATGTGTTTCAGTTAGTCGCACGGATCTAGATATTAGAGTATTTGCCACAGCTTGAATTTGTGCTCGGTGATGATGTGATTTTGCATTTAAATATCTGTCTGTATGTGTTGGTTTTCTATACACGGTGTATTCGAACTGTCCGTTATGCAGTTTTGTGACCAAAACATCTAAAAATGGTAGTTTGTTGTTTTCCTCTAACTCTAGAGTAAATTGTATTCTGGGGTGGATTGAATTTACGTGAGTCAGAGGTTTTTCGAGCTCTGTATGAACATGTTGCCATATAATAAATATGTCATCTACATAACGGATCCATAATTCAGCCATAAGTCAGCAAAACTGTTCTTTTCAGAACGACAGTAGTGAACGGATGTACACCCGGAATGAAAACACATTGTATTTTTCCATCCGTGAAGGAGTAAAAATCAACATATATATATATATATATATATATATATATATATATATATATATCTTGTTTATAATATCTTTGGTATCTACAGACAAATGTTTTCTGTATTACAATTGGAAGAAATGTTGAGAGAAACTGAGGGACAAACACTCCGTTCCAGACCATGGGCGCTACATATTTGCCACTCGGAAGTTAGTTTAACACAAGTCATTCGCCCGAATGATTACAGATAACTAAAGCTAAAAGCTTAATATAGTTTAAGCACCTACCTAAGGGAAATATTTTACTTAAGGTTTACCTTAAATTTAAGCGTCACTTATACTAGTTAAGGAGAACCCATGCAACATTCTTTACTCAGTATTTATATTTCTGTAATAAGAGTTTTCGTTCATCAAGATGACCTCCAAAGAGCCCCGATTTAGGTATGCTTGTAGTTCAAAAAGAAAATTCTTCCTTTAAGATATTAATACAAACCATGCACAACTGCATGCGATGTTTAGCGATTCGGAAATTTTACGGCGCTGTTGATCGAGGCGAGTCTCACATTATTTACTTTGAGTACCCGGGCCCATGCCCATGCAAATGGCGGTATTCGCACGCATCTTCGCGACACCGTCAACCTTGTCTGACCCCGACGGCGACGGCCCAGGAAATAACCCGGCGGCGGCGGATGGTACCGTTATCGGACGCGGATGGGCGATACCTTCCAGTGGCGTAACCTCACCCCTCCACCCCCACGGCTTTATCCTATCCTAGCATTTTCGATAATAAATCATTCCTCACAAAACTTATAGGAAATGGTTTTCGGCCATTTTTTTTAAATTTTCGTATGATGTAGGTCTCGATGTCCTGGGCTGCTCCACAGGCACAACTTAATCCATGGACCAGTTTTGAATTACAGCTCCTTAAAGTCGGAAATTTTTGAGCTTTGGAATTTTCAGCATGGACTATAATTTTACATTATATTCATTGCAAAAATGGATCGTTCAACTGAAATCTAAACATGTAATGTAACATTTTTAATGACAAATATCCTAGTAGAAATCCAGTACCTAAATCTACTGTATACTATACGTTCTGTGCAGGTATTTTAATAAAAGGTGATACCATACCACAGTTTAAGAAAGAAACAGTTCTCTCACTTCTTTGTTGTGCTCCCAAAAGCCGGCTTTTTTTGTGAGCGGTCGTAAATCATAGCGAAAACCTGCAGCTAACAGCTAGATCCGAGGTATACTTACGGGGAACGATCAATAACTGTATTAGTTACTTTAGGTATTCATATTAATATTTAAAGTATATAATAGATGTTTAACTTAATAAAAGGTTAACTTATGGACTAATTTTGATAGTTATTAACAACAAATGTAAAATAAAAATGTATTAATTATATTTGCGAAATGATGCAAAGAACTTCCAACAATTAGTTTATTCTAATTTAAACGAAAATTTAACAGCAATCAATACGTTCTCGACATGATATCAAAATCGATTGTACCTCAAAAACACCAAGATCTTAGAAATAGAGAATGGGAATACATGTTCCGAAAAAAATTTTTAAAACTAATAGTCGTAAAGTTAATAGGTGGTGTAACAGGAACTGGGTCTCGTTTGGCGCCGATATCAAATGTTCAAATTCCAAGGGGATGATTGCTCACATATACGTAGAAACTAGATTATTACCAACAAAAATCAATGTTTTAAAAAAAACTGAAATTATCCACAAGGTTAAACTGGTCTGCATTTAATAAGCCAAACCAAGAGCAAGTGTGTTCCCCTTTTCTCTAGACCGTCTCCATACTTTAGGTATCATCTTACATTTTTCAGAAATTATAATCTAATAAGAACTGAAAGGCCCTTGCTCTATAAATACTAGGAAATAAATATGTCAGTATGCACGCAGCTTACAGTACAGATTATTTTTAACTTTATATAACTACCAAATAAACATTTTTTAAATGCCTTAAATGGATTCATGATAACTGTATCGCAGTTTTGAGTCGGCAACTTTATAGGTGTCTTAATATGAATCAAAAATACTACAAGAGCTATTGATCCAATGCAAGGGTTTTAACACTCACGCATATAAAACCAAACCACAAAACTGTTAAGCATTTATATTAAATAAGTTTTATATGAAAGCCCTATTGTTGCCAATAAATCCTTTTATTAAACAATTTGCTCCTAACAGCTATCTTAAAACATTTTGGTTTTAATATTAAGATCAAATAGTCATAAGTGCTTTAAAATATAAATTAAAATGTTCTATAAAGCCTTCTTAAAACTTTTTTTTGTGAATAAATACAGGACAGTAAGGGAACCTATTACTTTTCCATAGAACAAAAACGGATTTTCGTGAAAATAAGTGGTGAAATACGATTTAAATGGTCACTTTAAATATCAGAAGCAAGGTTAATATCTTAAAATAAGGAATAGACAATTTACAACCCCCACACAAGTCACCGTCGCAACAATGTAGCAAATCGTTTTCCTCTTCAAGTTGCATCGGACACTTAAGAGAAGAAACCTTTCTTCAATCGGTTCATGCTAGGCTAGGCAAGAGTCATTTATAGTTTTGAAGGCTGAATTCAGGCGCGTATACAAGTGGGGGGGGGGTGATATTACAAAATTATTTAAAATTTACGTCCGCGGATTTTGAACATTGAAGTCACATAAAATTACATTGTACGAAGAAGAGTATATTATTAACATCCAAAATTTGAGAAAAATCGCTATTATGGCCATTTTAGTGGACTTAAGTTCTTGGCCGAATTTCAGTAATAAAAATTAATAATAAACAACTTTTTAAAAGTTCTTTAAACATACCTTGCTGGATCTTGAGGAATTTGAAAAGATGACACATTTCCCATATTTATGTTAAGGTCACATCCATCAACACTGCAGTAAAAAGAATGACTAGCTAGAGAAGCTATTTCCAAAACTATCTCCAAAAAGTTACATTTAAACGCACTCTTGTTCCAAATTCTATATTTCTGCTCCCCGCGTACAACGCTCCGTAAACATGTAGGTTTAAAACCTTAAGATACCTACCACAGCGAAGTGACCTGCCGACTGGCCGCTAGAAGCGGCAGTTCGTAGGTGCGGGAGGCGCGTCGGCAAGAGGGAAATTTATTGCGGAATAGCCAAATGCTTGGACTATTTAGAATATATATATATATATATGGGGATCTCGGAAACGGTAAAAGATATAGTGTCTGTTAAATAAGACAAAAGTTGCGTATTTTGATGCCCAACAAAATCCCGTTTTACAAATTTGAAAATTCTAAGCCGTTCTGGAAATATCCGAGAAAAACCGAAATATTGCGATTTTGTTTTAATTTTTTTTTGAAGCTATTGGAAAAGATATGAAAAACGGAAAACACTTTTTCATTCTCACTTATTAAACTATAAAAGTAACGTTAACAAATTTTTATTACAACGTTTCGTTTCAATGGAACCACCATCAACTTTGATTTTTCTTATGGGACGGAAAAAAGTACACCCAGTATTAGATTGCGCTTTTCATTGCAAATTCAACGATGTACAGCACAATACGATTACTTCTGTTTTTATCCAGAAAAATGGCTTTTTAATATATTTCTAGCATTTTGTTATAGTAGGGCATGAAATCCTAACGATAAAAGGAAAAAAAAACGTTTGATGAGTTCGAATGAATGTATTTATTTATTTACTAACTATAACAAATGTTCAAACAAGTTACATCCATTTTCTAAACAGAAGTACGCCCGTCTCACGGTAGACTCCAAAATATGACTTAACATTTCAGGAGTAATTGTATTAAATGCTGCTCGTACTGATTGATATAATTGTTCCTCGTTGTCAAAACATTCCTTAAATACCTAATTTTTTATGTAGCCCCACAAGAAAAAGTCCAAGGGAGTTAGGTCCGGGGACCTTGGAGGCCAAGGTGTTTCACTGTAAATCCCAATGTATCTTCCTTCAAACCGTTCAGCTAAATATTGGCGAACTTCTATGGAGTTATGAGCTGGAGCACCATCTTGTTAGAACCAACAGCCGTGTACAGCGCCTAACGGTAAATTATCTAATGCATCTTCTAAATCGTGCCTCAAAATCTCGAGGTACCGCTCGGAAATTAATGAATTGTGAAAGAAAATAGGGCCTATAATTACACCAAATATTAAATCCAAAGCGATCTTGATGTCTGGATGGTCTATTTACACGTGGATTTCGTTGTGACCAATAGAGGGTATTGCGCCTGTTATTGGTTACTATGCTTTTATCAGACCAAATCACTTTATAAGGAAAATTAAGACTGTCTTCACAACAATGTCAACAACAAAGACAAAAATGTGTATGTCGTTCATCGTCACCCAGTTTTAATCCTTGACATATTGAGCTGTAGATTTAACTACCCCCGTCTGGTCTTTTATTTCTCTGGTGGAAGTTTGTGGATTTTCAATAACAGATTGTAGAACGTTGTATTGGTTTTCCTCATTGGAAGGTTTTTGTCGGGATAATACAGGCTTTTTAAATGATCCATATTCTTTTAGATTAAATAGGAAACGCCGCAAAATACACTTGTCAGGTTGTCTCCGCTCTATGTATTTGTTAGAATACATGCGCTCGGCTCCTACACAATTTCTTTGGCATAAAATATAGCAAGATAGCATATCACATTTTTTTTCGTTTGTAAAATTACCTCCATCCATTGTAGAACAAAATAAATTAAAAAACGACAACAATAACAATACAAACATTTACTTGTTTAAATATTTGTTAACTAAATAAATACATTCATTCGAACTTGTCAACTGTTTTTTTTCTTTTTATCGTTAGGATTTCATGGCCTACTATAATAAAATGCTAGAAATGTATTAAAAAACCATTTTTCTGGATAAAAACAAAAGTAACCATATTGTGTAGTACATCGTTGAATTCGCAATGAAAAGCGCAATCTAATACTTTTCAAATAGCTTCAAAAGAAAATTAAAACGAAATCGCAATATTTCGGTTTTTCTCGGATATTTCCGGAACGGCTTAGAATTTTCAAATTTGTAAAACGGGATTTTGTTGGGCATCAAAATACGCAACTTTTGTCTAATTTAACCGACACTATATCTCTTATCGTTTCCGAGATCCCATGCTACGCATCCTTATCTTGGACACACTATATATATATATATATATATATATATATATATATATATATATATATATATATATATATATATATATATATATATATATATATATATATATATATATATATATATATATATATATATATATATATATATATATATATATATATATATATATATATATATATATATATATATATATATATATATATATATATATATATATATATATATATATATATATATATATATATATATATATATATATATATATATATATATATATATATATATATATATATATATATATATATATATATATATATATATATATATATATATATATATATATATATATATATATATATATATATATATATATATATATATATATATATATATATATATATAATATATATATATATATATATATATATATATATATATATATATATATATATATATATATATATATATATATATATATATATATATATATATATATATATATATATATATATATATATATATATATATATATATATATATATATATATATATATAGACTCTGTTGATAACATAGTAGAAATCTATTTCTGCCACAATTGTTGCGGAAGTTTCCGAACGCCGCGGCCGGCAAAGGGAAGTCGGGAACTTGCCAGAGATGTATTTAGGAAAACATGGGCACATAATAAAATAAAAAATACCGTTTGATCATCGGGTGAAAAATTACGTGAAAACGGGATGTTGTAAAAACCTTTCATGTAAGCCATAGTACTTCTGCATCTGCAAGATGAGAACTAATACGACAAAGAATCATTTTTTTATTTACCTAAATCGTTTTAAATATTGTCACAAGTTTTTAACAACGTGTAAAAACTAATTTTTATCAAAGAATATCTCGGTATGTCTATTAACACATGGGTTAACCGAACTGATTTTGGAAATAATCAATTTAGATGAAGGATTTAAAAGGGGCATGAAATGACAAAAAATATATTTTTAGAGTAAAATCTTATTACGGATTTTTGGGTATACAGACTTTTTGTTCTAAAATTAGTGTTTTTTTTTATGGCAACGATTTGGCGTGTTACGTTTTTAAATATAATATAATTATATTTTCAGATATTTTAGAGATACAAATTCGTATATAAAATTAATTAAGTCAAGAATTTTAGGCACCTAAAAACATATTTAAAATTTGACACGTTAAATTTTCCATTTAAATAAAAAATACAGGTGGTACAATTTATTTAACATTTCAATTCAGAAATTGGTTGGAGTTTAAAAAGGGGAGGAGTAAAACTTTAGAATATTTTTACGCAGATTTTAAAAAAGTAATATAATATAAGTGTTCCATTAAAAACAATAATTTTCCTTTTATAACAGAAAAACGGTAAATTTGGTACTTGAGATATTTCACTGTACTTTTGGTACACGCTGTATAAGTTTACCAAAAAAAAGTGTATATAAAATTTGACTCAGTGCGCCCCTGAACAGGTCTTAAATACTTCGTATGTTAGGTAGTTTAATAAAATCTTTATCTTTTTAATATTAGCAGAGTTTAAAATTCGCATCGAAACAACATAAAAAAACCTTCAGAAAGTACGCGCGAATACTAATCAATAGCATCAACCTACCCAATTTGTTCGACGAACCAAAGTACCACGAACAATGGGTAATGTCACTTCCTTTTCTTTCGCTGATGAACTATCGGAGAACCAACCATTGTGTTTGGCGGGGACCCGGAACTGAATTCCGCCCGCGCCGCGCTACGCTCCACGGGAAGAAAGAATAACTGAAAAATGTCAATGGCAAAGCCATGGGAAGAAGGAGCGACGGACGCGTCGAGGAGGTTACGCAAAGAAAAATATTTGTGTGTCTCCTCCGTAAGACGTGCCAAACATAGAAGCAAACTACTAGCTTAAATTTTCGTACATTTATTACTTACTCGTTTTGCAAATAATTTTTCATAGATCGCTGATGTTTCCTATTTACATCCTCATTACTTACTCTTACAGGCATGTAGGCGGTTGCCTAACAGTGTGGCAAAAAATTACAGTGTGTAATATCTTACCGCTGTTAACCGACGTGATACTGATTCATATACAAAAAAATCTTGTTTCTTGGCAGTGAGACCAACTCGTGGAAAATTTCGAGGTCCAGAGGGAAAAGGGAAATTTTAACTCAAAACGTCATATTCGTGGGAAATTCTAAAATGCATGTATTATTTGTAAAAAAATAATTATCTTATATGTATTTCCCAGCAAACGGAAAAAATCCAACTATTTGTAAAGCATTATGTAACCGATAGCGACTTCACGAGTATGCGCTTGATAATTATCGGCAGTCGTGTCTGGCGTCCGAATAGAGACTCTCTTTCTGCAGCGATTGATTTGTCTCGTTTTGACGGCCCCAGTATATATATATATATATATATATATATATATATATATATATATATATATATATATATATATATATATACATACAGTGTGTCCAAGATAAGGATGCCCAGCATGGGGATCTCGGAAACGGTAAGAAATATAGTGTTTGATTTTTTGCCCAACAAAATCCCGTTTTACAAATTTGAAATTTCTTAGCCGTTCCGGAAATATCCGAGAAAACCCGAAATGTTGCGATTTCGTTTTAATTTTCTTTTGAAGCTATTTGGAAAGATATGAAAAAACGGAAAACACTTTTTCATTCTCACTTTTTAAGCTGTACAAGGTGACCTTAACAAATTTTCATTACAACGTTTCGTTTCGATGGAACCACCATCAACTTTGATTTTTCTTATAGGACGGAAAAAAATTACACCCACTATTAGATTGCGCGTTTCATTGCGAATTCAACGATGTACTACACAATATGGTTACTTATGTTTTTATCCAGAAAAATAGCTTTTTAATACATTTCTAGCATTTTATTACAGTAGGCCATGAAATCCTAACGATAAAAAGGAGGAAAAAAAAACAGTTGACAAGTTCGAATGAATGTATTTATTTATTTAACAAATATTTAAACAAGTAAATGTTTGTATTGTTGTTGTTGTCGTGTTTTAATTTATTTTGTTTTACAATGGATGTAGGTAATTTACAACCGAAGAAAAATGTGATATGCTATCTTGCTACATTTTATGCCAAAGAAATTGTGTAGGAGCCGAGCGCATGTATTCTAACAAATACCCAGAGCGGAGATAACCTAACAAGTGTATTTTTTGGCGTTTGCTATTTAATCTAAAAAAATATAGATCACTTAAAAAGCCTGTATTATCCCGATAAAAACCTTCCAATGAAGAAAACCAATACAACGTTCTACAATCTGTTATTGAAAATCCACAAACTTCTACCAGAGAAATTGAAGACCAGACGGGGGTAGCTAAATCTACAGCTCAATTTTTTTTAAGGAAAAATCAATTAAAGCCTTACAAATTTCGAATATGTCAAGGATTAAAACCGGGTGACGATGAACGACGTAGACATTTTTGTGAGTGGTATACCAGGATGTGTGAAGACAGTGTTAATTTTTTTTATAAAGTGATTTGGTCTGATGAAAGCATGGTAACCAATAACGGTATTTTTAACATGCGCAATACGCACTATTGGTCACAACGAAATCCACGTGTAAATAGACCATCCGGACATCAAGATCGCTTTGGACTTAATATTTGGTGTAAGATTTTTGGTAGCAAGATTATAGGCCCTATTTTCTTTCACAATTCATTAAATTCCGAGCGGTACTTTGAGATCTTGAGGCACGATTTAAAAGATGCATTAGATAATTTACCGTTAGGCACTGTACACGGCTGTTGGTTCCAACAAGATGGTACTCCAGCCCATAACTCCATAGGAGTTCGCCAATATTTAGCTGAACGGTTTGAAGGAACTTTGGCCTCCAAGGTCCCCGGACCTAACTCCCTTGGACTTTTTCTTGTGGGGCTACATAAAAAGTGAGGTATTTAAGGAATGCTTTGACAACGAGGAACAATTATATCAATCAGTACGAGCAGCATTTAATACAATTACTCCTGAAATGTTAAGTCATATTTTGGAGTCTACCGTGAGACGGGCGTACTTCTGTTTAGAAAATAGAGGTAATTTCTTTGAACATTTGTTATAGTTAGTAAATAAATAAATCCATTCATTCGAACTTGTCAACCGTTTTTTCTTCCTTTTATGGTTAGGATTTCATGCCCTACTATAATAAAATGCTAGAATTGTATTAAAAAGCCATTTTCCTGGATAAAATCATGTCGTGTTGTACATCGTTGAATTCGCAATGAAAAGCTCAATCTAATACTGGGTGTACTTTTTTCCGTCCCATAAGAAAAATCAAATAAATCCATTGAAACGAAACGTTGTAATAAAAATTTGTTAACGTCACCTTGTACAGTCAAAAAGTGAGAATGAAAAAGTGTTTTCCGTTTTTTCATATCTTTACAAATAGCTTAAAAAAAAATTAAAACGAAATCGCAATATTTCGGTTTTTCTCGGATATTTCCGGAACGGCTTAGAATTTTCAAATTTGTAAAACGGGATTTTGTTGAGCATCAAAATACGCAACTTTTGTCTAATTTAACCGACACTATATCTTTTACCGTTTCCGAGATCCCCATGCTGTGCATCCTTATCTTGGACACACTGTATATTTGTTTATGTTTTCTTAAACCATAAATATTATTTGATAATGCTTATGTTTCTTGGGTATAGGTTTTTCTCGGTGATATGAAACCACGCTATCTTCTTAACGTTTCGCCCGTCCTAGTAGGGTTTTTCATAAGTTTCTGTAATTATTTTTCGTGGCAACCTACAAGCCACCTACCATGCCTGTATACATTTTGTTATTTTGCATGGATCAAATTATAATAAATTTGACTTAAATTTTTAACGTCTTGCTTATCATTTACAGCATATTTTTCTCTTTTTGATACTTTTGAACTGTGTCTAATATTTTTGTATTGGCATAATTAAATTCATGTTTGGTTGTTTGTTGGTGTTTGTGTAGAGCTATTGACGCATTTTTCGTGTACTTGTGTCCCTTTAACCTGTTTCCCAAAAGTTGTGTGGACAATTTAAGTAAGGTATCGAATATACCAAATTTGATTTTTTATTTTTTTAGACTTTACTTTTTAAATAAGTGAAAAAAGAACCTACTAAATGTTGTGCTTTGTGACACACTATTGTATTGTGTTGTGCTAAAATGTATTTTATTATTTCTGACAATTGGTTTGTGTAAGGCATTGCAACATATTTTTTTGGTGTTTTGTCCTGTATTAACAGGTCGTTTTGTTTTCCTTTATTATAACATATGAGTCTTCTGTTTAACTATTTTTTTAATAAACTTTTCCGGAAAATGATTGGATTTCAAAGTGTCAATAACTTTTTGGATTATTTCAGGACGATATTCAGGTGATGTTTATAATATGGCCCGATCGGTTAGCCCGATTACAACACTTCTCTTCTGTCTATTAGGGTGGTGGGAGTTGAAGTCAAGGTAGCGTCCTGACCAGGTTAATGCATAATATAGTAACAATTTCCGAGGTACGTACTAATATTTCCTGTTTGTCTTTTATTTTTTTTTCTCTGACTAAGAATATATTAATGTAAATGTTCCATCAAATATTTTGAAAATTTGTGTATTTTAAATATTACATTTTTTAAATACTTGTAGTTTGCCACAAAAAATAATTAAACAAACTTTTGAAAAAGACTGCTAGGACGGGCGAAACGTCAAGAAGATAGCGTAGTTTCATTTCACCGAGTAAAACCTATACCCAAGAAACATAATATATATATATATATATATATATATATATATATATGTATATATAATATATATAAATATATATATATATATATATATATATATATATATATATATATATATATATATATATATATATATATATATATACACATTTACGGGAATCCCTGCTCACATTATTCTTGTAACCCCCCCTCCTGGAATTTCGATTAGGGGCCACCGTGTATACAGGTATTTTAAGAACTCGTCGGAATTTTTTTAAAAAACAGGAAAGTTTGACCGTCTTTGTGGGAAATTATATTTCGAAAAGTTGGCAACACTGGTTCTTCGAGAGGAAGTTTACTACGTATAAGTGAATAAGTTATAGTATGTCCACAAGCGATGCGGTGGTTTTCGTTAGCAATAAGGCAAATTTTTGGTACGCCCGGGTTTTGATTTTTTTATTAATATATTTTTTTAATGCGTGTTCTATCACACAAAAGCGTATGTCGCAAGAAAGAGTATCGAATTAGATTAATGCCTTTTATTGCCTCGCTGATGTCATTTAAGTTCAACAAAGCTTCGATGAACAACTCCGGTGATAATCGGGATGTTTCGTGGTGGAAATATTTATGTAGCATAAATTAATTAACAAAATAAAGAATAATATTTTTTTAAGAATTATGGAACCTTACTTTTTTTGTAGTAATTTTCGTAATATAATTCCACAGCTGGATGACAAAGTGGTACAAAACAACTTTGGCGCTAAGTACTATCTAGACAACGATGTGGCCAATTGTAAATTATGATTTCCTCAAATAATTCCCTCATGCAAAAAATTCCCACAAGAGGTAAGTTTAACTTAATAAAATATACTTCCTTGAATTTTAGTAAATTAAGCTTAAATAAAAATAAAGTTTTAGTATGTTTTTAAGATAGTGCAAAATATTTTACTTTGGTAAAGTTTTAGAAAAAGTTTAATAATTTTGTTGTTAATATACGGATGACTAGACCACCGTAGACTAAATCAACAAGGGGTCTGTCATCCTGACTTTTCATTATTCACAGCCGACTAAACAATAATTAACAACAATATGTCGTTTGCCATCAAACTACACGAAAATCGATATGAAAACTAAAAATAAATTTTGGTGTGAAATTTTTTTACCGAATCTTCCACGTGCATGAATTAATACTGGAAATTATTTCCTCGGTGACGAATTTTTTAAGACAATTTTCACTCGCAAGTAATTTCTGGTAATAATTCAAGCACTACGGAAATTACTAGGGATTCCACAGTAGAAAGAATTATAGCGATAATCCCATAGAACCTCATAAAAACGTGACATAGCAGTTTTTCAGGAAAAATACTTATGGACCATGAAGTATTACTTCTTTTTTTTTAACAAATTACTCTTCTACTGACTATATACTATGGTTTCTCATATTAAAGGTTTAATAAATTCTTATTCCAAAATTAAAATTAACCAATATCAAAAGTTCAATTTGTTATTTAGTCAACGGGAAATATTTCACCAAAATTACCAGATAATTTAGCATTCAAGCGTGTTTTTATCGGTAATTTTGAAGTACTAGTGGTCTTACCCCTAATAATTCTAAATGAAATCTATGACAGTTATTTTATTTAATTAGTTCCAATAAATAAAAAAGTAATTTGAAAAATATTCATTACTTAATAAAGAGTTTATGTTTTATGTCGTAGATTCTTTAGAAAGTTGTATCGAAAAAGACTAGGGTGTCTGCACTGCGTGGCTTCTTTAGCATTTGAATTTATTCTGGATAGGCAAGTAATTTTAAATTTTCTTATACAATGAAACCTCTCAACAACGGATAGAAGCTACTCAGAAACTGTCCGTTCTATAGAGGTGTCCGTTGTGGGGAGCGAACAAATTAAATACCAATGTAATTTTATTTAAAAAAAATATTTTATTTTTAAGTAAAAAAATAATATGTTTAGTACAAATTATTAATACAATTGTTACTACGTATACACCAACATCTTTTACATACATATATGCATACAATAAAAATTTACTACCTAATATAAAATATTATACTACCTACATATACAGTTTGAAACAGGTCTACTTTATACAAAGTTTCTATTTAAAAAAATCAAGTGTTGTTTGTCTTAAACTAGTTAATTTATTTTTAATAATTTAGGATTCCATTTTAGAGGCAACTTCTGAGATTTTTTCCCCTAAAACAGAATCTCCTGATAACATACAAAAGTTTTCAATATTCCTTAACATTTTATATGCTTCCTTAATGTTCTTAATATATTGGAAGAAATAATTTCTTCATCATCACTGTCAGATGAAATCTGACCATTCTCACTATTTTGAAATTCACTGATGCACTCACGTACACTTATGTTAAGATTTTCCGTGAATAAACTTTCATCAATTTCTGAATATGAAGTTAAGTCGGAAGAGAATACATTGATGTATCTACATAATTCCGATAATGACACATCATCTTTACTATCGTAGTCAACGTTTTCCTCGAGAATTTCGTCGAATCCAGCTTTGCGGAAACAGTTATTGATGATCTTGGATTCGACATTTTCCATGCAGCAATAATCCAAATCATGGCACTTACAACATTTATGGATTTCTCGAATTGTTCGGTAGGTTCAAAATACTCCAAAAGTCGCTTGATTAAAAACTTTCTGTAGTGGTATTTAAAGTTTTAAATCACGCCCTGGTCCAATGGCCGGCAATGTGATGTCGATTTGACGGTAAAAAAATTATTTTAACATATTTTAACTCCAGTTTTGGATGAGATGCTGCATTATCCAAAAATAAAAGTACATTTCGGTTTTGCCTTTGCATTTTCAGTCAAATTTCATCAACCAATCCGACATTATATCCCTTGTCATTCATGCTTTCTTGTTATAGTACCATTCAAGTGGCAATTTTTCCACGCTTGATCTTTTAAACAACGGAAATTTTTACTTTTTCTAATCACCAGTGCATTTTCTTTTTCTCCATTCATAGCGGAGCAAAGTAAAATAGAGTCTCTCCTTGGACGCTTTCCCGCCAGCACATGTTTCGCCTTTTAAAGAAAATGTTTTATTTGGCAAGGCGCGGAAAAAGAGCCAGTCCCGTTTCATCGGCGTTATAAATGTTTCTCGGTGTGTAGTTTTTGATAATAGCACCCAATTTCGTCCGCCCATCAGTTACCTGAATCAAGTCTACAGCCGCTGCTTCGCCACAGATGGATTTGAAACAGATATTATGACGTTGACAGAACTTCTCCAACCATCCATGTGATCCTTTAAAACCATCAACTTTTAGATTCTTCGCAATTTCTTGTGCTTTTTCTTTTATTCTTAAACCGGATTTTGGAATGTTTTTGGAGCGTACTTTACAAAACTAGTCGTAGACAATTTAGTCTATGTCAGCACCCTCAGTTTTCGCAAATTTCTTTTTCTCTTTCATGTTCGCGGTCTCGGCGAATCGCTTACTAAGATCTTGTTTCTCAAAATATCACTAATTTGAGATTTTCCGCGTACTGGATTATTTCAATTTTTTCTTGAAGACTCAAAAACTTTCTTTTGTTTGAAGACATATTGATCGCACCAGAGTAACATCAAAACTAAGATATTCTATTAATAAAGACTACATTTTATAAAAATAAGGTGAACTATATATTATGCAATTCACTGCAATTTACCTACAAGCCAGACAGTATAAGCCAGCCTATTATTAAAATAGTGCTATTAACAATAGGTAGGCGCCGCGCCGTTTATTAGCATAGGTCTAAATATTGCCCATAATGTGCAACAAAAATACCGGCATTAAATGTGGGTTAAAAAATTATCTGAACATCTGTCCATTCTGAGGAGGTAAATTTTACTGTTTTAATTAAAAATGTTCAAATTTTATTGTCCGTGTCCGTTGTTGAGAGTGCCCATTGTCAAGAGGGTGTAATACACAGGAATACATATACTGACGGTCGGTGACTTCAAAATTGTCCTTTCAGCAGAGGTGTCCATTGTTCGGAGGTGTTCTTTAAGGGAGGTTTTACTGTACTTCCTTTATATAACCTCATAATTTCTTGAAACTTTCTTGTATTTCTTCGATACTTCTCACATTTCCTCTATATTTGCCGTACTTCCTTCATATTTTCTGTACTTCCTCCATACTTCCTCCCTTTGTACACTACTCATTGACATTTTGTCAAAGATTAGCCATTCTGGTTATATTTCTGATACGAAACATAAGAAATATTCTGCTTTTAGTATTTTATTCGTAGGTTTGCTGAAGACGGGGGTAGACTTTCCCTCGAAACGTCCAGAAAACAAACATTTTTCAGTGTCGTTCCTCGGGTACCTTCATGGTGGACCCAGAACTTAAGACTATCTATTCAATTTATAGTTTATTTTTTATTTTTTCCCAATTTCCTAAGGCGGAAATACCCAAAAAATAGTTTTAAACTTAGTAAAGGATGTCCGCAGGGCGGAGTGCTTTCTCCGCAATTCGCTGCTAACACTTGAATGCAGGAGAGCCCTAGAGAGGCTGTGTGAGTCCAATAGGGTTAGCCTCATTTGGGTGCCTGGCCATCAGGGCATTGGGGGTAATGAAGGGGCGGATCAGCTGGCTCGGGAAGGTAGCAACACTGCTTTTACTGGGCCGGAACCTGCTCTTGGAATTGCTCCTTCAGCTGTCAAGGCTAGGATTAAGAATCGCACTGTCGAGGAATTCCGTGCTGAATGACACGAGCTAGCAGGACTCTAAACAGAAGTCAACTTAGAACTATTACCGGGGTCCTAACTGGACACTGGCTAGTGAAATATTACCTGCATAAGATTGGACTCGACAACGATCCATACTGCAGGTTTTGTGCTGAGATAGATGAAACTACCGAGCATCTAGCCTGTCGACGCGATGCTTTAGTCAACGCCAGACTGCTTTGCTTGGGTGTGACACCTATGTGGAACCCGAGCTTGTGGGACGTGCGCTACCTGAAAGGGTCCTTTCCTTTCTAAAAAGGAGTGGGCTCTTGGCCTGACACGCCTACTTGGGGGGCTAGCACAATGGGCCCCAGTGAGCCTAAGTGCTGCCCTTGTCGGGCTCCCCATCTATGTCTACACTGCTTAGTGGTTTGCCCCTCATCTGCAACTCAACCCGAAAGAGTCGAATCGTCAAATAAGCGGGTAACCCGCAAATGTCGCTGCAGCAGTATAATATTTAAAAGTTTGGGTCAATCTTGTAAGTAACTTTTGAAGCAGTTCTCGTTATCGAAGTTGACTGAGATTTGGTATGCATATACAGAGTGGCGCATCGAAAATGAAACAGAGGCATTTACGGACCCGTCGATTTTGTTTTCGATGGTCGACACTAAATTATCATAAAATCGCCTTCATACCTGCAGCCTCCTAGGCGGAGGTGGCACCACCCCTAAAATCTTAAATGGAAAGAGGGATTGAGTGATACCTCATTTTAAAGGTCTTTCGATTCCCTTCAAAATGATAATACAACCATGTACTTTAGTTCAGTAGTTTAGAAGATTTATTCATTTAGTAGATTTAAATACATCAGATTAGTGGAGATCAATTAAAGCACGAAATTTCCTAGTAAGTGTCATAAAAATACACTGAATTTTTTTGGTTTCTTAGTTTATGCATTTTTATCTCTTACGACTATGTAAGGATGCTAAATATAAAGCCTAAAAATAAATAAAACTGGATTGGTTTGCATCTGTGAGACATCTTTAACGCATGTTTGTTAATACGTATTGACGGTAAATTATTTATAAACAAACTAGTTTCTTTATCATTTTACTGTTGAAATAGCGATTTGAGCGTTTTTGTGGCAAAGTTGCTATTGCGTTAAATTCTTTCTTGAAAAAAGATAAGGGAAGGAATACCTCTTACTGAATTTAAATAGGAATTTAGTACATATATATAAATAAGTTTTAAATAAAATTTCCAGGGAGTTATCTTTATTCGAACTTTTTGCTTCGACGCCACTGGCCATTTTTATACACAAGTTGTCTCACGGTGACCGTATGGAGAGTCCATCAATGAATTAAAAAAAGCAATATCGTTCTTTTAAATGGAACATCCTGTATACTTTACAATTTTCAAATTCTACATGTATTCCTCAGTAACTAGTTGCAGTTTTTGAGATATTAATTATTTTATTCTTTTTCCAACGAGAACAGGACTCAAAAATCTTGATACCTTCATTCTCTAAAATAATTTTAAGGTGAAATTTGGGTTACAGTTAAACAACGCCTTTAGGTATTTTATTTTTTGGTCATATTTCAGCTGAAGCATAAAGGTTGGACCGCCACCAGATTTTTTGAGAGTCCCGTTATCGATAAAAGAAGAATAATATAATTAATATCTTAAAAACGGCTTCAGATACGCACAGGAAGTTATCCAGAGAAGTCACTCAGAAATACATATTAAATCTGAATATATACATATAATATATACAGGATGTTCTATTTAAAATATCGATATTGCAACCAGTTTTCGATACAAGCGGCAACATTGCATGGTTGAAAATATTTTAAAAAGACAGATCAGTGCCTGCTGTAGAAGCAACCCAAATTTTAGTAAAATCCGTTTATCGACTTTCCATAAACATCTATTGGACGGTCACCATGATACACCCTGTATATAGGTATGCAAAATTACAAATGAAATGTTAAGTGAAAGAATATCGAAATATCGTTACAACATTTGAAGAAAACAGACAGACAAGTTGTTACAGTTACAGTTGTCTGTCAGTACATAGGGCAGTAAAATTCAGTGAAATAAATCTTCGCTTGACACTTTTTCACTTTTTTAGTATTATATCATTTGTGATATCTAAGTCATTTTAATCTAATTTATAATTAAAAACACTCTTTTATACTATATTCAGGCTTACATTTACCATTGATACCTAAGTTACAGAAATAATGCTAGTTTCAGAAATTTCTTGTCACAAATAGCCGAAAGCAAAAGTACAAAATTAGAACCTTATGTGAATTTTCTTTATTTTTGATAGAGCCAATGTAATATACTTGCATATTGTACTGTATTATCATATAATTACTGTTTTATATATAAAATTAACTTTAAGATATTCCAATTAATAGGGATTAACATTTTTAATATGCTGTGACTCGAAGACTAGGTCAACAATCATATAAGACAAACAAATGAAGGTAAAATCTAAGTGACATATGTTTCTGATAGGATAATCTAATAGAACATTCAAAAATCTACCTGTATATAGTTTTCTTGTGTTAAAATTCTAAGATTCCATTTGTTTATATCAGTCGGTTCAGAAGAATTTTGTTGTTTACATGTCAAATAGCATATCACATTTTGTTTGGAAATTTCACAAGCACGTAAATCTAAACACAAATGTTTTTTTTTAATAACTTGGTTCACTATTTTGCATTAATTAGTAAGGTAAATTTGTTCATTATTATATATTTCCAAATCTGCAAAGATTTGCTTTGTTATTGTTTATCAGTTGTCAGATTTTTACACGGGGTTATGATAGGTCAGTTTAAAATCATATGTTTTCAATCGATAGAATAATGCAGTCGAAATAAGTATAGAAGTGGAAGTATTGTCTCTCTCTTTTTCTTTCTTATTATAAGTCCTATTGATTTGACGCATCGGCGAGCTAATATTACTAATTTAGATGGTTATTCTTTGGTTGGACAAAATACAAGGTAGCTTAGTTGAGGAGTAATAATGTATTTTCATCTCTTTCCAATACCATGGATATAAAGGTTCTTTTTGTTATAAACCGAACTGGAATTTGACAAGTTAATATTTAATGTAGGAATGTAGAAAAGGATATGTAGATTTACCGTGTTTGGTAATATTGTGTGATTGAAACCATTTCGTGTACGTGAGAAGGGCTAAGAAAAAGATCTTTCTTCTTAGCACCAAGTCTCATAAACGACGGAAGTGTCCGATGTTCTGAATTTTTTTTTGATTGTTAACTAAATTCCATCCCAAATGGGAGATTAGAAGGATCAGATTTGACGAAGTGAAGTTGAATATTATGGTTTGGTAAATTTTGGGTTTCAACTTTACGGCCTACACGGCGATTTTGTCTTAATTAATTCCACGTGCCACTAACATTGGTCATCTTAATATTGGTGCTCATCAAGCAATTTTTTTTTTGGTACCCTCGTAGCTACAATGAGGTAAGAATTTTGTGTATTATATTCTCGTATATATTGTGTGCTGTTTTGCCTGTCTGGAATTATATCCAAACTTTGTTGTAGAGATTTTTCTACATGGGGCAATTCTTGTTTCAGGGTTTTTGTATAAAGTTGAACCTTTGAAGTTCATTGGGATTATTTTGGAGCTTTAAAGACAAACCATTAGCAAGGTTTTGGTATGGTTTTCTAACTACTAATTATTTATTGAATTGGAACTTTTCTTTTGATGGAATAGACATGATGTCTTGGATACGGTCTACGTAGCGGAGCTGTAGGACATATTGATCACTGAGGAACACTTGGATGTTACCTGCCTTACCACCTTTTACAGCCTACACTAGGGAATAGAGTATTCAGCTAAGTAGTAGTATAATATTTGGAAACTTAACATATAGTACTATTTCTGTTAATCAAAATGTTTATCCATATTAATTTAATTACTAGTGTCACCTTGTCTAGTATATAGCATACTGTGCAGAATTTCTGTAAGGTGAAACGCAGCCGGCTTCGTAGCGCTACCTAATTACTGCTGATTTATTAGTAGTATCTAAGACATTCAAATCTGTGTAATAGACCTTTTATAGATATTTATTGTGCTGCCATTCAGCGTGTGGCTAATCAAAATTTATTTTTTTTAATACTTAACCCTAATCATTATCATTTGTAACATAATTATTTGTTTTAACTAGAATTAAACTCCAATCATTTAAGGGGGGGAGGGGAAGAAACTGATTGGGATTCTGAACTGATTATTCTTGTCTATATTGTGTAATCCAAATGTTATTAATCTGGAATGGTATAGATAAAGAATAAGCTTCTGGGTTTTGTATTTACGTACCCCAAATCAAATAATTTAGTTGGGATTTCAGTTAGTGTAACCTTACAATAAATTTAAACTCTTGTTAGGAAAAACTTAATTCCTTCACTTTTTGTTGGGATGCTATTAAGCTCCCTAGTGGATGAAATTGAATTAACAATAATTTTTTTTTGTTCAGTACATTTTCTTTTTTTTTTTTTGGGGGACAAGTCACTGTCACTTTTTTGTGAATTAAACAATAAAAGTAATTTGTTTCCACGGTGTTGGTTTTCAATTGATCAAGATAAGTCTTTACCTATTGATAGTGGTTAGATCCAATGCAACTTTTTTTTCCAAGTTTTATTTAACTTAAATATTAAAACTTGGTTGCACCCAACTTAAATATTACATCTAAAGTAAGAGATTGTGATATAGAAGTATTGGTAGAGTAACGAGAAAGAAGAATCCGAACCTACCCGACTAGAGCTAGCAATAGTCATCATTAAGAGATATTATTGGGTCGATATTAGGTGAGTGTATTGCGTCTGGTGACTAACATATCTTACTTATTTACCGCCTTCCATCAAATTGGTAAACCATAACGTTTCAATTGGGCATCTTTTAAAGGTAGAAATGTTAGAAAGTAAAGCCATATTAAGAAATCATATTTCTTGGGATTAGACCGTGTCAAATTGGAATTACTATCCGACGTTTCGCTTTCGATTGCACGAGGCATCTTCAGGGATTTTCACTCCACGAAATCTGAACACTGAATGAGCTCGAAAACATTCAGGCTGGCTTTTATACTCGACTTGTGCTCGCCGAACCGTAACCCTGTGTTAAGATCGGTTTCCACGTGTGATGTAGACCGTAACCCGTATCTCTATTGAATTTTTTTGTATGTTTAAATATTTCAATAGATTCTCTAATTTTTCGTATATAAAATCCTGGAACCGATACTAGAACCTTGGTTTCCTTTACATTTATAATATGGCCAGTATTATGTCGGTGTTCAGCTACAGCAGATTGAACAGTTTGTTTCTTTTTAATATTTCGTTCATAGTTAATACTGAGCGTCCTGTTTCTCCCACATACACTTCTCCACAGGAGCAAGGAATTTTATATACTCCTACTGTTTGGAAAGGTACAATATCTTTCGGGGGTCGCAAGCATTGTCCAATCTTCTTATGTGTATTGAAGATTATACGTATGTTGGACTGCCGAAGTAATCCTCCTATTTTGCCTGTAGTGCCATATATGTAGGGAAGAACAGCACTACCTAACAGTGGCTCTTTATCATTTTCCTTTGGCGGAGTTGTATTACTATATCTTTTAATTGAACACATAATATCTTCACTGTAATAGCCATTCGCTCTGAGAGCTTCAGTCAGTTTTGATGTTTACGGTGTTAGAGAATCTTGATCAGAAATCGGAATAGCTCTGAACACTAGTGAGTTAATAACAGATTTCTTTTGTGGATGGTGATGGGAATTTGCATTTAAATATCTATGCGTGTGTTTTCTATAAACAGAATGTCCTAATGTACCATTTTCCTTCCTTTCAGCACATACATCTAGAAAGGGAACCGTTCCATTAGATTCAATTTCCATCGTGAACTTGCTATTATAATCTTGTTGATTAAGGTTGTTCAGAAATATGAGGAGATTATCCTGTCCATGAGGCCAAACAACAATAGTATCATTTACATATCTGAACCAGTGCTTTGGTTTTAGTGGAGCGGATGTTAGAGCAATATCCTCAGAGTCTTCCATAAAGATATTGGCTACCAAAAGTAATAGAGGAGATTCCATAGCTGCCTCTGAAGTTTGTTCATAAAAAGTTTTTTAAAAAATGAAACAAGTAGATGTAAGAAAAGCTTCCACGAGGTCTATTAAGTTCTTATCAAGATTATTATTATTCAGTATGTCTGATATGATGGAAATTGAGTCGTTAATTGGAACATTTGTGTATAGTGATTCTACATCGAAACTGTCCAAAATATCTTCGGGATCCAACTACATTGCCTTAAGTTTTTCCACGAAATGTGCAGAGTTTTTGATAAAAAAATCTGTTTTTCCAGTAAATAGATTAAGAAAATTTGAGAGATATTTACTTAGTTTGTATGCATACTATTGCACTGACGATCGGTCAAAGTGGTACATTGTCCTTGTGTACCTTCGGCAATCCGTAGAATTGTGGATTCTTGGAGCTGCTTGTTGTTAATGATTTCTTTTCCGCTGGTGGTAGACGGGATGCGTTGATCAGATTGGTAATGCGTCTTTCTATTTTACTTGTGGGATCTGCCTGCATAACCTTATAGGTATTATTGTCCAGAAGCTGAGTAACCTTTTCCACGTATTCCGTTCTGTCCATGATGACTGTGGCGTTGCCTTTATCTGCTGGAAGTACCAGAATATTTCCGTCTTCATTGGTGTTTTTTCGACTGCGGAGAGGTTCGTTTTGGTGGGTTTGAATTTTTAATGATCTTCGCTGTCTCATATCTGACTTCATCGGCTTGTTCCACTGCTTCTACGGGAATGCAACTTGGTGCTATTGCGAAATTTTGGCCTTTGGAAAGGACGGAATCTTCTGCTTCGGTTAACGGCTTCGATGACAGGTTAATAACAAAACGGTATTCTGAAGAGGTTTCGCTGGATTTTTTCTGTTCAGTGAAAGCTTCCGTTCTATGTTAAGTAAAGTCATAACTTATTTACAGAAACCACTTTTCACTATTTTGTGTGCTGGGGTTTTTCATTTTTCTATAAATAACACTCCATTACGGTCTCCCGGTATAATGTAATTAAAACGAGTTTTCAAAGCAATAATTTAATTTGTTTGCGGACTATAATTACGACGATACCGCAAGACGAAAATTACACTTTTACTCTTGTTGCACGTAAATGGCGCCAAACAGCCGGATCGAGAAAAATGTGACACACCGGAGAGTAGATTTTTAATTTTTCGCATTTTTAACGTCTTAATCGGTCACATCGACGAACTGAATATATGTATAGATGCTTATCTTCCATTTATACATTAATATTTAAATTAACTTTATAATGTATGGATACTTTAACTTGACAAAAATTACCGAACCGTTTCAAAAATTTAAATTGCTTACGTCTCCCCAATCTATTCTATATTATTTATACTTGTTTGTCTCGATATTTTAATGTATTAATATTCCCTGTACAGGGTGTCCGGATTTGGTTGCAAAAGCAGGGTATCTCGCTTATTTTTAATGATAGAATTTTGTAGTTTTCACGAACCTGAGCTAATTTTTTGTGAAACTCATGAAGCCGTAAACAAAATTTTCATAGCCTTCTTCGTTTATGAGATACAGGGCGAAATAGAAAATTTTGCATTTTGGGACCCCCCTCGTATCTCGGTTATCCTTTAACTTAACGCAAAGGGAAAAATTGCTGCTTATGCAGTTTTTTACGCTGGATCCAGTGGCGTAGTCATATTTTTCATTTGAGTTGTTATTTTTTAGATATGACCCAAAGTTGTATTTTTTTAAATGGGACACCCTGTATATTTGTTCAGAAATTGATTTGTCCTTTTAAAAGCTTCTCAAAAATATATAATAGTAGGGGTCTATTTTAATAAACAACAACAAAAATCCTAATTTTTATAATTATCATCCCAAATTTTGCAGTAGGCCATGCAAAACGATGCCGTTTTCTTTTGTTTTCTTGGAAGCAAATGACATTTCTCAATTTTGTACGCGTATATAAAATATAGCGCTAGTTTTTTGTATTTATTTATTGTGTAAAAATATATTTGTATTATTATGGAGGAAAACTAAACTTTCGAACATTATGAAAAGTACGATATGTTAGCTTGTTTTATATTAAGTAACGAAAATGTTGAAGCGGCTTCTGAGATGTATTTTAACAGGTAAATAGTTAATTTTTAGGTATGTTGAAATACTATTGCTTAATTTTTATTTAGATATCCAGAAAGGAGGCAACCTAATATATTCACTTTTTATCGGATAAAAAAGAATTTACTTAATCACGGATCATTAATCAAACCTCGTACGAAAACATATAATAAAGAAAATCGGGAGGCTGAGGAAATTACGGTTTTGGCTAATGTAGAAGCTTACCCTACAAACTCTTGTAGGGCCAGTGAAAAGAGCATAGGGATTCCAAAAACTAGAGTTCAAGAAATTCTAAAAAAACACAAATACCACCCATACAAATTTAGGCTCGTGCAGCACTTACAGCCAGGGGATGCAGAGCGTCGGGTAGTCTTCTGCAATTGGTTTCGAGAAAGATGCGATATGGTTAGAGATTTTGAAAGGAAGGTTATATGGTCAGACGAAGCACATTTCAGTAATTCTGGTATACTCAATAGGCACAATAGTAGATTCTGGTCCCAGGAAAATCAACACCAAATATTTCCCAGAAGACAGCAGGGCAGGTTTGGTCTAAATGTGTCCTGCTTCATATTAGGAACACATATAAAATTTTATATATTTGAGGGAAATCTAACAGCCAATCGCTATATAGAAATTTTAGAGGCAGCTATACCTGAATTACTTGACGACGTTCCTCTAGCGCAAATTAACGAAATTTATTTTCAACAGGACGGTAATCCTGCACACAATTCTGGAATGACGAGACTATTTCTCGACAATAATTTTACCAATCAATGGATCGGAACAAATGGACCTATAAAATGGCCCCCTAAGTCCCCAGATTTGTCGATTTTAGATTTCTTTCTATGGGGATATCTGGAAAACAGAATTTACAAAGACCACTATGATAATGTCCAAGATTTAGGAAATGCGAAGCATGCATAGAACAAAATGGAAATCAGTTTGAACAGTTCTTTTGATTTCCTTGGTTACTGTAGTTCTTATACGATAGTTGATTTTTGCTAAAAGGCTTGTTACATAATAATTTATTACTGTTTTGTTCTTGTGTTACATAAATCTAGGTAGGTGGTACTTTTTTGGTGCGAAATTGTCAATACATATTTTGATAAATAGATTTAATTACATATTTATTTTGATTTATTGTTAGGATGTAGATATTGTTAACGACTTTAAATAAGAAGCAGCATTGTTTTGCATGGCCTACTGCAAAATTCGGGATGATAATTATAAAAATTAGGATTTTTGTTGTTGTTTATTAAAATAGACCCATACTATTATACATTTTTGAGAAGCTTTTAAAAGGACAAATCAATTTCTGGGCAAATATACAGGGTGTCCCATTTAAAAAAACACAACTTTGGGTCATATCTAAAAAATAACAACTCAAATGAAAAATATGACTACGCCACTGGATCCAGCGTAAAAAACTGCATAAGCAGCAATTTTTCCCTTTGCGTTAAGTTAAAGGATAACCGAGATACGAGGGGGGTCCCAAAATGCAAAATTTTCTATGTATCTCATAAACGAAGAAGGCTATGAAAATTTTGTTTACGGCTTCATGAGTTTCACAAAAAAATTAGCTCAGGGTCGTGAAAACTGCAAGGTTCTATCTTTAAAAATAAGCGAGATACCCTCCTTTTGCAACCAAATCCGGACACCCTGTACAGGGTGTCCCGTTTTGGGTACTTTTGGGGGATATCTCCGTTATTTTTATAGATAGAAAGTTGAAGTTTTCGCGACAGTGTGCTACTTTTTCGTAAAACTAAAGTTGTCGTTACCAAAATTACCATAGCCCTTTTAGTTTTTAAGATACAGGGCTAAATTAAAAATGCTGCATTTTCAGGCACTCCTCGTATCTCAACTATCAGATAACTTATCAAAAATGTGATAACTGTTTCTTATATATCTTCTCCCGTAGAACTTCATTCCGCCTTCGGAATTAGTAGACAGTATATTTAGACTACCCCATTTGCCTTTTTTTTCCTTTTCAAAAATATATAATAGTATGCACTTTTTCTCAGAAACACGCAAATAAATGACAATATTCTGAAATTAAATGCATAATTTAATAGTAGGCTATGGCTATTGTTTATGAGAACAAACAAAAATAAATGTCAAATATATCTGATCGGTTTTTAGATCGACTTTTGGTTTATAAAGCAGTTTTTAAACGTTCTTTTGGTATTTTTATTTAATTGATATTTATCAATTGCTTCGAATAATGGCAGCGTATAAAAATTATGTAAAATATGATATGCTGGTATGTTTTATACAGAGTAATGAAAATTCTGAAGAAGCGTCGGAATTATATTTCCAAAGGTAAGTAAGCTATTGTGGCTATGAAAATCTGTATTATCTTATAAGTTATAAGAATATAGCATTTTTAAATTTTAATAACTTTTCTACAGAAAAATGCTATCAGTTTTTTTTTTAATATAATAAAAGGAAACAATATTTCATTAACATTTATTAATTCATAACTCTACAAACTATATAAAGTTTTTCTTAACAATTTGCCACTGAAAGTTAAAGTCTAGTTAGAGGTATTTCAAAACTTTATCAAAACTCATTTATTCTACAACAAAATTCAAAAAGGGGAATAATCATAAATGAAATAAATCTTTATTTAATTAAAGCGACGGAACCTCAAACATATTACAAACCCTTATATAGTTTGATCATTTTACAGAAAGATCTGATCTGATATTCAATTAAATAATCAAATTCAACTGTTAAAACATTTTATTGTTTTATTATTACATCAGGTAATAGTCGTCAAAATCAGCTGTGCATTCAAATCAGCTGGGTGTTCAAATGAATTATTTTGGTATTTAATCAATCGACAAGTAATTTCAGTAATAAATTCTTCTTTATTTGGTGGGCCGGAGTCAAACATACCCCATTTGTTTGACAGGGAGTTGGCCGGTTGTCCAAATTCGGTTGTTCCCATGTTCTTCTTTTTGTTTGAAAGGTTCTGATCTGACAGTTGACGTTTTAACATTTTTCGCTTTCCCGTCTGACTGGAAAAAGTGCGACGTTATTTTGAATAATGTGATTCAAAATTTTGATTTTTTATTTAAATAGAAAAATATTCATATCGTTTTGAAGCAAATGGTATTCTGTACCAATTCAACGAAGGAATTTCGTTAGATGGACGAAATCTATTGAAATAAATTAAGAATGGTGATTTGATATTGCTTGATTATGATTGATTTTTATAGGTTAAATTATCACGTCTTTCAAAGTTGTAAAATTAAGCTTTTACACAAATTTTTTTTTCATTTCTAGTGGTGAATTGATGCCATTATTTGATGTTGCGGCTTTCCACACCTAATACCATTTAGTTTTAATGTAATAGTCCCTCGAACGATGAGGTACGTAAATGTTCTTCAAGCTAATGTCTTACGACACTGTATGTACATATACAGGGTTATTCACGCAATCCGTTCATTAAAAGTTTTTGATGATGCCATTTAGATAAAAATTTCAAATTTTGGGATTAAGGTAAGGTCAAGGGGTACTTCTTTTTTGAAATATTTTCAACTTCCTGTCACTTCCGGTTTAACCGGAAGTTGGTATCAACTTGCTTATTTTAAATGGAACACCCTGTATTTTATGATATTTTTGGATTCTATGGAGAATTTTAATGCTATTTTATGTAGCATGTCCTATACCTAGGTTCAAGCATTCTTAAGATATTTGACCTTGAACGGAAATGAGCCTTCGGGGTTCCAAATTTTAAAATCTCATATTTTTGTAACTTTTGAAGGTATAATCTTCATATTTTGCAGACGATCGGTAAATAATCTTAGGTTTCTATTTTTTTTTATTGAATTTGTCTATTTTTATACAGGGTGTCCTAAATTCAGCGGCAAACATTCACATTTTTAAAGCCCCTAAAGTCCGTTTTTTTAAATGGGACACCCTATAACTTTATGCACTACCAAATGTAGAATTTCATTTTCTATCGAACTGTATTAAGGTTCCCTATACCTATTCGTAACCATTTTCGAAATAATTGGGTTTTATAAAAATATCGTATGTATTTGCTTAAATGTTTACATGTTCCAATGGTGAGCCATGGAAAAACAATTGAGATCCAATATCCAATATGACAGATGATTAGTATGCGTTATTTATAGAAAGCTGTCAGTGATAAACTAAATCTTCTAAATCGAAATGGAAGAATACTCAAACGCTGATATTCTCAATCTATTTTATATTCATGGAGAATGTTATAAAATTTTGGAGAGAACGTGTCGTGTGTTTAATGAACACCACCCTGATTTGCCGCCAATGAACAAGTCAAAATTCAAGAGGATTGAAACGAACTTTTTGCGTTTTGGCAAGGTTAAAGTTACAAAAAATGTTCCGAAACCAGTGACAAATGCCGAGGATAACGTAATAAACACATTAGCTTATTTCCACGTAAACCCGCAAAGTTCAATACCGTCTGCAGAAAACGATTTGGGAATTTCTTCTTCATCTGTCCAAAGAATCTTGAGCGAACATCATATGCACCCTTATTCCTTCCAAAACGTGCAAGCCTTGAGACCTGGTGATGACGTCCGACGAGTAGAATTTTGCGAATTCATGTTTTTGAAAATTCAAGAGGACCCTCAATTCCTTTCAAAAATATTTTGGACCGATGAAGCGAAATTTGCTAGAGAAGGAATAACAAATAGAAGAAAAAGAGGTTTAGCTTCAATGTTTTCGTTATGGTATTAAATGACCAGGTGCGGTACTGTATTTATGAAGACAATTTAAACAGTGATAAGTATTTGGAAATTCTACGAGGGACAGTTTCTGAATTTATAGAAGAAATTCCTATTGGTGAGCTGCAAAATTATTGGTATCAATTAGATGGGGCACCAGCACATAATTCCGCTGCAGTTTATCTCCAATTATCCCGAATTTTTGAAGATCGCTGGATTGGTTCCAATGGTTCTTGGAGATGGCCCCCGCGATCGCCTGATTTAACACCCCTAGACTTTTATTTATGGGGATTTATCAAAGGTAAAGTCTATGCTTCCCCAGTAAATAACCAACAAGATTTACTGGACAGGATACGAACAGCTTTTGCCGAATTAGAAAACGGACAAATTCAACGGGCCACAGCAACTGTACAAAGAAGAATTGAAATGTGTCTTCAAATGAACGGACAGCATATAGAACATTTGTTATAATTCAATTTTATTATTTTATTTATTTATTGTTGATTGTTAGATTGCTATAATTTTTAAGTTCTCTAAAACAAGTTTAGAATAGTAGTTGTTAGTAGAGTGGTTAAAAATAATGTAAACAATTTATTACATTTTTTATAACTTTAACTTTTCCGAAACGAAAAAATTTCGTTTCAATCCTCTTCAATTTTCTCTTGTTCATTGGCGATAAATGAGGATGTTTTTCATTAAAAACATGGCACGTTCTCTCCAATATTTTGTAACATTCTCCGCGAATATAAAATAAATTGAGAATATCAGCTTTTGAGTGTTATTTTATTTTCATTTAAAAGTTTCAAATCAGCTGTCATGTTGAATAGAAAAGCACAACAATTGTTTTTCCATGGCTTACTACGGGAAGGTGTAAGCATTTAGCAAATACATGTGATAGTTTAATAAAAAACCTGATTATTTCGAAAATGGTTACGAATAGGTATAGGGAACCTTAATACAGTTCGATAGATAATTAAATTCTACATTTGATAGTGCATAAAGTTATAGGGTGCCCCATTTAAAAAAACGGACTTTAGCGGCTTTGAAAATGCGAATGTTTGCCGCTGAATTTAGGACACCCTGTATAAAAATAGATAAACTCAATAAAAAAAATAGAAACCTAAGATTATTTACCGATCGTCTGCAAAATATGAAGATTATATCTTCAAAACTTACAAAAATATGACGTTTTAAAATTTGGTACCCCGAAGGCTCATTTTTGGTTCAAGGTCAAGTATCTTAAGAACGCTTGAACCTAGGTATAGGACATTCTCCGTAGAATCCAAAAATATCATGAAATACAGGGTGTTCCATTTAAAATAAGCAAGTTAATACCAATTTCCGGTTAAACCGGAAGTGACAGGAAGTTGAAAATATTTCGAAAAAGAAGTACTCCTTGACCTTACCTTAATCCCAAAATTTGAAATTTTTATCTAAATGGCATCATCAAAAACTTTTAATGAACGGGTTGCGTGAATAACCCTGTATAGGCCGAGCGCGTCAACTTTAAATCTCTCGAAATTTTGAGCAGCTACGAGACTGGAACATTACAATAAATCCAAAAACTCAAAAAAAAATCAGTTATATATGTATATAGGCTATTTCCTCCAACAGGGGACCAATATAACAAATTTAATATTGATTATATCCATTAGGATGCTTTGGTTTTTAAACATTATTTAAACTTAATTTTTATTTGTTTTTAGGGCTTTTATATATTGGTAAGTTAAAGTGAAAAACTTAAAACTCCATCTCTCACCACTGCGTTTAGTGTCTGTGCTTTGAATTTTAATTTTTGCTTTAGATTTATTGATTACATTTTATGATAAATTTGGCTCATTAGCTCATGCCTAGACGAATGAATATGTTTATGTTCAACTAGACCTCACAAACAAAGGTTCTTCTACCATACCGTACCTACTTAGAGAGTTTATTCGGATCATTTTATACCAAATTATTTTGAAATAGAACGTGAACTATTAAGTAAGTAGTTAATTAAACTACATATACCTGTATGCTTTAATACTTACAATTACATGTGTACTTTTTGGTTCTGGCTCATGCAATTTATATAAAATTATGTAAACATATCAATTATGTGATTTTCTTGTTGTGTTGTTGTTAAATAAATTGGAAAAGTTACAAGCAATATCAAAGTAAGTTTTCTTCAATTTTTACCTGGGTATATTTAAAATCTGAAAAATTTTGCTGTTATGAACTCGCTACTAAATTATGAATCTTCGTGATAAAGTTAAAACGTAACAGAACATACTGATTATGTGATGTTACAATAAATTGTTAGTTTAATTTTTAATTAAATATGATATACCGTGGGCTAACAAGCAAAAAGTACTAGGTCAACTGTGTTCACATTTGACTTAGTGCTCTTTGCTTGTGAGCCAATATATGAAAATCTGTCTTGCAATAACTAATTTTTTTTATTAGGTGCATATAATATTTAACCGATAAATGTGGGTTATTGCATGCACAATAAACAAAGCATTTTTGTGTTGCTCGAGTTTCATTTCTTTTCCAGGTATTGAATTTTTCATAAGGCATATTACAATTTGAATATATTTTTTAGTTTGGTGGTTCATTTGATCCTGCCAATTTAGCAACGGAAATATCCGGATACTACGAGCAGAACACAGGAAAACTAGTTATAATAGCTTTTTAATTATATCACAGAGGCCTCGCTTTTAGAATGTTTCTTCCTTATGCGAACCAGATTTGGAAACAAATGAATAATTAATAGCAATTATGAATTGGTGTCGATTTTATGATTATTAATAAAATGAAGACTTGTCAAAGTATATAAGTAAATTGTTTTTAAATATTACTTTGTTAATTTTATTTCCTCAATTCCCGAATAAATAACATTTCATAAATGTTTTTTTCGTCCTCGTGTTTGTTTTGAAGGTACGTGGATTACACTTTCATGAAGGCTTTACAATAAAATGCTATTTGTCATATCTTTTATTTAGATATACATAATGCCTATACAATTTTTTAAGAATGCTTTGTAATAATAAGGTTATTAATAGAAAATTTGTAATATATTTATATTTAAATATACTTAATAGTTACCTAAATAGTTGCAGTTTAAAAGTGATTTACAGTTAAATTTTCTACAGAGTAAAAATTGACCCTGCCAGATCAGTTAACATTAAAAAAAACACAATTGAAACACTAATAAAGTCCTCGGGTACTTATATTATGTGGCAAAATAATTAACAAAAAAAAAAAGATTATGTAAACTTATCTAATGATTTACTAGCATATTTATCAATTCATTTTTTTTCTTACTTTTTAATCTGAAAACTACATTTCTACTTATTAACTTTTGTTTTATGTTATGACAATTCAAAATGTCAATTTCTAACATCTTGCTAATAAAAAATGCCTTTAAATCTACATTTTGTGAAGAAACTACTTGATAGTATTTTCGAAATACACTTTCAATTTCTATAAATCTCTGATGACTGGAACCATCTTTTCGAAGCAGGCTTTTTAATTGGCTTTGGCTCAGAAAAGAAAAAAATTGTGGGTACTGCATTTGCCTTTAATTTTCTTGTACCATCTTCCCTTGTCTTCTCCCACATATCTGGTGCAAAATTTACCTAAAAAAAAATAATTTAAAAAAATACATTTTGCAAAAAGCTATGGTTTTGATAAAATTAATTAAACTAAATTGCCACATTTCATACCTCACATAATCGTGATGTGTCCTTAGGAATCGATTTATCCCTTTTCATTCTAATAACCCATTCCTTTCTACGACTAGGATCCTTAGGAAACACCCTCATAAGGGAGCCTTTTTTGGCAGAATTCGAACATCCTACTGCAGCACAGCCCGGTATAATTATCTGAAAAAAAAATGAAAAAATAGTACATAATATTGTGAAACCTAACCATACGTTTGAAATCCTCGAAAGCTCTAATAATTTAAAAGGTTGAAAAATTAAAAATTAATTCCTTTCTAACTCAATTTTTATGTTCTTGACTCTATTGCTATTATGGTACAATCATTAAGTCCAAATATAAGCTTTTTTCATTTCAACATTTGTATTTAATAAAGTATGTTATTAAAAAACTGTTAATGAAGCCATGTAGGATTGTTTAAGAAAGATAATAATAAAAAATGCCTTATTTGCAAAGAATAAACATTAATTTATCTACATAATTATCCCAATATTTCAAGGTACATAACATAACCCAAGAAGAGATCGATCTTCTCTAAGTATTGCAAAGAATATTTATATAGTATTTGCAGTTTACATCACTATATTTTATAAATCAATTTAAGTCTATATTTTTTTTTGTTTCCTCTTTTATACCGAGGGAAATCTGGTAACTCTAATTTAATAATTTACTTCTAAATAAATATTTTCACAAGGAAGGCTTCCACAAACAGGGCTTATAAAAACAGTTTTTTTTTTAATCTTGCTTACCTAAATGTATAATAATTAATTGAGAGTCAAACTTCATACATAAATGCACAACATTGGTATTTAAAAACTGAAGATATTCAGGCACAAACTATTTAAAAACGCAAAACAAATATGCAAAATCGCCGTTTACACATATATAAACAACAAAGGTTTAGCCCATTAATGGCAGATGGGCGGAGCTTTGGCTCTATTGTCGTCACTGTCCTGTATAAAGTCACTGTAGATTCAATAGACATGCATCGCCATCTAGTGGCCTTCTGGGTAGTCGTGATCGCGAATTCACAGAGTAGATCTCTTCTAACTAGTTGGCGCTAGCGTCTTCGGAGTGTCATTCGCGGGCGCGGCGCGATACAATATTTTCTTTAGCTTCTGGGAGCAGCATGATGTTAGAAGGCGGGCCGCGGGTTAAGACGCTTGCTTTATACCATTAAGATTGCATCATTAGTTTTTTTTTTGATAAGCCAAAAACGAAAGAACACAGGATTTTTTTGCATTAAATTGTTTTAACAAATAAACAAATGGTAGTTGCGAGTGGAAAACATAATGAAATATTACTACGGACTAATTTGATTGTGACAGCACACTCGATTTCTGGTTACTATTTTGGCAACAAATCACTGGTTTTTGTTCTAATGATTGACCTATAATGGAATTTTCCAACTTTCAATTGATTGGCCTATCTTGAACCGTGACGAAACAAAATCCTCCCGTCTCGGCGCGAACGCGTTGGAGCCAATAAAAATCCAATAACTTAGTAATGGCAGACAAAGGCGTATTATTTTGAAAATAAAAGTTTTATGACTGCTGCAATTTTTATGTCTTCGCTCTTTATCGTCAACACGCTGCTGCTCCCCATCGTAAAGAAACATTATTACTTTTCTTGCTATTACCTGTATTTTTTTTTTTATTTTTGTTTCCCAGTAATGTGATGCAAGCAAAGTTTTTTCTTCGTCCTGTGTAGCAGACGTCCTTGCTGAGCTTTAAGAAAGGCAATAAATAAAATAATTGAACGCATTGTTAAGTAAGGTTAGGGCAGAAAAAAGAGGTCAAAATATATCGGTGATGCTTCCCAGCAGACAAGAGCGTCACTCACATAGTCGTAAAATACAGGGTGAGAAAGAATTGAGGCAAATATTTTATCAGATAAAATTACAGGTCATTTCAAACAAGAAAGTCCTAAGAAAGGGTCGTGGAAAGGGGGTTGTGGCCGCCCTTGAGCAAGAAAAGAAATGGCTTCCCTCTAAAAAACTAAAACATATTTAATGTTTTTATCATGCTTTTATCATATCAAAATCCCTTGGTTATATTTGTTTAGTTTTAATGGATTTTTCACCTATTTCTGCACAAATGACAAAATTTAAGTAAAAATTGGTATATGGGAGTGTTTTCAAGTGCAAATTACGAATTCACATTTCAAAATCAAAATTATCGCCGTTAAGATGGTAATCAAAGTTTATCATTTATGCAGTTTCGACTGAAAATCGGTATCAAGTTTTGCATTCTTAGTCAACATTTAAAAATTTAAAATGTGGACGCCAACATGATGAACAAATTTTGACATTATTTTTGCAAAAATATTAAAAAGGAACTTTTAGTATTTCCAAGAAAACCGTACATTTATACATAAACTGAGAAGTGAAAAACAAAATGTGAACACAGATATATTAAAATTCAAAAAAAGAGTTGAATCGATTCGGCCGATACTTGGTGGAAATCCATGACTTAGATTTATGGTACAAAACAATTTTTACTTAAAACTTCCACTATATTAAAAAGAAAATACCTTTCATGACATGGTTCGCCAACACTGTGGCTTCTTCAGTTCCCAGTTCAAAAGACCCTTCTGCTAACTATAAATGTATTACGTACTATGGAAAATCCAGTATTAAAATAGGCAACTTTTTAAAAAAACTAAATATAAATGTTGCATATAAGACCAATAATTCTATAGGCAAATTTATAAAAAAATAACAAATCAAAAACATATTTAAGTAAAAAATCAAGCGTCTATAATTAAACTTGTAAAGATTGCCCAAAAACGTATATAGGACAGACAGGTAGAAGTTTGGAGAAGAGGATAAATGAGCATTATAAGTGCCTTGTCAAGGATGCTGACAGATCTAACTATGCTTCTCATTTAATTAATTGTAATCATCATTTTAATAACAATTTTAAGGTTTTACATACAGAAAAGGACGGCATAAAATTGAATTTTCTAGAATCTTTAGAAATAAATAAACTTAAACACACAGGTTTATTACTTAACGATCAAACTGACCTGAGCCATTGGCCTCTATTAAATATGTTTTGTTAAAATAGATTTAGGTAACCATGAAAAAAACCCATTGTACAATAGGTATAAAATATTTTACTTCATTCTAATTGTATCGTCTAAAGAAGCCACAGTGTTGGCGAAGCATGTGAAAGGTATTTTCTTTTTATAATAGTGGAAGTTTAAAGTACAAATTGTTTTGTTTTTACTTAAATCTAAAAAAAGGAGTTTTTTTTCCAAAGACATTGTACAATATGGGAATAGTCAATACAAAAAAGGAGAAATTTTAAAATTTATAATCTTATGCTATAATTAGGTAGGTACAGGTCAGGTTATAATATGAGAATATATGATAAACAATACAAAGAAAAATTCAGAACGAACAAAAAAAGAGCAAAAAGTTAATCTAACAAAATATATAAAGCAAGGTCTACAGGTATATGGCATAAAATAATCTGAGAAACTTAATGGTCATACATTTTCAGCTACGTATATGAACGTATTGTCACAAATTGTTATATACCTTGTGGTAACTTTGGTGTGAAACTTATTTTTTCTTTTTAGGTCATTTTATTAAAGTTTCTGTTTTAAGTTTTTTATTACCGCATATGATTAAACAAATTTTATTTACATATTTTAAAAATTTTTTTGCAAAAACTTCATAAGTAAATAAAGCATATAAAATATTATAACGATTTAAAAATATTTAAGTAAGTTAAAGTGCGGGACCCGAAAGAAAACCGGGCAGAGTCAATCGGTTTAGGAGGGTCGGCCAAGAAATCTCTTTAAACCAGTGGTGTCCCGTCGTTCTTTAAATAATATGGCACTCCTTTTTGACTATACGCACTTCAGATAATTAAAAAGTGTAACTATGCTTAATGAACCTTTATCTATATTTGTCTGTTTTCTTTCGTGTACCGCACTTCTATATCTCTTTTGTGTTGCAAAAACGGCGAACTTTCGAATTTTAAAATGATTTAATTTTGATTTTTCTTGATCGATTTACCTATAAATATATTTTTTCTTGAGTTCTGTCATTAACGGTTCCCGGGCTACTGCCTACGTCCACTATTATTGGACCACCAAGTAAAGTGATACACGATTCACAAGTCCTGATTTTACAAGGGCAGCCAGCATCAGATCCAGTGAACGAGATTTATCAAAATTGTAATTTATGCAGTTCGACTTTGGGCTACTCGGGTATGCCAAAAGTGGCCGTCTGTCTCCGTTTGTCATATTACTTTATACAGGAGCCGTTATTGTGTAGTACTATACAGGGTGTATCCTAATTGCGTGCTGATGTTAAAGGAGGTGTTTTTATGTCCTAAAAGTCTTAACTTTTGAGATACAGGAAGTTAAAGTTTAAAAAGAAAACATTTTTTTTCATCCCAATTTTAATGCTATTAAACTATGCTATTTTAACTGCATGAAATTTGATTCACGTCTTCTATGCATTAAGGAGCATACGGATTTACCCAGGTTAATTACATATGCACGCCACAATGTTTGGGTCAACTTACTTGTGCGAGTCTGCATTTTCTGAAATGAAGATAATAAGTCAAAACATCGCAATCGACTAACTGACGATCATATGTCATCATGCTTGCGATTAGCACTCAGTGGTTACGTACCATCTTATAAAAAGTATGCTGGGACTTGCAGTGCCACGCTTCAACATCCAAAGTCACTCCTTAGTAAGGTTTAACACCATATGTAACTCTTTTGTTTTGTAACAACCAATAAACTCGCAATTTTGAATAACTATGAGTTTTTTCATTGATATTGTATAGAAGAACCTAACTAAACCTAACCCAAACCTTGACTAAAATAATGTATATTGTGCGGAAAGCTAATATGTATATATGCTACGGTACACCCTACCTAGGTAGGTAGGTAGGGTGTATGTATCCTGTATGTACGACAACCCTGCATCACACATACTTGCAGCCTCTCAGAGTCGATCGTAAGTAGTCTAAAAATATTGAGGTAGATCGCCAGCAGTTCAAGTTTAAGCACCCCTGGCTTAGATCATTTTAGGTTGTTATTTATATTTAAAGCCAGGAATTTAACGACACAACGTATTTAATATTGCTGTTAAGTAGCTGAACTGGTTGTAAAGTCCCTTTATAAGATAACGCCACCGTTTTATCCACATTGAAGCAAAGCAAATTGGAAAATCAAAATCACTCCAGGTTGTGCTTATGTCGTGAGCAAAGAGAGATTTTTCCATTAATTTTTAGGCTAGTGATATCAGTAATGTATAACAAAAAAAGAATAGGTTTCAAGACCGAACCTTGAGGGACTCCACTTGTAATCAATTTACAATCAGAATCAGAACCATTTGCCCTTATAAATTGTTGCCTATTCCCGAGATAAAATTTAAACCAACTTAAAGAAATACCACGGATTCCATAATAATTCGATTTGCTTGTCAAAATTTCATGACTAACACAGTCAAAGGCTTTTGCATAGTCCCAAAAAACTGACACAATGGGGTGGTTGTTATTGAGGGATAAGTAGATGTCGCTAAGCAACGAGAACATGGCGTCACTGGTGCACTTGTTGGGTAAAACTGATCCGAGGATATTATCTGAGGATTATCTAAGGAGAAATGGTATAAGACGATTCTTCAGTAACCTTTCAAAGATTTTTGATAGCACTGGTAGTAGAGCAATTTGGCGATAATTGCAAGAGTTAGTTTTTATGAAGAGGAATAATTATAGCTGTTTTAAGGCATTCAGGGAATAAACCTTTTATAAGGCATTCGTTTATTAGTGTTGAAAGGGCCTCTATAACTGGGAGCGACAGGTTCAGGAATATTCTAATTGATAACCTTTCAATAGTTCCATGCTGCTAACAGCGCTTAAGAAAAGGCTATCAGCGACATTTTTCGATGGAGGCAGAAACAAGGGTCCAAACTTGGCGAGATACCAGAGGTAACATTTTTGCTTACATTAAGAAAATAACCATCACATGGTTTGATTTGTTTCTGAGGTCATTCATAATAAACCAGGTTTCATTTGAAACGTTTTTAGACTTTGTTAGACGTTTTTGATAGTATTTTTTTTTGCTGTCTTTATAATTAGAGATATAGTGGAGAATAAGAATTGAGTCGGTGAATTTTTTTATATATAAGAGAGAACGCATATTGTAAGCAGAAATGCGTAGTCCTTTCGTGGTCCACGGTTTATGACGCCCAGGTTTGATAGTCTTAAGGAAGGCCCTATTAAAAGCACTTAAAATTAGTAATTTTTTATAGATAGCTCTAAAATTTGGGTTAACATTTTCAAATTCAAAATTCCAGTCGGTGTTTAAGCAAATATTATGAAATTTTGAAAAATTAAGGACCGAGAAAATTCTGCCCCTATGGCGAGACTGTAAGGGCCTAAGAAGAATACTAAATTTGGAAAATATTGCTTCGTGATCGGAAAGACCTGTGTTACAAACCTGAGATTGAACCTCTGATGGAGAAAAATCAGACGTTACGTAATCAATGATAGAAGAAGAGTATTTTGAAATTCTAGTTGGAGACTGTACATGCATTGCAAGAGCGAAAAGTCGAATATAGAAACTAAATATTTCTGGGTGGCACAAACAGTAGCATAGTCAATATTAAGGGCCCCGCATAGAATTTTCCTGCCTTTTACTGGTAGACTATCCAGCAAATTTAGCAAGTAAAAAAAGAAAGAACTTAAGTTTTCAATATAGGTTTTTTTGTTCATTGTAAACTATTCATAATGTATTTCGGTCATTTCTGAAAAAAAGCCTTTTGCTACTGTTATGTTTAGTGTGTACAATTTGAAAATGAGGGAGAAAATGGAATGGACTAGATATTGAAGATGCTCTATATATATATATATATATATATATATATATATATATATATATATATATATATATATATATATATATATAATGTGTGAGTGTTTTCATTCCGGGGGCCGAAGGTTATATCTGCGCAGGCGTTGGTCGTTATTTATGTTTTCCGGATGGTGCTGTTGTTGTTGCGCTAATTGCGTTTGAGTTTTTGCGATTTTAGATTTGTCGATTATTGTCTTCCATACTGTTGGTAGTTTTAATGATTCGTCCCTTTTATTCAAATCACCTTGTTTTTCAATTTCTATGGCTTCTCGGATTATTCTGGTCTTATATTGCTCTATATTGGCAATCTCCCTACACCCATCGAAATTTATTTTATGGCCGGTTTCCTGATGATGTAGGAATAAAGCTGAGGTTGTTTGTTTATTTCTAATGCTGAGTTTATGCTCTTCCACTCTTGCTGATATTCGCCTGTTAGTTTGCCCCACGTACAACTTTTCACAGTCCTGGCACGAAATACTGTATACTCAGTGGTTTTCCAGTTTGATTTTTTCTTTTGGGTTTCCAAGTAGTTTACCTATAGTTGTTTGTGGCTTGTGTATTGTTTGTATATTGTGTTTCCTAAGAATTCTTCCAACTCTGTCTGTTGTGCCTTTTACATATGGTAAGACTACTCGTTGCGTTCCCGGTTCATAATTTTTGTTGTTCGTTGTTCGGGAAACCTGTGCATTAATAGCTTTCTCTATGGTGCGATTTGTGTAGCCATTTTTCTTTAAAGCACTAAATATTACCTTAAGTTCGTTTTGTCTCGTCTGTGTTTGAGTTAATCGCACGGATCTGGATATTAGGGTATTTGTCACAGCTTGAATTTGTGCTGGGTGATGATGTGATTTTGCATTTAAATATCTGTCTGTATGTATTGGTTTTCTATACAGGGTGTATTCGAAATGTCCGTTATGCAGTTTTGTGACCAAAACATCTAAAAATGGTAGTTTGTTGTTTTCCTCTAACTCTAGAGTAAATTGTATTCTGGGGTGGATTGAATTTACGCAGTCAGAAATTTTTCGAGCTCTGCATGACCATGTTGCCATATAATAAATATGTCATCCATCTAACGAATCCATAATTTGGGCTTTAAACTTGCTTTCTCAAGAGCTTCTTTCTCGAAGTATATCATAAGTAAATTCGCGACTACTGGTGATAGCTAGGACCCCATTGGAGCACCATCCATTTGTTTATACATTTTCCCGTTGAATGAAAAATAAGTATTTTTGAGGCAATACTCCGAGAGTTGTATTATATGTGCCTGGAATGTTTCGATGAAAATAAATTGCAAATAAAGAACACTGGTCGTTTCACAGTTACCGAATAGAGGTCAATGCAATTCCGAATAAAACGTGATTTTCAAGTTTTATAACATTCAAATTTATTTTATTCTCGACCTAAATATATTTTTTATAAGATTTTTTGATAAATCTAACTTTTTCAAAACAACCAAGTTAAACAATAAAATTTATGAAACTTGGAATTCAAGGTACTGCAAAGAATCCGAAGAACGAAGGAAAGTCATCTAATAAAAGTGAAAAAAAAAACAAATGTCTTGTCCTATCTAGAAGAAAGTATACATGACTATTTTTCAAGCTGTAAAATAGAAACTAAGATTATTTCCGCTTTAAACAATAAGCGCATATACCAACTTCTTACAAGTATTAAATTTTTAAAAATAAGAAAATGGACAAATTTCTACTTTTTGATTTTTGTGAAATTGTAAATGAAAAATTATAAAATGTCACACAACTTTTTAACATGAGTCTGATTGTTGCTGATATTTTTATTAGAACGTTATCTGTACCGGTTTGTGCGAAATTTTCCAAAATACGTTTTTATATAAGAGGGTGTTTATAAATCACGCTGCTTGGTATTAGATTGTCAAAATGGAATTACTATCCGACGTTTTGCCTTCGATTTCAGGAGGTATCTTCAGGGATTTTTACTTCACGGGGTATGAACACTGAAGGAGCTCGGAGAGATTCAGGCGGGCTTGTATTCCCGACTTGTGTTCGCTGAACCGTGACCCTGTGTGAAGATCGGTTTACCTCACTCGTGAAAACCGATCTTGAAGTAAAACCGATGCTAAAACCTTGATTTCTTTTACATTTGTAATATGACTTTGGTATGCTGGTGTTTTGAAAAGGTTGCTTCGTCGATGGGAATACTGGGATATAACGATTTGACATCTAGGCTTGCTATGATATCGTTTTTTTTCAAGGACGATATCTCGTATAATTCGAGTGAAATGCTCTGAGTTTTTTACAAATGAATCAGCTTTTTCTACAGTTGGTTGCATTATTTCAGAAAGGTATTTCTCCAGTTTTTGTAGCGGCGAATTAACAGCACTCACAATAGGTCTGATAGGCGCCCCTGGTTTGTGTATTTTTGGTAAACCATAGAGTTTGGAACATCTGCTCGACTTTTCCCGTGGTATGATTTTTTGTTGAATTTCGGGGTTTATTGGTGAACTTTTTATTTTATTTTTAGCTGTTTTTTCTAGGTACGTTGTCGGGTCCCTTGGAACAGGCCTATAACAATTGTCTTGTAGGATATCCTGCATTCCTTGTACGTAATCTTGAGTATTCATAACCACAGTTGCGTTTCCTTTATCTGCTGGAAGGATTGTTATGTCTTTATTTTTTCGAAGGTTTACTAGGGCCCTTTGTTCAGTGGCATTTAGGTTTTGTTTTGGTGTTTTGCTTGATCTTAAAATTCTTGCCACCTCTTGTCGAATCTCCTCTGCTTTTATTTCTTCAGAGGAGTCAAGGACAGCTTCCACTCCAGCTATTATTTCTTCTTTAGGGATTTCCTTAGGGGATATCTCAAAATTAAAACCCTTACTCAGTACGGATTTTTCACTTTCTGAGAGACTGTAGGATGATATATTATGTACTAATTTCTCGACGTCTACTGGTGATCCTTGTGGCTGACTCACATCATCACCCAACACAAATTTAAGCTGTGGCAAATACCCTAATATCCAGATCCGTGCGATTAACTAAAACACAGACGAGACAAAACGAACTTAAGGTTATATTTAGTGCTTTAAAGAAAAATGGCTACACAAATCGCACATATACATACAAACAATACACAAGCCACAAACAACTATAGGTAAACTACTTGGAAACCCAAAAGATAAAATCAAACTGGAAAACCACGGAGTATACAGTATTCCGTGACAGGAATGTGAAAAGTTGTACGTGGGGCAAACTAACAGGCGAATATCAGCAAGAGTGGAAGAGCATAAACTCAGCATTAGAAATAAACAAACAACCTCAGCTTTATTCCTACATCATCAGGAAACCGACCATAAAATAAATTTTGATGGGTGTAGGGAGATTGCCAATATAGAACATTATTAGACCAGAATAATCCGAGAAGCCATAAAAATTGAAAAACGAGGTGTTTTGAATGAAAGGGACGAATCATTAAAACTACCAACAGTATGGAAGCAAGCGCAATTAGAGCAACAACAACAGCACCATCCGGAAAACATAAATAACGACCAACGCCTGCGCAGATATAACCTTTGGACCCGAGTGGGGGTATAAAAGGAAGCGTCGCAGTCACCAACATTTCAATCTCTATTCGGAAGCGAGAAAGAAAGCTTCGAAAATGCCAAATGTGATTTTAGCGAAACGTCAGCAAAACTGTTCTTTTCCGAACGACAGTAGTGAACGGATGTACACCCGGAATGAAAAAACATTGTATTTTTCCATCCGTGAAGGAGTAAAAATGAACATTTATATATATATATATATATATATATATATATATATATATATATATATATAAAGTAAAAATGAACATATATATATATATATATATATATATATATATATATATATATATATGTACATCACGAACTAAACGTTCTTATCTAAACTAAACAAGATCTAGTACAAACATATCTGTTAATATTACGAATAATGTATTATTTATTGCCTGTAATTATAAATATGCCTGTTATTATTAAATCGAATCACTAACAAATCGTTATGTATTTCATGTTTTACGGGAGTGCCGATGTTATTGTACACTTCTCGACTGTAAACCTTTGTCCTTACGGTGTTACGACTACTTGATCTAACAGCAAAAAAAAATAAGTCAACCAGTCCCCGCTAAATGTCCATAAATTATTAATTAATAATATACATACATTACTGCAATCGGAAATTATTTACACTCACTTCACGCGCTAGCTTGTACAGAAAAAACCGTGTGTACAAGGTCTCTTACATTCTTACGGGATTATATAATTGATATAAACGCGTAAAACGCAAGATGACTTGTGACAGTACGTCAATAAGAATTTTCCGGCAAAATGAAGAAGATTCGGAAACGTTACGAGTTTGTTTGAGAGAGAATTTCATTCCTAGAGTAAGAATTAAAATAGAGATCACAACTCATTCATATATCACGTTAGGGGTATGCGCCAACGTGGTTCCCCTATTTTTCACAATCTATCGACCAATGTTTACGATAAAACAAGAAGTGTGGATGGCCCATGCCCAAGCCGTGGCCATTTGTTGGCGAATGCCAGTGACGGCGTGAGTTTTCACTTCCCGCATAAGGAAATATAATTAATCGTGAAAAAATTATCGTTCCGGGTTTTTACAGATCCTCATGTTTTTCTATTACTGTCGGTCGGTCTGTACCGGTATAGCTAAAAAATCCACTTACTCGATTAACTTTAATTTTATTTAATTTTCCACAAAAATTACGTCCGATAGAGAAAATATTGATTCAATATGGCGAAACAAAATGACGACCTGTTAAAATATTTGATGTACGAAAATGAAAAAATAGGCCATGCTTCATTATCGTTGACATAAAGGATTCTTACGTATTCCTTAATGAGGCAAATAGGTATTTTTACAAATTTCAAAGAAATAATCGTTCTCTACTTCACTATCTAAAATCAAACCATTAAGTTAGGTAAGTTTAAAAGGAAATTAGTTATTTATATATTATTAAACTTTAGTTTTTAGTTTGCCTTATGTCACTATCATTTTGTAATTGTGACATTTGGAAACATTATTTGTTCAGTTGTTGAAAATGTCATCTTAAACCTCTAACTGTCAAGTTAAACCTTGTCTAAAGATAAACCTCTTTAGTGAATACGGGTGTTAGAGTTTTAAACTAAAATCAATGCTTTTAACGCGCTTTTATTGGCTTCTTTTTCGTCTGATTGTATGTTTGTATGTCTGGTTCAAAGTTTGTAATGGATTTTTCAGTACTTCCATTACCGATTATTTTCAAATTTGACATGCATACACTTTCGGATATAAAAAATCCGAATTTTTTTAGTCAACGTTTAGAAATTCAAAATGGCGGCGCCAATACAGCCGACGAATTTTGTTGCTTGTGTAGCTAAAACTCAAAATTGGTGCCTAGGATAATTTAAAAATGTCAGCATTTAAAAATTCAAAACAGAGATGTCAAAATGACATTGTCAACAGGTCGGACGGATGATTTTAACATTTGTGGGGATTATTTAAGAATGTACAACAAAAATCAAAATGGTGGCGCCAATATAGCGAACAAATTTGGTCATTTGTACAGATTCGGCTGAAATATCAGTATCTAGAAGTATTTAAGAATAAAAGTTATGAAATTTTAGTCAATATTTGAGAATTAAAAATGGCGTCACCATCATAGCAGACTAATTTTAAAATTTTGGCAGATTTGATTAAAATTCGGCATTTAGAGGTATTTAAGACTACACATCATGAATTCAACATTTTAAAAATTCAAGATTGTAATGCTAACATGGCGGCGAAATTTTAACATTTGCATAGATAGGCTGCAAGAAAGTAGGCATCTGGAGGTATTTGAAAATACACGTCATACATTTTTAGTAAATATTTAAAAAATGAAAGTAGAAATGCCTAGAATGGGAGCGAATTTTAATATTTATTTATATTGATTTGATTAAAAATCGATATTAAGTGAGCAATTCATACATTTTTAGTAATAAATATTTAAAATGGGGATGCCATCAATCAATTAGATAAGTTCTTTTTTCAGATATTTTTAAACATTTAATTATGCCACCATTTTGTTCCCCCATTTTGAATTTGTCTCAACATTTTTACCAGTTCATCCCTATATAATATTTGAATTTTGAGCAAAATTTGAACATGATTGATATAGTAGTTTTCTGCATTGACACACAACATTTTATTAGGCCGCCATTTTGGATTTGACAATGTCAACAGGTCGGACGGATGATTTTAACATTTGGGGGGATTAAGTGAGCAATTCATACATTTTTAGTAATAAATATTTAAAAATTTGGATTTGTAGTAAAACTTCAAATCAGTTGATGCTCATGTCACACCTAATTTTTTCTGCAATATTTGGGTAAAATGGATAAGCAGTTTTTTAGTAATAATTTTTTAACATTTCAATAAGCCGCCATTTTGTTCTGCCATATTGAACTTGAAGAAAATAGGAGAAGCAGTTCTTGAGCTTTGTCGCGGACAGACATTAGAGACTAACCGACGGAACTGCGAAAACTGTTTTTTTGCAACTAGAATACTTTCCCGTTGCGAGGAAAGTAAGAAAAAGCGAGCGCTATAAGACAAAAATAGAATAGCCAATTGTCATATTGTTATTCCATGTTAATAGCTAAATTTAAAAAATAAAAGATGTTTTTTAATTTTCGATATCCTAAATCATAAATTCTAATCAGTTTAGAACATGTTTACGAACACATTTTTACTTTTAATTACCCAAAGAATCACCACTTAAATTCCTTTACCTCACAACACTTATATAAAAAATTGGCCCAACTCAAGTGAAAATTAAAAAAAGGCCCGAAATCATCCGAAACTTTATTATTTCTCCAATTTTCATCCAAAATCTAGTGAATTTCGAAATCGCAGTACGTTTTTTTGAGCGTAAGACGCCCTTTGACTATTTTAATTCTCTGGTAAGAAAAACTATTGTACTCGTCAAAATAATCACCTCAGAGTTTTTCTCGCATCATTATGCTTCTGAGGATTCTCACATGACCCCCGACGAAATAAACGTTCTATTGTACTGAACCACAAACTTACATTGCCGCACCATAGTTAGGTCAACTAAAGCTCCTAGTTTCACAATGTCCAAGATAAAGTAAATAAACCTTATTTATTAAATATATAAAAAATCAATATTCTTCTAATGTCACTGCACCTTTAGAACGCTGCTTCTTGAAGTAAGCCAACATATAATTAGAAGATTTGAACCGTATTAACAATTACAAAATAATACATTAAGACACATGCAGTAGTGAAGCTAAGAAAAGCTTGGTAATTTTTTTCAGCAAATTAATTTCTTTAATGTTAAAGTTTATTATAATTCCACGACCCGCTGTTGGTTTTTAAGCCACGCCGGACACGTGACCCTCTAACAATCTTTACTGTAGCCTATTTTTTTACTATAAGGAGCCCTTGTCAATGAAAGTGGGATGGTCTAATAAGTGAAGTTGTCGTTCGGGGTTTCAATATCTAATTAAAACTCTTGTTACTGGTGTAATCTGATCTAAGGCTTTGGGTATTTTAACTTGTATTTTACTATTTTGCAATGAAAGTAGTTTCTTTATACTGCTTAGAAAGTAATACTGGAAAAACATTACTATTTTTTGTATGAAAATTTTATAGCATCATGTTTAAATATATTCACCGTAATATAAATTCTGTTTTATATCTCAAAATATACATTCTAAAACATGTAATTATGAGTGGAGTAGAGGTCAGTGGCGGCTCGTGGGTAAAAAATAGGGGAAGTGTTAGTGAGATAAAAGTGGGATAGACAAGGTCTAAAATGGGCACCGCATGCAAAACACTTTTTACAAATATCCACTGCTACACAGCCATTTAAATTCAGAAAACCAAGAATTTTTAAAATTAATATTGTAGGATTTACCAGAATTTTTAATGTCTTTTTTAGCACTAATTGTCAGTACACTTGTTTGTCGACCTGCAATTAAAAAGTCCTTTTTGACATCTTCTTTCCAACGGGAAAATGAGGTTTCTAACAAACTACAAACAATGTCACACACACACACTAACGGGCCCAAACGAATTCATTTTCAACCACACACAAGCGCCACTCAACCAAACAATAAAATAAAAGACCGCCGATAAAATACTGAATAAAGCGCGATCGCCGCGTTCTACTCTACGTACAATACGAACGGAAGCGTTAAACTGCAGCTCTTCCCTAGGGGCGCGGTCTTCGTACATGCGACTCTCGTTGCCATAGCAACGCATTATTTTCAGGCGTTGTTTTTGTTTCTCGCTGGAAGATTTTTACGGAGCTTGCACGTTGGTGGATAGACACAAACGAGTTTGCTGCCGGTGCCGTGGGCGCACATTCGGGTTTGCTTAATACGCGCAAGTATATCATTTCGTTTTTGTGTTTGCCTCTAGGTTTCTGAAGAGCGGCCAGCGGCAATACTACGAATGCATTAAATCTAACATTGCAATTATTCATAATTTTTGATAAAATTAATTAGATTTAATATTGAAAATTAGTATATTGTATTGATTTTTAAAGTGTGTTAAAAAGTAATTTGCCAGATTTTTTTTTGGGGAATAGCCGCCACTGCCGTGGAGGTAAGACAAATCGGTTAATTTCTTTTGCCCAGAACTTCTCTCTTTAAGAAAATAAGCTAGAGCTAGGTACATACAGGGTTTCTTAGAATCAAAATGGTCTGCTGAACAATGTTCATTTATGGCAATCAGATTCAGTATGATCTATCAGATTAGGTTTAGATTGTCTATGACTTTCGAGGATGAATAACTCAAAACCGAAACAAGATCGAAGAAATTTGACTTGTTGACACTTTATTTATATTAGATTCAGATGATAAAAACGGCAGGTCGGACTGTTCATAAAAATGAAACAGATTCTAAAAATTTGCCCAAAGAAACTTATAAACACTAACTCGATCGTAGTTTTTTACTCTAGAAACATATTGAAGTTTACACAGGGTTCTTAGCGACCTGGTAAACCTAAAAAAATCTGGAAAAGTCAAGTAATTCAGAAATCCGACTAAAAATCAGGGAAAAGTCAGAGAATTTACAAAAAATAATAGAAAGTCAAGGGATTTTATACTAAAACTGGAAAAATAATAAAATTAATATTTCCACCAGCCTTGCTTGATTGTATTAACCGAAAATTATTTCGTCGAGATTATATAACAATAATTATATTTTTCATATATATGTATATATATATATATATATATATATATATATATATATAAATATATATATATTATATAACTATAATTTATTTAACATCCCTTGTATTACTTAAAATGATTTTGCGGCTCTTACATAAGTATTGAATATCCCCCGTATATTCAGACTTGCCTGTCGGCGCCAAACAGTAACTCGGACGACTAGAAAATCGGCTTAAATAGTGTGACTTTCTAGTGATGCATATTATGTTTTAAAAGATTCACCTGCCATGAGAGCTAATTTTACGGCTCTTACAAATTGTGCCAAATTCCCCTATAAATGTTATAAAATTAAATAGAAAATCTTCGAGTTTTTAAGACCAAGACTCACATTTGTTACATATTGTCGCCATTTTAGAACCATTTAAAAAAAATCAGAGCGATAAATCTGTGGTTCCTTTTTTGTATGATGTTCTGTTACAAATACTAAACGAATTAATCAAAAAAAAACTTAAAAAAACAAGTTATAGATAAAGGTCTCCAACAAATTTTAAAATTAAATTTTAAATCGGTAATAACGTTGAAAATGTTGGAGAATTTAGTAAGAAGAGTGTGTGTGAATGTGTGGTGTGTGTCTTAATAATAAAGGGATTTTCAACATTAAACTTCGCTTAGCAGCTTTAAATAATTTCCAAAGGAAAGGCAAAACTGCCTATGAAAAATTTAACCACAAAAATGAAAAACTGTATTAGACATTTTTATCCGGAAAAACAATACGAACAATTTAAAGGGCTAACAGGGTGTGAAAATATAAGTAAATTATTTTGTTGGCCGTGTTTACTTTTTGAAAATGAAAAAGGCCTCTGGAATAAAACTGGTTTTTCCGATTTAAACAATTTCCATAAAGCTGTAAAAAGACACATTATGTCCAAATCCCATTTACAGGCCGTCATAAAAGAAAAAGTCTTCGGCAAAACTAGAATTGAACACGCCCTTAATAAACAGTTGGAAATTAGTCACCGCCAACACAATGAACTAGTCGATAAAAATAGGCAAATATTAAGAAGATTTATCGATGTTGTTTGTTTTCCCTGACAGCATGAATTGGGATTTAGTGATCATGACGAAACAAGGGTTTCTTCAAATAGAGGAAATTTTCAAGATTTACTTAGTTTAATGGCCAAAAATGATGATTGCTATTGTTCTGGACGAAACAACTGATATCACTAATTTTTAGCCAAGATGTCCGAAAATCCTACAGCAGATGCATTATATGCCGTAGTTTATAAAGTTTCAAAAGAAATTAATGGAGAGAAAAAATTAGTTGCTCAAAACTATGATGGAGCTGCAGTGATGGCAGGACAATTAGGGGGTCTGCAAGCTAAAGTTCGAGAAACTTTCCCAAGTGCTGTATTTGTCCATTGTTTTGCTCATAAATTAAATTTAGTTTTATCCCAGTCCGTCAATCACAATAAATAGCGTAAAGTATTTTTCGTTACTTTAAGTGGTATGGCTGTTTTTTTTACCAAGTCAACAAAACGAACACAAGCTATGGTCTCCATTGTCCACAAACGATTGCCCAAAGTAGCTCCTACTAGGTGGAACTATAATGAAAGACTTGTGTTAACATTATCCGAAAATCGTGAATCACTGATTGAACTATTTGAGAATATAATAGAAAATAATAAAACGTGGGATTCAGAAGCAATAAATAGTTCAAGGTGGTTTTTGGACTGTTGGAAACGAGATTTTAGTTTTAATTATTTGTTGAACATATTTTCAGAACTATTTCCATTCTCGGACAACGTTTTTAATATATTACAGACTAAAACACCACTCATGTTACCAAGTCCATGTTAAGCCAAAAAAGAAATGACTTTGACCTATTTTGGGAGAAAACGATGACGTTAAATGTAGAGCCACAAGCCAAGCGTCTTCGAACAGACAAGGTGGGAGATATTCAAACATCATACAGACACCTCTTTTATGAAATATTCGATCAAATTCAGCATCAAATAAACTATAGATTTAACGGTTTAAATGATTTTAAATTCCTCGAGCTCTGCAATTTTGATACATTTAAAACAAAAACTTTTCCAGAAGATGCGTTTAAATCTCTCCTTCTTCATTATGGCCAGTTCTTCGACCGAGTGTTACTGCGATCTGAACTAAAAGTGATTTACGAAACTGATGACATTAGCGCAAAAAATAACGCTAAGGAACTAATAAAATTTTAAAAGACAAGGGCTGGAAAATTCCTACACCAAAGTGCCGAAATTGTGTGAATTAGTATTGACAATACCTGCCACAAGTTCATCAGTAGAACGCAATTTTTCAACACTTAAACGTTTTTAAAATTTCGTGAGAAATTCAACAGGGCAGGAGAGACTTTCGCATACTTCGCTTTTGTTCATTAAAAATAAACTTCTCCAAAATATGTAAATAGCATCGACGTTTTATATTAATTACATTACAAATAGGTAAGTTTCTAAAAATTGCTTCCCTTTCTGAAAATTTCACCGCACGCCCCTGCTTGGGACAAAATGACTACTTTAAAAATTGTGGCATGTTATTAAGTTAATTTTGATCCTTTCTCATGGAATCTCCACCGTTGTGTCGGGGTTTCCCATAAATAAAAATATTTTAGTTGAAAATTTGTTGGAGGAGTCCATTATCTGCCAAAGACGTGTAAATATATGTAGCAATTTATCAAATAGGTGGTAAATTAAATGTTAATATTTCCGACAAAATCAGGATATGTGTTAAAAATGCTTACAAAACTGATGAAGATACCCTTGACAGTGAACTTTATCATTTTAAAAATAAATAGAAAAAACTAGAAAAGGAAACAGCATCCATGGAACTGGAAATATCGGAACTGAGACAAAAAAATTAAAATACTTACTTTCTGTTTTTTCTATAATCCTTTTAAATTTAATTTTTAATAAGGACATATCGCAAGTATATATTAATTTTTCGTTTGTAACAGGGGCGTGCCGTGAAATTTTAAGAAAGGGAAGCAATTTTTAGAAACTTACCTATTTGTAATGTAATTCGATTCTACGATCATTTTTTGCAAATTCGTCGATGACGTCATCATAAAAACGTCGATGCTGCGACATATTTTGGAGAAGTTTATTTTCAATGGACAACAGCGATGTATGCGAATGTCTCTCCTACCCCGTTGAATTGCTCACGAAATTTTTTATACGTTTGGGTGTTGAAAAATTGCGTTCTACTGATGAACTTGTGGCAGGTATTGTCAATACTAATTCACACAATTTCGACACTTCGGTGTAGGCATCTTCCAGCTCCTTGTCTTTTAAAAATTGCATTAGTTCCTTAGCGTTATTTTTTGCGTAATGCCATCAGTTTCGTAAATCACTTTTAGTTCAGATCGCAGTAACACTCGGTCGAAGAACTGGCCATAATGAAGAAGAAGAGATTTAAACATATCTTCTGGAAAAGTTTTTCCTTTAAATGCATTAAAATTGCAAAACTCGAGGAATTTAAAATCATTTAAACCGTTAAATCTATAGTTTATTTGTTGCTGAATTTGGAACTTGGAAAAAAAAGCAGCCACGCCGCTTAAAATAACGAAAAATACTTTACACTCTTTAATGTCATTGATGGTCTGAGATAAAACTAAATTTAATTTATAAGCAAAACAATGGACAAACACAGCACTTGGGAAAGTTTCTCGAACTAGTTTTCAGACCCCATAATTGTCCTGCCATCACTGCATCTCCATCATAGCTTTGAGCAACTAATTTTTTCTCCATTAATTTCTTTAGTAACGTTATAAACTACGGTATATAATGCATCTGCCGTACGATTTTCGGACATATTCTTAAAACCTAAAAATCGCGCTTAAATACTTCCGTCTATTTTAACGTAGCGTATTACTATAGATAATTGGCTAAAATTAGTGATATCAGTTGTTTCGTCCAGAACAATAGCAAAGAACCGCGCGTCGCCAATCTCCTGCTTAATTCTTTGTAGAATAATGGTTGCAACAGCGGAAATTAGATCATTCTGGATTCGATTCGACGTTCCGCGAAAAATGCTAGAATGCTCTAAATGATTTTTAAAGCAATCATCATATTTAGTCATTAAACTAAGTAAATCTTGAAAATTTTCTCTATTTGAAGAAACCCTTGTTTGGTCATGACCTCTAAATCCCGATTCGTGCTGTCCGAGAAAACAAACAATATCGATAAGGCTTCTTAATATTTGCCTATTTTTATCGACTAGTTCATTGTGTTGGCGGTGACTAATTTCCAACTGTTTATTAAGGGCGTGTTCAATTCTGGTTTTGCCGAAGACTTTTTCTTTTATGACGACCTGCAAATGCGCTTTGGACATAATGTGTCTTCTTACAGCTTTATGGAAATTGTTTAAATCGGAAAAACCAGTTTTATTCCAGAGACCTTTTTCATTTTCAAAAAGTAAACATGGCCAACAAAATAGTTTACTTATATTTTCACACCCTGTTAGCCATTTAAATTGTTCGTATTGTTTTTCCGGATAGAAATATCTAATACAGTTTTTCATTTTTGTGGTTAAATTTTTCATAAGAGGTTTTGCCCTTCCTTTGGAGATTATTTGAAGCTTATCAGGGAAGTTTAGTGTTGAAAATCCCTTTATTATTAAGACACACACCACACATTCACACACACTTTTCTTACTAAATTCTTCAACATTTTCAAAGTTATTACCGACAGCCGAAGTTGACGGTATTTGCATATCCACGTCCATATTATTGTCTTCCATATCGTACCATGCACGACGAGACGTACCTATAACACAACACACGGATAGCCGTCCAAACAAAGAATCTACTCCAACGATAGCTTCCGCCCCCACTTAAAGCACGCGACTGAAATGCAAAAATTGTAAACAGCCGGTGGAAAGTTCAATAACCTCCTGCTCGATTCACAGGAAATCAAGCATACAGGTCTTGGCTGCAGAGAAGCTAGCGGCCCGCATAGGTTCTATTCGATTTTTATTGTGGCCGGTCGGAGTCAAGGCCGCATTTATTATGGGCTTGATAATTAAGATAATATATTAGCGTTTTTAATATAAACTAAATTAATTCCTATTTCAAAAATTACATTTTAGAAGATATTTTGTAATTTTTTTTGGGGAAGCCCTGCTTCCCTTGCTTCCATGGTCTGCACGGCCCTGGTTTGTAAATACTTTGTATAACTGCATTTTTTACTTAATTTTAAATAGAAAAGAATATCTCTTAAAAAATATATACCTCTACCAGTTAAAGTAACCCTGGTTGCTCTATTACTATAGCACTTTCTTTAATATTTTATATTTTTTATACAATTACATTTAAGTTTAGTTTCATTAATTTTGTTGGCTTTTTCATAAGAATAATATAAATTCTCAAAATATAACCTGGAAATTCCGTGAAATTGTCAGGGAAAACTTGGAAAAGTCAGGGAATTTGATAATTCAAAACTGCTAAGAACCCTGTTACAATTTACTTCAATCTCTGTATGGTACGGGTCCATATTCACAAAAGAAAAGTGAGAAGATGAAATGTAATGTTTGTAATGTTTTGATTAATTATCCGATTCATTAATAAGCCCCAGCAAAGGACAAAAGACCACACCCTCGTTATCGATGCGACAACATCTTCACTGGAAGGTGAGGTTTTACGTTTCGGTTGCGTTTCGCTTTGACCGACTGAGAAGATCCGACGAAGAAAAAATGCACACGCATCTCGCTCGAGGCTGCTGACCTCGTTGACATTTAATATTGGCGAGATGTACGCCAACCGTATCTTTAGAGGAATTAATTTCACGAGGGTTTGGTTAATCTCCGCGTTAGTTATATTCTATAGGTATTGGACTAGAGTTACCATATCACTAGTAGGGAAAAGCAGGATTTTCGAACTCAAAAAGCAGGACGTTTGGAAGAAAATACGAAAACTTTTAAAATGCGTATTTTCAAGAAAAAAATATTTTATTTATTGGCACGAAATTTTTGCGCTGAGTGTGCAGAACAACAAATCCCAAAAAAATTACCAAAAATCGGCCAAACTTTGTTTTTTAAGGTAAAATTATATGTTATACAGTGACGGTGTTACTATTGTTATGGTGTATATCTGTTATTATTGCATATTATCCCAATATTTTGATACGAATAGCCTTTCCCATGAAGATTAATAATGACTTGTCGTTCATTTTCGTTACAACTTTTTCGCGAACCCATATTTGCATAAATTTGAATGAAGATTGACATTAAATTATTGACAGGAACGGAAGTCAAGAACCGACTAAAGCTCTATGGTAACGGTTGTCAATTTTAAAATAAGCCTCCTTGTTAGAAAATGTTGATTCAGAAATACGTTTCCATTCAGTTTGCCGCTTAAAAAATGTAGTTTTCTTCGAATTTTGTAATGAAAAAATTATTTTTTAAACTTAGTAAAATTGTTTAATGCGATAATAATAGATGTACAGGGTGTCCAATTTTGGTTGTAAATGCAAGGTATCTCCGTTATTTGCAAATATTTAGGGTTGAGGTTTTCGCGACACCGTGCCACTTTTTTGTCAAACTCAAGCTGCCGTAATCAGATTTTCCATAACCCGCCTCGTTTCGGAGATACAGGGCCAAATTGAAAAAAATACATTTTGGGACACCCCTCGTATCTCGGTTATCTTTTAACATATCGAAAAGGTAAAAACTGGCTCTTATAGAGTTTTTTACGTAGAATCCAGTGGCGTGGACAGATTTTTACTCGGGGCCGTCGTTTTTGATACATGGCCCAAAGTTACGTTTTTTTTAATGGGACACCCTGTATATTTTTACGTAGTCCTATTCGTCTTATTATGAGCTTTTCAAAAATATATAGTTATCTATACTTATTTTAAAAATAAGGCTACAAACTGTAGTTTTTAAGAATATATTAAATATATCTATTTTTCGTAATTAGCCACATGTTCAAAAGAACTGCTCAAACTGATTTCCATTATCTCTTAGACATCTCTCACACACTCTTGCAATTTTACCCAGTGCATTTGAAATGACTACATTGCGTGCTTGTATTTGCAAAAATGCCTGCTCAGTGGTGTTACGCAATTCTTGAACTGTGTTATGTCGGGTACGAAAAATTAAATTTTTTAGGTGACCCCATAAAAAGAAGTCCAATATGGACAGGTCAGGGGACCTAGGAGGCCATCGGACAGGTCCGTGCGTTCCAATCCAGCGTTCGAGGAAATTCTCTTCTAAATACCGCCTCACAATTTGGAGTTATGTGCTGGAGCTCCGTCTTGTTGGAAATATATTTGATTCACATGTGCTAAAGGGACATCTTCTATGATTTCTGGCAATATATTTTGGAATATTTCAAGGTAGCGATTAGCAGTGAGACCTCCTTCAAAAATATGAAATTTTATTTTCTTTTTATTTTCTTTCTATTTCAAATCTTCCTTGTTGCTCGCGTGAAAATATCAAATGTTGATTTTCAGGGGACCAGTGTCTCGTATTGTGCCTATTAAATATTCCAGCACAATACGTCGTTCTGCATCTCCAGGATGTAGATTTTGCACAACTCTGACTTTATAAGGTTTATACTTATGTTTCGTTAAAATCGTTTGAATCCGAGACTTGATTACACCCACTTCATTCTCTATTTTGCTACAGGACGTTACAGGCGTTACATTTACACTTGCTAAAACGTTAATTTCGTCAGCCTCACGATTCTCTTTGTTATATTTCTTTGATCTGGGCTTTTTGAAAGAGCCAAAATTTATTAAATTCGATTTCAGCCTATAGAATATTAATTTATTTGGCTGCCTCCTTTCCGGATATCTATACAATAAAAGTTTAAGTTTTAAAAAAAATTGCAATAATAATTATGAAAATAAAACATTACCTAATGAAACAAAGCTCAGAAGCAGCGTTTATATTTTCATGAATCTCTATGAAATAGGTCAGCATATCATATTGCTCAAAGTTTTCAAATAATTGACTTGCAGCCATTTGTTAAAAAGTAATAATCAGAGCGACTAATTTAACACGTCTATTAGTATCAGGATCAAAACTTCATTTACTTTATGACAAAGCAGTGACAAAGCCATTTTTGACAATCAGTCCATGGCTTACTATGAAAAATATAGATAGATATTATTACAAACCTAAATTGCAGCCTTATTTTTTAAAATAAGTATAGATAAACATATATTTTTGAAAAGCTCATAATAAGACGAATAGGACTCCGTAAAAATATACAAAGTGTCCCATTTAAAAAAATGTGACTTTGGTTCATGTATCAAAAACGACTGCCCCGAGCAAAAATCTGTCTACGCCACTGGATTCTACGTAAAAAACTCTATAAGAGCCAGTTTTTACCTTTTCGATACGTTAAAAGATAACCGAGATCCGAGAGGTGTCCCAAAACGCCACTTTTTCAATTTGGCCCTGTATCTCCGAAGCGAGGCGGGCTATGGAAAATCTGATTACGGCAGCTTGAGTTTGACAAAAAAGTGGCACGGTGTCGTGAAAACCTCAACCCTAAATATTTGCAAATAACGGAGATACCTTGCATTTATAACCAAAATTGGACACCCTGTACACCCTAATAATAGCAACAATGATTATAATATTCGAAATATCTTAAACAAATTTCTTACTGACAACGGTTTAGATTTTCGTTATTGGTATCGTTTCCAATTAGTTTGCCGTCACTGTATTTCTCTGCGCTATTTTGAGGAAAATATCTTGTTGAATAAATAGATAATAATAAAAACTATCGCAGAACAGCTCCATAAAATTAAACTTAGACATTAAAAGTTCTTTCTGCCTCTACTAATAATATGATTCGTACTTTGGATCACTGTGCAATATCTAGAAAAATTGTTTACAAAAACACACCTTTTGATATTAGCTTTAGTAAAAAACATATAAATTCTTACCTTTATTGCAGTTTTGATGTGCAGCATTCCTCAGTTTTTTATCAATTTGAGCTTTTGCACTTACTTCACTTGAGAATGTACTTTACTACAGGGTGGGCCTTCTGTTGGTTTATTTTTGAAATCATTATTAAAACTATACCACTCAATACTTTTAAACGATTATTGCTTTATTAAAGAAAGTACACTTAATGATTTTTTATGAAAAACAATGTCATTTAAATGACTGCCGCGACTGGTTTGGCAGTAGCCCATTATCTTAACCCAATTTTTCAATACGTTGTCGATTGTTTGTGGCAGAAAGAAAATAGCCATCAATAACTTGATGGATATTTTCTTTAAGTGCATCAATTGTTTGTGGATCGTTAACGCAACATCTGTCCTTAATGTATCCCCAGAAAAAAATAGTCTAACGGCGTCAAATCGCAGCTGCGCGCTGGCCAATGCACGTCTCCAAATAACGCAGTTACCAAACTTAGTGCGTAAAAGCTCGATTGTTTCACGGCTGATGTGGCATGTTACACCATCCTGCTGGAACCAAGTTCAAGTTGTCCATGTTATCATATCTCTGTAGTGCACTCCGTTCACTCATTCTAGAAGAAGTACGGGCAGATGATGCCACCACTCCAATCCCCACACCAAACAGTCACTCTTTTAGGATGCATGCACGAACTTTTTTATGAATTTCCTTACACCGGACATTGAGGAGGCTTTATTTCGACCAAAAATTCTTCTCAATTTCCGCATAATTTCTGCTACACAGCACCTACTTTGGAAATAGTTTTTCAATATTTCCCAGCGTTGTTCAAGCGTAAAACGATCCATTTTGTTATACATTCACAGCGGAGGTTTGACACTAAATATCTATGACTTTGACAAGCGCGACAATCAAGTCAGCGTTGAAATGAACAGATGACTCACCCGTTATCTCTAATGAAAGACTCTAGCAAATCACTACTTCCGGAGCTTTGCCATTGCTACAGAGAAGCCGCGTAGATTGAAAATAATAGTAGTATTTTCTTCTATTGTTATAAAAATTTATTGCAAGGCGGTTTCGCGAGAGACATGTTTTAACAACATTTTTTGGTAAAAATAATGTGAATCTGCAAAAAGTACGAACGTCGAATGCAAAGTTTTACTCGAATGGTATTCGACATACCTATTTCACGAGAAAAATAAATAATAAACACCAAAGTATTTATTCAACAATTTTTAAATTCTTATGCAAATAAACAAAAAATATCTAGCCAAAAATTTTGTCGCTGTAAGAATATCATGTTGATTTTGTCAAGTCTGTATCATGTCTTTTTGCCAGTCGAAAACAAATTGTCAAAGAATTGTGGTATAAAGTACTCTAGTGAAATAGAAACAAAAATCTATCAACGTAATTCTAATAAGAACATCATTAATTGTATATTTGTATTATTTTTACGTTGCCAGAGCCACATCTAATCAATGGCGGTTCGTGGTGAATTATATTGGGAGGTCAATAACAAATTTAAAAATAGGTATACTTAAAATAAAAATCAAGATCTTATCTTTAAATCGAGCTTTAAATTCTCTTGAAGTTCAGGTCTACTCTTCGTTCCTTAGAATTGGAAAAATGCTGAATGACAAGTTATATATTTTTTTACTGATAAAACATCGATAACACGTTTTTGAATTTCATTAAAAAGTATTTCACAATGGGGCATTATAAGATGGAAGAAGTTCAACCAAAATAAAAAATCTACATTTTGTAAAAAGCCTTTTAAAGCAAAGGCTTGGTTGATTGTGTTGGCATCTTCTTCAATTCCAATTATTTTTTCGTAATAAAATGTCTGCCTGAAAAACAAACACAGTTTCTACACAACGTACATTGAAGTACCACTTCGTGTGAGCAGCTTTAGGTAAACGAACTTTAACTAGAACGAAAGCTTTCACGGCTGTGGTCAATTAAGAAATCATGGTTTTTGGGATTAGACCGTGTCAAAATGGAATAACTTTCCGACGTTTCGCCTTCGATTGCACGAGGCAGAAAACTTCACTTCATGAGATCGGAACACTGAATGAGCTCGGAGAGACCCAGGCCGGCTATTTATAGTCGACCTGTGTTTACCGAAGCGTGACTCGGTGTAACGATCGGTTTCCACATATGATGTAGACTGAAGCCCGTATCTCTATTAAAATTGTTAGGATGCTTATACATTTCAATAGATTCTCTAATTTTGCGTTTATAGAGTCCCGAAACCGATGCAAGAACTTTGGTTTCTTTTACATTTATGACATGCCCAGTCGAATGTTGGTGTTCAGATACAGCAGGTTGCACAATTTGTTTCTTTCTGATACATCGTTCATGTTCCTTAAGCCTAGTTGATATGGATCGTTCAGTTTCTCCAATATAAACATCACCACAGGAACAAGGAATTGCATATACTCATTCCGTTTGAAAAGGAATAATGTCCTTTGGCGATCTTAAACATTGTCTAATTTTCTTGTGTGAGTTGAAGATTGTACGTATGTTGGACCGGCGAAGTAACCTTGCAATCTTGTCTGTGGTTCCGTGTATAAACGGATTAGTATCATTTCGTGGAGTAGGATTATTATATTTTCTAATTGATCGTCTAATATCATCAGTGCAATATCCATTCCCTGCAAAAACTTTAACTAACTCATCAAGAACTGCTGTGCCCTTTGGAGATTGACTAAAGAATGTTGAGAAACAGTGTAAATTTGCAAAGAAAACTTTTACATTTTTATCTTGACCTGCTGCTTTCTGTAATATTAAATTGAATTGGTTGGCATAACAATGTATAAAATTAGCGGCAGGATAATGCACTTTAATTTTTTTTTGTACGCCTCCTAATTTTCCACTCATAGTGGATGCCCCATCGTAACTTTGCCCAATTAATTTCTCGGGAGCATTATTAATACCTAGATTTTTTAATTCTTGAAGAATTATGTTTATAAGGTATGAAGCTGTGGTCCCTAAAGGATTTACAAATTTATCAAATCGTTCATGGACAAGGCCAGTCAAAATATAACGTATTATCATACCCATTTGTGTTATGGTGGAACTGTCAGTTGTTTCGTCTACTTACACAGCAACATATTTAGCTGACTGAATTTCTTGCTTAATTTCTTCCGGAGCCACAGCCAGCATAGAGTCAAGTAGGTCATTTTGAATGGATTTAGATGTTTTTCAACTTCTCAACATAGTTTATAAGCCCTCGAAAAACCCCTGGATTTTCAGACAAAGCCGTTTCATCATGGCCACGTAGTGCCAGCTCGAATACCCCACAAAATTTTACACAATCTATAATTTTGTATAACGATTTTTGGATACATTTTCACATTAAAATCTCTAAGGCATTTTCTAAAAGCTGTGTGACGCTGAGTGCGAATATCAACACTTCCGACCGTAGCATAGTTCACCGAATATTTCATGTGATCTGCAGAAAACGCATGTTTTTTTTTTTTTCTTTTAAGAGTTTTAAGTCTTTAACAACTATTTTGCACCATAATGAGTCCGACGAGTCCTTAGAAAACAACAAACAAACATAGCAGTAAAATGAGTTAAAGACTTCACAACCACATATCCAGTTAGCCAAATCGTACCTCTTTATTTTTGTCTTTACTAGTTTGTCGTATACTAAGTTTTTGCAACGGGCGACCACTTACCTTTAATTCGGTTATTTTCTCAAAATTAAGTTCGTTAGCACTTTTTAGTTGTTTAATTTTTTGCACTACCGACATTTTATTTCCTCTACATTCACAACTCAAACATAGACCACCTTAAAATTGGTTATTTTTGCAAAATTAAGTTCGTAAGCGTTAGTTGTTTATTTCTTTTGCACTAGTCATTACCAAAGTTTTATTTCCTGTATATTCGCAACTCACCATGGATCATAAAAATAAAAAAAATATATATTACAAAAAACAGTATATAAATCAATTTTCCTGGATTAAAAACGTCCGAAAAAATATCGAGTTAGAATATCATTGACTGCGCGGCCTCTGAACAATTGAACTGCAGCATGCCGACGTGATGCCGCGACCGATCGAATTATGAGAAGAGACCGGCTGATGACCCAAATCGCGATTTCATATTCCATTTGCTATCACGTTCGACTGCCGCTTGGTGGCTGTGAAATCTTCGGGTACTTCCTCCATCTTTAATGCAATCAGGTCAATTCGGACTGCCAACCTAGCTTAGTATAGCGTATTTTATTATGCTTAAAGAACGCAACGAGACCATTCGAACCGCCGCGCACGGCTAATAGTGTAGCGTATTTTACTTTTCCGAAGGTTCGCGTTTTATTATAACTATTAGGAGGGATGGTCAAATGAATAATTTATTTTTTGAAATATTTTTGGGGGGTCATTGAACAAATGACCGTATGGAAGGGCCGTCACTGCATCCAATAGAAATAAATCAAAACAGATTTTGATGTAGTGTCGCTTTTGATGTTTTAAGTTTCAATATTCTAGATATAAAAAAATGCGATGTATTTTCATTCCGGGTATTCATCTGTTTACTACTCGTGCTCTAAAAAGATCGGTATTTAACATTTTAAAATCTTTTTGTTCAGCTTTCGAATGGGGGCGACATATACACCCAACGTACATAAAAAATTCTAAGCTGTAAATTTAAGTAAACAACGTTCTTGAAAAAAGTGTTTTCTTAAAACTTAAAATGAAAAATCTGATTGAGTTAAAATATTATACGCAATCACTGGTTACCTTCTTTATTTCAAATTAATTTATTATTATATACATCATGTAAAATAAATTATACATTTGCTCAGTCTAAAGTTCTTGTAAACGATTGTCGTAAAAGACAAAGAAACGCCATTTTTACTTTCATATTACAGATTAAAAGAAGTTGTGTTTAAGAAAGATACAAGACATTGAAGTTTCAAGTAAACAATATACTTTTTTTTGATTTTCAATAGTTGGTGTTATTTAACATTCAAAATATAAAAAATACAGATTTTTGTATGCTAGAGAGACACGAGAGAAACGAGAAATTCTCGGTGAGGGAGGACCACTCTGTCGTCCAGGGGCGTGCGGTGAAATTTTAAGAAAGGGATACATTTTTAGAAACTTACCTATTTGTAATGTAATTCCATTTTTCGATCATTTTTTGCAAATTCGTCAATGACGTCATCATAAAAACGTCGATGCTCCGACATATTTTGGAGAAGTTTATTTTCAATGGACAACAGCGATGTATGCGAAAGTCTCTCCCACCCCATTGAATTTCTCACAAAATTTTTTATACGTTTAAGTTTTGAAAAATTGCGTTCTACTGATGAACTTGTGGCAGGTATTGTCAATACTAATTCACACAATTTCGACACTTCGGTGTAGGCATCTTCCAGCTCCTTGTCTTTTAAAAATTGCATTAGTTCCTTAGCGTTATTTTTTGCGCTAATGTCATCAGTTTCGTAAATCACTTTTAGTTCAGATCGCAGTAACACTCGGTCGAATGGCCATAATGAAGAAGAAGAGATTTAAATGTATCTTCTGGAAAAGTTTTTCCTTTAAATACATCAAAATTGCAGAGCTCGAGGAATTTAAAATCATTTAAACCGTTAAATCTATAGTTTATTTGTTGCTGAATTTGATCGATTATTTTATAAAAGAGGCATCTGTATGATGTTTGAACATCTCCCACCTTGTCTGTTCGAAGACGTTTTCTCCCAAAATACGTCAAAGTCATCTCTTTTTTGGTTTAACACGGACTTAAAATCATCCACTATTTGTAGGCAAAAAGCAATATCATTTGTTTTAGTTTGTAATATATTAAAAACATTGTCCGAGAATGGAAATATTTCTGAAAATATGTTCAACAAATAATTAAAATTAAAATCTCGTTTCAAACAGTCCAAAAACCCCCTCGAACTATTTATTCCTTCTGAGTCCCATGTTTCATTATTTTCTATTATATTCTCAAATAGTTCAATCAGTGATTCACGATTTTCGGATACTGTTAACACAAGTTTTCCATTATAGTTCCACCTAGTAGGAGCTATTTTGGGCAATCGTTTGTGGACAGTGGAGTCCAAAGCTTGTGTACGTTTTGTTGACTTAGAAAAAAAGCAGCCATGCTACTTAAGGTAACGAAATATACTTTACACTCCTTACTGTGATTGATGAACTGGGATAAAACTAAATTTAATTTATGGGTAAAACAATGGACAAACACAGCACTCGGGAAAGTTTCTCGAACTTTAGCTTGCAGCCCCCCTAATTGTCCTGCCATCACTGCAGCTCCATTATAGCTTTGAGGAACTAATTTGTTCTCTCCTTTAATTTCTTTAGTAACGTTATAAACTACGGTATACAATGCATCTGCTGTACGATTTTCGGACACATTCTTAAAACCTAAAAATCGCTCTTGAATACTTCCGTCTGTTTTAACGTATCGTATTACTATAGATAATTGGCTAAAATTAGTGATATCAGTTGTTTCGTCCAGAACAATAGCAATGAAGCGCGCCTCGCCAATCTCCTGCTTAATTCTTTTTAGAATAATGGTTGCAACAGCGGAAATTAAATTATTCTGGATTCGATTCGACGTTCCGCGAAAAACGCTAGACTGCTCTAAATGATTTTTTAAGCAATCATCATATTTAGCCATTAAACTAAGTAAATCTTGAAAACTTCCTCTATTTGAAGAAACCCTTGTTTCGTCATGACCTCTAAATCCCAATTCGTGCTGTCCGAGAAAACAAACAACATCGATAAGTCTTCTTAATATTTGCCTATTTTTATCGACTTGTTCATTGTGTTGGCGGTGACTAATTTCCAACTGTTTATTAAGGGCGAGTTCAATTCTGGTTTTGCCGAAGACTTTTTCTTTTATGACGGCCTGCAAATGCGCTTAGGACATAATGTGTCTTTTTACAGCTTTATGGAAATTGTTTAAATCGGAAAAACCAGTTTTATTCCAGAGGCCTTTTTCATTTTCAAAAAGTAGACATGGCCAATAAAATAATTTACTTATATTCTCACATCCTGTTAGCCATTTAAATTTTTCGTATTGTTTTTTCGGATAAAAATGTCTAATACAGTTTAATTTTTGTGGTTAAATTTTTCATAGGCGGTTTTGCCCTTCCTTTGGAAATTATTTGAAGCTTATCAGCGAAGTTTAATGTTGAAAATCTCTTTATTATTAAGACACACGCCACACATTCACATACACTCTTACTAAATTCTCCAACATTTTCAACGTTATTACCGACGAAGTTGACGGTATTTGCATATCCACGTCCGTATTCTTGTCTTCCATATCGCACCATGCACGACGCGAGGTACGTATCACACAACACACGGATAGCCGTTCAAACAAAAAACCTACTCCAATAGCTTCCGCCCCCACTTAAAGCACGCGACTAAAATGCAAAAATTGCAAACAGCCGGTGGTAAGTTCAATAACCTCTGGCTCGATTCACAGGAAATCAAGCATACAGGACTTGACTGCAGAGATGCTAGCGGCCCGCATAGGTTCTATTCGATATTCTATTGTGGCTGGGTCGGAGTCAAGGCCGCATTTATTATGGGCTTGATAATTAAGATAATATTTTAGCATTTTTAATATAAACTAAATTAATGGTTTCCTAATTCAAAAATTACATTTTAGAACATGTTTTGTAATTTTTTTTGGGGAAGCACTGCTTCCCTTGCTTCCATGGACTGCACGCCCCGGCTGTCGTCTCGTCTCGTGCCGCGAGAGAAAAACGCGCTATATCGCCTCGTCGACCCGAGACAAGACTCATCTCGGCGGCATCACTATAAACTGTGCTCAAGAATATTTTGCATTCAGATTTGTTGCCTTAAAGCAAGAGCTTTCATTAATTTTTATCGGTATCTAACTAAAACTATCAAAAATTCAAGCTGTTTCTAAGTCAACAAACTTTTAGGCAAAATATTCGACAAAAGCACATGCTTATAAAATATTATCCAAGAATAGTGATTTTATAATCGACAGATCAGAATAATATTATAGACAAATATTCGCATAATTGGCAAATATCCCAATACGTGGATCGGTTTTACGTGAACTCACCACTAGAGCCGCATTTATACGCCTCTGCTAGTCGTTCGGAATAGCAAAGGTCGAATTTTGCAGCTAATTTCAATTTCGCCAGAGATACGTAATAAAGCGAAGAGCGTGTAAAGCACTGAGTGGTACCTGTACACCACTTTGAAATTATAACAGCGCCCGTTTTATGCATATTTAGTGCACGATTCGCATTTACTTCCCAGTTTCCCCTGTAGTTTGGTTAATTACGAGCGGAAAACTGAAGAACACAATCCGCTCGCATCTGCATAATTTTTGCCTGCATTGCCGGACACATTCTGTCTCCTTAAGAAAAAAGAGTTTTTCCCCAACTGCATTAGAATTTTGAAAAACTGATATCGATTGCCACCGTGTAGTATATTAAAACATCTTCCTTAATTTTTATGCTACGGATTTTTTTTTGTTTGTAAAAAGCTTGCTTGGAGGCAATTTTTACAGGTTTTTTTTTTCCGAGGAACAATATTGTTTATAGTAGCGAACTAATTAACAATATAAAAATGTATACACATTATTATAAATTATGAATAAATTAAAAACCGTAAATTAATAAAAATAAAAATAAAATTCCTATTATTGGAGAAATTTGTACTCTTAAATATTCTATATGTGGCTTCCAAGCTAAATTTTGATCTATATATAAGGCTAAAAATTTAATACACTTTGAATAATTAATTTGATTATTAGAAAAAAATATTGGCGGAATATTTGTATTTTGAATAATATTCGATATATAGCTGACAGATTGGGCAACAATTTTCTTTATGTAAAAGATAATGCTAGACCACATAGGGCAGGAATAGCTAACGAATTTTTCGAAACTCATCAATATTATAGAATGGTTTGGCCCTCCCCCACCCCGAATTGTAATCCAATCGAACACATATATGATGCTTTAAAGCGGTTCGAGCAATATCTCCTAGAATTATTGTTGAATTGGTTGAAGCAATTCATGAAAACTGGCATTTTATTCCTCAAAATTTAATAGATAATGTTATATCAAGTATGCCCAGACGATGGCGGGAGGTTATAAGAGTTCGCGGAGGACCCACCCGATACTAATACCTGTAGTACCTACTTGTCTATAGTTTTTTATTTTACTTTCGGTTTTAAAAATAGTGTTTTAGTTAAGGTTAATTTTGCTAATAAATGTGTTTTAATGGTAAACATTGTTGTATCACTTTTTCACCAATGTGGTAGTATCATAAATTCAGAGGTGTCCAAAAACCTTGATATTTTAAAAACGGAACAAGTTGGCAAAGATTTTTAAAAAACATGTTTTAAAGCAAAATTGGGGCTATCATTTGACAGGATAAGTATAATTTTAGGATTTGCTGTTTATCTCAAAAATAAATTTTGGTTAAAAAACACGTGTTTGAATCACCCCGTATATTGACGTTTATTGTGTTTTATGTCAAACATCCTCCCAAAAGAAATAAAGGTTAATAACGTAGTAATTAAAACAAAAAAAAGTTTATTTAAATCGCTTGTACGAATCAGAAAATATCTCGTTTCAAATTTCCATGAGTGTTTTTGCCTTTATACTATAATGTTATATTATAATGTAAGATTAATTGAGTCATTTTAAATACCTACGTTTATACCGGAACGTCCATCATATTTTAATGCGTAAAATAGTAATTTTATTGCACAAAGTATTTATAATAATGCGCGGTTAATTCACGATTTTTTTTTGTTGTTAAACGTTGACCCCCCTGTTTGCCAGACCATAGCTACGTCTATTTCCGACTCCGCAACTTACGATAGGGAAACAATCCGCCATTCTTAAATCGTATAATCGCCAAAACACGAATCTCACAAAACGTTGTTTCCTTCGACAAGACCGCGCATCGTACAGCTAAAAGACAAACAAAAATTGAACCGTAAGATCTAGGAAATTATAAAGCGTCTTCTTATCGTAATGTCATAAAATTATCTAAACGGGGCCTTATTACACGCCAGCAGAGCTGTCGAGGGGGGGAACACGAAGGGGGAAAATGTTAATTTCCTTTGTAGTCCGAACGCTTGGCTGAGCCATGAGAACAGAATTCACTTTGATGCCGGACGCCAATTACGCTAACAACGTTGCTTGGCGCACCAACAACTCCGCTGATGGCACCCATCATTTTTCTGTTCACTATTTGTGCAGGTCTCAAGATCTGCATAGATCTCTCAGGTTAGAGCGAGAGTGAAAAGTACTGCGAAGCCTAGACCTACTTGCTGAGGTCCTGTATTTCATTGCATAAGTGCAACGAAATACAGGACAACGATTAAGGTGAAGGAAAATGAATCTAATAGCTAATAAAAAAATTTATAAAAAATCCCGGACTTCTTTCGCTACAAATCTTAACATTTATAGTGAAATGTGACTCAATTTAGTTCAGTACATAGTAATTCAGTAACACATATATGCTGTCTTTTCAAAAAAATTTATTGGAAGCTATTTGGTTTCATCATATTGGATTCCTACCAATATTTTACCAGTTTCTACCTGTGCTCAATGGCAGCTCTTCCATAGGGTCATTAAGTCAACGACCCCCCAAAAATATTTCATAAAACCAGAAAATCATACATTTCGGACATAGGATCGTCAAGAAATTTACAATAAAATAAATTATAGTCAATGAATAAATACAATAAAATAATATAACCAAACTAGTCAATATCAAAATAAACAGAATTTAAATAGCATATAAATAAATAAATAGACAAAAACAATAAACAATAAACATTCTACCAAGCCTGACAATCATCAGGGACAATCACCAAAAGACAACAAAAATCTTAATAAAATAAATTTCAATTTGCCAAATACTCCTTCATTTTCACTCCTTGTAATTTATAAACTCCGCTGTAGACTAAAAAGCCTTGTTCAGGAGAAATTCTTTTACAACATTTTTAAAAATTTTAACTTGATACCGTTTGAATCTTTGTGACAGTTTATTGTATAAATACACGTAGTTGTATAAAGGGGATCCTCTGAAAAAAGTTTTTTTATGTTTAGGCATCTTAGTATTAATTTAGAAAGGCTGATTTTTTTTCTTATGTATCAAATATTATTTAACATCGACTGGTCTTTTCTTGAGCAAGTAAACGACACTGAAGAGTGCTGTAAACAATTCTACGCTAAAATTTACTCTGTGTTTGAGCTGTGTGTACCTAAGTGTAGGGCGGCAAATCGACGTATTTACCTACCTTGGTTTGATGCTGATATTAGGCACAGAATTAGACTTAAGGCTATTCACTGGAGGAAGTATAAGCGAACTGGAAGTAAACTAGAATATGACTCCTTCTCCAGGTTAAGGCATAAGCTGAAAATAGATATTGATACTGCCTATAAAAATTATATTCAACAGGTTGAAAACGATGTTCGCCTAGATCCTAACAAATTCTGGTTATTTGCTGCCTCTAGAAGGGGATCACCAGGTATAACAAGGGGAATGCGTTTTAATGACTCAATCCTTTCCACAGCTGATGAAATTGTGTGTGCTTTCGCAGATTTTTTTGGTAGCTCTTATCTTATTCCCTCTAATTTACCCATAACTTTGTGACCTATGTTTTCAAATTTAAATATAAATATTTCCAATTTTAATGTGTCTGATATCTTTAGTGCAATAATGCGAATAAAGCCCGAGCTGACTACTGGTCCAGACGATGTTCCAGTTTTCATTGTCCGAGATTGTGCAGGTATTTTTTCTTATCCTCTCTTAACAATTTTTAATAAGTGTCTAACAAATTGTTCAATGCCAGATATTTGGAAGTGTTCAGAGGTCTGTCCGGTCTATAAAAAAGGTGACAAACTGGACATTACCAATTTTAGACCCATCTCTATCATCGCTAATTTTTCCAAAGTCTTTGAAATACTGCTTCATGATAATATCTGGTGCAAACTTAAAAATCTAATTTCACCTGCGCAGCACGGCTTTGTCAAGGGACGCTCGACAACTACTAACTTGGTTTGTATTACTCGGTTTCTGGCTGAGGGAATAGACGTGGACAAACGGATGTCATATACACTGATTTTTCCAAAGCATTTGATCGACTTGACCACACGACTCTACTGCAAAAACTACAACATTTTGGATTCTCCGACAATTTGATATTATTTTTTACCTCATATCTACAAAATAGAAAACAGTTCGTAGCTTATGGTGGGGCAAAGTCGAGCGAATATTTGGCAACATCAGGAGTTCCACAAGGATCTATACTTGGCCCGCTCTTGTTCACCCTATTTATCAACGATATTGTTGACAATCTTTCGGCCCACTGTCTGCTTTATGCAGACGATCTAAAAATGTTCTCAAATATATCCTCTGTAAATGATTGCCTTGAGTTACAGCGAAACCTTGACATTTTGCATGATTAGTGTATTGTGAATCGTCTGGATTTAAACGTGGCTAAATACAATATTATGACATTTACGACAAAAAATACCGCTATTAACTTTAATTATGTTATCAATGGTGTTACCCTTACTCGTCCGGATGTTTTTAAAGACTTGGGTGTTGTTTTTGACAAAACACTTTCCTTTGTACCCCACATGACTGACTGAGTATCAAACAGCCTTAAGCTTCTTGGATTTATTCTACGAACGACTCGCGACTTTCAAACTATTTTGCCTGTAAAAACGTTGTATTTCTCTTTAGTAAGGTCTAAACTGGAATATGCGTCAATAATTTGGTGTCCTTTTTATAAAGTCCATATAGACTGTATCGAGTTAGTACAGAAGAGATTTGCCAAAGCATTGTGGTTTAGAGCTGATAGAGCTTACCCAATTAGAGGTTTTCCCCACGATCAGTTGCTGCATCGGTTTTCGCTTATCAGCCTTGATGAAAAAGTGTATGTTCTTCCCAGCTATTTCTCCATAAACTTATTAACAACAGAACTATTTCCGAAGAACTATTGTCAAAATTAAATTTTCACGTTCCTACGCTAAACTTTCGTAGCTCTGATACTTTTTATTTACCCCCTTGTAGGACAAACATTTACAAGTTTTCTCCAATTAACTGACTGTGTACTAACTATAATAATCACAAAAATTCATATGATATTTTTAATTGTAACCTGGGCACGATCAAAAGATATTTTTACTACTAGCTTTTTGTTCTTATTTTTATATTTCCTGTTTTTTTTGCATTTGTATACTGTTGATGTTTATTGTTTAAATTGTATTTTGTTTCTTCCTATTATTTAAGTATTTAATTTTGCTAAAACTATTTTTATATATGTAATTGCTGTTTTGTACCTGTTTTGTAACTGGGACGTAGTCCTGTAAGACAGTGTATGTATAAATAAAAAAAAATTTCTAGTAAAATGCGAATTAGCTTCGCCTAGCCTTTCATATTCAGAAGCATTATCTTGAACACACAACAGGCATCTCAGTATATATAAACACGGGACAGTTAATATTTTCTCTTCTCTGAACAGTGTTCTACAGCCCTCCAGCGCGCAGCGGTTTAAGACTAAATATTAATCTTAAGATCCTCTTTTGAGACACGAATATGCGATCACAACCCTTGTGACCCCAGCATACTTTATTATTAGATATATGGCTGAAAACCATTGCGTAATATGCTGTTAACATACCCGCTTCGTCAAGTGAATTTTTAAGATTTAAGATAGCAAAATATGCCGAATTTAATTTGGAGCCGATATGGTCAATGTGTTTTTCAAAAGATAAGGTTGAGTCAATATATGTGCCTAAAAACTTTGTACCTTCAGAGAATTTTATTTTCGCGTCTTTTTAAAATATTAAGGAGAGAGGGTTCCGAATAAATATATTAACAAATACGGTCTTGTCTGGGTTTAGGATTAACTGATTCTCCCGACACCAAGCCTCCATATTAACACATATTCGCCTTACTTTATTACCACCGTCGTGTCATCGGCGTACATAGTAACGTGATCAGGACCAGGAGCGTCCGGAAGATCATTAACGTACAACAGGAATAGCAACGGACCCAACACTGAACCCTGTGGTACTCCAAGTTTTATTTCCTTAGGTATCGACAAGGTATTACCACACTTTACTTTCATATCCCTATCCGATAGTATCCCTGGATAACCTTTCTATTTCTAGGAACTGGAAAAGACCGATAAGGACAACATACATCCAGACCAAAAAACAGCAGATTCAATAAAATGATTTCATGCTACATCTACATTATAATAGTTGGACGTACACAGTAAATGCGAATCTCTAATCATACCAGAGAACATATTAATATTGTTGCGAAACATAAGTCGCGCTGAAACTGTCATGTTCTCCTCCTTAGAGGCTTGAACACCAAAGTTAAATGTATATATAAATTTGTGGCCAAAGTGGTCACTAATATGGGCATATTCAATATGACATTTATAACAATCAGGCGAAATGTTAGTAACAATAAATTATTCGTTTGACCGTCCCTCCTAATAGTTGTAATAAAACGCGAGCCTTGGGAAAAGTTTAATACGCTGCAGTATTAGCCGCGCGCAGCGGTTCGAATGGTCTCGTTGCATTCCTTAGGCGTAATAAAATACGCTATACTAAGCTAGGCTGGGCAGTCAGAATTGCCCTGATTACCTCAAAGCTTGACAAAAGTTCCCGAAAATTTCACAGCTACCGAGCAGCAGCCGAACGTGATAGCAAATGGAATACGAAATCGCGATTTGGGTCATCAGCCGAGCCGGTCTCTTCTCATCATCGGTCGCGGCATCACGTCTGCATGCGGAAGTTCAATTGTTCAGAGGTCGCGCCGTCGATATTCTAGCTATTCTAGAGAAATAAGATGGTCTATGTTTGAGTTGTGAATGTAGATGAAGTAAAATATCGGTAGTGCAAAAAATTAAACAACTAAAGAGTGCTAACGAACTTAATTTTGAGAAAATAACCGAATTCAAGGTAAGTGGTCGCAATTGGCCAGAACTTAGTATACGACAAACTAGTAAAGAGAAAAATAAAGAGGTTCATCGAAACTTTGTAGTATGTATGTATTAGCTCGTACATACTACAAAGTAAACTTTGTAGTATGTACGATTTAGCTCACTGAAAATGTGGTTGTGAAGTCTCTAACTCATTTTACTGTTATGTTTGTTGTTGTTTTCTAAGGACTCGTCGGACTCATTGTGGCGCAAAACCGGTGTTAAATACTTAAAACACTTAAAAGAAAAAATAAAAAAACATGCGTTTTCTGCAGATCACATGAAATGTCAGGTGAACTATGCTACGGTCGGAAGTGTTGATATTCGCACTCAGCTAGACACACCTTATAGAAAATCCCTTAATGAAAATGTATCCAAAAATCGTTATATTTTAAACAAAATTATAGATTGTGTAAAATTTTGTGGGGCATTCGAGCTAGCACTACGTGGCCTTGATGAAACGGCTTGTCCGAAAATCCAGGGGATTTTCGAGGGCTTATAAATTTTGTTGAGTAGTTGGGCCAAGATAGACTATCCGCTTTAGCAATGTTAAGTATCGAGAAGTCGTTTATAAAAGGAATGTGCGTGCAGTTTTAACGAACGTATCATTCAGCATTTTTCCAATTCTAAACAACGAAGAGTAGACCTGAACTTCAAGAGAATTTAAAGGTCAATTTGAAGATAAGTTATTTATTTTTATTTTAAGTAGGCCTATTTTTTAATTTGTTATTAACCTCCCAAAATAATTCACCACGAACCGCCACTGCCTATGCTACACTTGATTTTTCGGCATAATTTAAAATAAATTCAATTAGTACATTGATTCACACAGCCATTTTGTGACATCATGTTGAATTCCTACCAATTTATCTCTATATCACATTTAATTTTTCTACAAGTCGATTGAATAAGATTTTTTTTACCTTGACTTTTTATACATTTTATTTGACCACAATTTTATTTCACTATCTTGAATTTGTACCACAACTTTACCGGTTTATCTCTATATCACACTTAATGCTTAAACACAATTTGAAATTAATCTAATAACTAACTTTTTTAGGCTGATTATTTAAATATTTTATTAAGCTGCCATTTTAGATTTATTGTTACCAGTTCATTCCTATGTCACACCAGATCATTCCATACGACCCTTAATTTTTGACCAAAATTTGAAGTAAAGCTGGAAAGTAATTTTTAATCTGACGCGAACAGACATACAGACCGACAGACAGATCGACACACAATAACAGATATTTTGTTCAAAATGGACATTATGAAGCATTTCTCGTGTAATGGTTCGACATTCATCAATGATCCGCTGACGGTAATCATTTAATGACGGTGGCTGAGTTTTATAAATTTTATCCTATAGAAAAAATTTAAGGGGGTTAAGCCAGGTGATCTTGCAGGCCACTGCTGAGGGTTGAAGTAACAGAGTTGAAAATATGCATCAAAGACTTCTTCTTCGAGATAAAAATCAACGGGTTTCAACATTTTCTTCATCGAGCAATAGCAATGAGAAATCGTATTTTTGTTCTTCCCTTATTTTCTCAAAAACGGCTGCAACAAATTTGAAAAACTAAGAAGCGTTAAAAAGAGAATTTACCTTTAAATGAGGTACCAGTCGACCCCTATTCCCATTTAAGATTTTGGGGTTGGAGCTCACCCCCAGGAGGGGTTTGAAGTGAGGGATGATGATATGCGCATAACCTTTCTCACGAGAAATACAAATCGACGGGCACGAGCAATTTTTTTAAAACGAACGGTATATAACGTACCGGCCTTGTTTAGTTTTGATTAACCCACCCTGTATATAACAGAGATGCTTAATAATAAATAAAATAAAATGGAATTTATTTGAGTGGAACCATTGTTTAAGCATTTTACTAAAAGTACTGATACCTATAATAGAAAAAAGGAGCAGTGGTGACCTTAGAGTAAGAATAAAAATATAGTTCATTATTTACATATTTAGCCACTGCCAAGATCACCTCTCAGTATAAGGTCGATCGTACGACGATGCCAAGCCTAGCCAGGTACTCCAATGTTTATACGAATTTATATCACGGTGGATATCTTTAAACATGATGCAACAATGTTATCATGCAAAGAATAGTAACACTTTTCCGATATTAGTTTATAAGCAGTATAAAGAAATTACTTTTACTGCTTATTTACATATTTAGTATAAAGAAATTACTTTTACTGCAAAACACAAGCTGAAATACCCAAAGCCTCAGTTCAAATTACCCCACTAACAAAAGTTTTAATTAGATATGACAACCCCGATCGACTACTCCACGTATTAGACCAGCCCACTTTTATTGACCCGGGATTCTTATAGTAGAGTAGTAGAATAGTAGTCTACAGCAGACTGTTACAGGGTCACGTGACCGTAGGCGTGGCTTTAAAACCAATAGCGATTCGTGGAACTACAATAAACTTTAACATTGAAGAAATTAATTTGACAAAAAATATTTTAACAGAGAAGTTAATTGAATTAAAATTATCTTTAGATACCAACCTTTGCTTAGCTTCACCACTGCATGTGTTTAATGTATTATTGTGTAATTGTTGATCTAGTTCAAACCTTCTAAGTATATGTTGTCTTACTTTAGGAAGCAGCGTTCTAAAACCGCGGCAATGTGAGTTTGAGAGCAAAAAAAAATACCCGTTTATGTTTGGAATTGTTTTTTAATTACTAAGTCAACAACTAGATTTTCTTTTCCATTTATTACTAAAAAACTACTTATCCAGTTTACACTAAATTTTGCGAAAAATTAGGTGTGACATGACCATCAACTGGTAAGTTTTGCTACACATCTAAAATGGCGGCCTAATTAAATGTTATAAAAGTCAGTGCAAAAGTTACTTCATCGATTATGTCAAAAATCAAATATTATATAGAAATGAACTGGTAAAAATTTTGAGACAAATTCAAAAATGCGGCCTAATTAAATATTAAAAAGTCGGTCTGAAAAAGTACTTACTGGATTGATTTTAAAGTTTACACAAAAACCAAGGATGATAAAAAATCTTGTGTAAAATTTTGGAGCCATTATAAGGTAAATTTCGCGCGAGAGAACTGCCACTATCGGCTTTACGAACACAGTAAAAAAATGTACGAAAAGCGTGGTATATACGTATATATATATATATATATATATATATATATATATATATATATATATATATATATATATATATATATATATATATATATATATATATATATATATATATATATATATATATATATATATATATATATATATATATATATATATATATATATATATATATATATATATATATATATATATATATATATATATATATATATATATATATATATATATATATATATATATATATATATATATATATATATATATATATATATATATATATATATATATATATATATATATATATATATATATATATATATATATATATATATATATATATATATATATATATATATATATATATATATATATATATATATATATATATATATATATATATATATATATATATATATATATATATATATATATATATATATATATATATATATATATTGTATATATATATATATATATATATATAAATGCCAGGTTACCGATTTTTCTAGATACATTTTCTAGTCTTAATGAATGCCCTTTATGCTGGGAAAATACAAATTCAACATGCCTTACATTTTTAAAAATATAATTAATTTTTATCACAAGAAATGTTCTTATAGAATTGTCGTAATTTTAGAACGAATAAAACTCCAAAAAGTGTTTTAGCATAAAAATCTCTTTTAACCTATGTAGACAACATGTCGCGCTTCAAAACAATCGTAAAAGCATTACAGAAATATCCACAGAGTTTTCTGACACCCTGTATATTTTAACTTTTGCTGTTTGGTGTGTGACCATTTTAATAATGGTAAATCTACAACAAAGGCTTACACGAAAATAATTTTAATCACGGTATCAAAATGATGTGCAGTCTTAAATACCCACAAATAAAGTGCGGGACACGAAAGAAAACCGGGCGGAGTCAATCGGTTTAGGAAGGTCGGCCAAGAAATCTCTTTAAACCAGTGGTGTCCCGTCGTTCTTTAAATAATCTGGCACTCCTTTTTGACTATACGCACTTCAGATAATTAAAAAATGTAACTATGCCTAATGAACCTTTATCTATATTTGTCTGTTTTCTTTCATGTACCGCACGTCTATATCTCTTTTGTGTTGCAAAAACGGCGAACTTTCGAATTTCAAAATGATTTAATTTTGATTTTTCTTGATCGATTTACCTACAAATATATTTTGTCTTGAGTTCTGTCATTAACAGTTCCTGGGCTACAGCATACGTCCACTATTATTGGACCACCCAGTATAGTGATACACGATTTACAAGTCCAAATTTTACAAGGGCAGCCAGCATCAGATCCCATTAACGGGATTTATCAAAATTTTAATCTAAGCAGTTCGACTTTAGGCTACTCGGGTATGCCAAAAGTGGTCGTCTGTCTCCGTTTGTCATATTACTTTATACAGAGGCCGTCATTGTAAAGTACTATACAGGGCGTTTCCTAATTGCGTGCTAATGTTAAAGGGGGTGTTTTTATGTCCTAAAAGTCTTAACTTTTGAGATACAGGATGGTAAAGTTTAAAAAAATAACATTTTTTTTTCATCCCAATTCTGATGCTATTGTAGGTAACTGCATGAAATTTGAAACACGTCTTCTATGCATTAAGGAGCATACGGATTTACCCAGGTTAATTACATATGCACGCCACTGGTAGAAATTTCAAAAATTGATTGTTAATAAAATATGCCCTTTTATGCATAAAAGACGTGTATCAAATTTCACAGTTATTTATCTAAAACAGCATCAGAATTAGGATTTTAAAAAAATGTTTCTGTATCTCCAAAGTTAAGACTTTTAGGTTCATATTAAACTTTTTTCTTAAAAAGGTCCAAGAATCACCCCCCTTTAACATTAGCACCCAATTAGGAAACGCCCTGTATAGTACTTCACAATGACGCCCCCTGTACGAAGTAATATGACAGACGGAGACAAATAGTCATTTTTGGCATACCCGACTAGCCCAAAGTCGAACTGCATAAGTTAAAATTTTGATAAATCTTGTTTACTGGAATCAGTGCTGGCTTCCCTACTATAACTACATTAATGTGTTAGTTTTAGAAAAATATGAGTTCTGTAGTTTTTCAAATATTAATTGCAATATTAGATATTTTTTGACACCAGGTATTGAACAGAAAATTAATTATTTTGAAGCAGTTTATTGACAGCTACTTTATGAACAATTTTACAAAATATATGTAAAAAAACTAAGCCATTTTTGAGGTTGACGGCTGTGATTCTAATGGTTCGATTCCTTCTAAATCGTTGTCTTCCTCTGAAAATGATGAGGTTTCATCGTCACTATTTGAAGATCCCAGTGTAATAACTAAATCATCAATAACCGTTTCAGTTTTGCCATCTACTTCCCAGTATTTATCTTCAATAGAATGAACATGTTTAACACACGATTTCCAATTTTCAACCGATATTGAGTCAATCGCTTATAACGTTATTTTATTTAAATCTTTAATTCAAAGTTTAACGGTGTTGCGCTCTCGAATATATTTTTTTACTCCTGCCCATGCAAGTTCAATAGGGTTGAGGTCGCACATGTATAGAGGCAGCCTTAAAGGTGTATGACCGAGGTTACGTCAATTTTATACTTTTTTTCTCTAGGCTTGTTGGCTGATATTACTTCATATAATTGATATTTTCTCCATGTTGGATCACATACAAGATTGTTCGATTTAAGCCACGATATCATATGAGCTTTTGTAGAGTATTTAGTTGGTACTTTATCTTCTACGTGAGAATGATAAGACTCATTATCCATTACCATGACTGATTTGGGAGGAATGTTAGGTAGAAGCTTCTCGAGCAACCACTTTTCAAAATTATCTCTATTCATCTGTCCATGATAGTCTCCAGTTGTTAGTACCGAGCGAAAAACTAAAGCAACACCTGGAACAGATCCGGCTTCTGAACCAGCATGAACTATAATAAAGCGACTACTAGAGCGGATTCCCTAAACAACACCTGTAACACTTTCACTTTGCCAGCATTTGTTTACTGTCATATCATTATCTACCCAGGTTTCGTCTAGATACCCAATATTGCGTCCTTCTTGCCTATATTGTCTTACAGTTGATAGATATTTCACCCGCCAGTGAAAAATATTTGGTCTCAAAGAGCAATTTTCGTTTATTTTGGCACTTGCGCCAACCAAACCATTTGATCGTAAAAGCCGATTTAAGGTTTTATACCCGTACGGAAAATCTATTTTGTTCTTTACAGCACGAAGTAGGGGTTTGCAGGTCTGAACCTTCTTCAAGTTTATATAAAAATCTTCTATTGTTCGTCGAATTACTTGAAAATCACCATCTTCAATTTTATCTTTGTATGATAATCGGGGTCTTTTTTACCAGGAAATTGTAAAGGTGAAGTAGAACATGAGCGCTCATTATGTTCTCTTTGAGTTTTTCTTACACTACTTTCCGAAACACCAGTGTAAAATGCAGCTCGTTCTGTTCGATTTTTAATTGGAATACTTAAACTATTATTTTCAGCTTCTCTAGTACAGGCCTCTATAACGCTCGCAATAACTTCACGTGCACCGCTTCGAATTGTTTTTCCTCTTTTGCTCGCCATTGTTACTTCGCATACAACGCATTTATATAGAAATTAAAACAAATTCTCAAAATGTATAGGCGCCATTGGAAATAGCTAGAACCTTCTAGCGGCAAGTGCATGGAGACTCTAAGCATATCCCAATTACAAGTGGACCAGTGCGAAATTTACTAAATCCTCGATTAATTTTCCGTACCGCTTAGCTGGCGCACTTTATAAGTGAAGCGGCAAACTATTACAACAAATAAAATAACATAAAATTAATTTGCGTACACAAATTTTACTTTTCCGCTTGCTTAAGACTATGAACCTTTATTTTAAGGACCGCCCGGTTTTCTTTCGTGTCCCGCACTTTACCTGTTTTCAGTCAAATCTGTTCAACTGTTGACATCGCCATTTTGAATATTTATTACCAAAAATGTATGACTTGCACTCTTAATATCGATTTTAAATCAAATCGACATAAATGTTAAAATTCGCTCGCAATCTTGACATTCCTACTCAGAGTTTTTAAATATTTACTAAAAATTTATGATATGTATTCTAAAATAACCCCAGATGCTGATTTTCAGTCAAGTCTATACAATTGTTAAAATTCCGCGGCCATGTTGACGCCACCTTCTTGAATTTTTTTTAAATGTTGACAAAAATTCATGATGAGCAGTCTTAAATACCGCCATATGCCGAATTTTAATGAAATCTGCAAAAATTTAAAATTTAGTCTGCCATGTTGGGGCCGTCATTTTTAATTATCAAATATTGACTAAAGTTTCATAACTTTTACTTTTAAATACTCCCATTATTGTAAGATTACGTCTAAGTAATTGAAGCTTTGTCTCCTCTGAAGGTGGTTGAGGTAGCTTACGAAACAAGTTCTCCATGGCAACAACGAAACCTATTACCTTTTCTTGAGAACCCTGGGTACGACGTCTGATTTCATCCCACAATGAAAATTCATAGTCATAAGGCATGAAAGTATCTCGAAGCTGAGCTAATAGATCATCCCAACTATGAAAATTGCAAGTTCGATACCATAAAAGCGCATCCTTTGTGAATAGCTCTGGAGCTGACCTCAATAATTGTTCTTTATTTACTCCTCTGGACAATCTTAATTCCTCGATTCTTTCCAAAAAGTTAGATAGGCTTACTTGTCCATCATATTTTATGTTCCAGCCAATTTATATGTGGAATTTGTGAAGTGAATGAATCTGGTTCACTAAATCGAACCTGTGAATGTCGCCGATTATCAACAATCGAAAGATGAATGGGATATTGTATGTTCACACTTGGATTGGTGCAATTTCTTTTATTACTGCCTCCACCAGGTAAAGCCAAAGTTCTACTGGGATCGACATTGTTAATACCTATCGAATAGTTTCTATTTACCGGAATATTTGATGGTCGATGATTAGGTTGCAGAATAATGGAGGCTCGTCCGGTTATTGTAAAGTTTTTGTAGTTTTCCTCTTTTTCTTAAGTTCATCCGGTCTCGGGCTTTCTTTTCAGGGCCATAAAAACAGGTGGCGCATTCTTTTTCTATTTTTACCCCGACCCACTCTACCAATCACTAGTTATCTAGTTAGCCGACGGCAGCCCAGCCCTATAGACCTTGGGAAACTGAAGAGTACCACCAAATCCATCTAGCGGCCGAGTTTCAAAGTCCTCGCTGAGAGATCATTAACGGTTCAACAGTTCTCCCTTTAACCCTTCAATCTGGTCAGTCTTCCGGTTCGTCTCTCGAAGGCAGACCTCTGTGTTATTAACATAAGTGGTTCCACGTGTTCGGTTTTGCTGCTTTATTTCGGGGGGAAACGAGAGACTCAACCGCTCAGAGTGGAAACTAACGACCCCACAAGAAAGTCAGCAGACGCTGTGAACGTGTGAGGCCTAGTTGTTCCTGCATTCTATCCTGTTTGTCTGCCGCAGTTCTACATAGAATATTAGCGTAATGGCCGCTATGTGGCGGGAGTGGGAGGGGTAAGGGGATAGCTTGAAAGAAAAGGTCATCTCGTGAGACCAATAGTACTCTCAAGGGGCATCTAGTAGTAGCCAAGATGCATTTCAAAAATTAAAAAGTTATTTGAAAGATTCGGGGTGTTCGGGAGCTAAGAGCTCGCCATCCGGACATCCTACCTATTGGGCTGGAGAATGGCGCTGAAAGCAAAAAAGTGGCAGCCGACTCCATTTTGAAAAAGAAAGAAAGAAAGAAAGAACCCTTCAATCTTTAATAATATTAAAATCGGTCTTCAATATATTATTATACTTTTATTAAATTTTAACAAATTTGGTAGGTTATTTTACAATAACACCAATATCCTTAATATTGAAAAATATATTTACGAAAACTTACCGTTATAGCCTTGTTTATACATAGATACTATAATCTATTACACTTAGCTCATATAAAGTTTAATAAATGAGATAAAAGACATATTAATATTTATTACCTTCTCTTACGACTATTTCCTGAGTATGAACAAAAGAAAGAGAGAGAGAGCTGTCTATAAAATATAGGAAGAGGTCATAAGATGTGACGTAACCTAACCTAGGATTCTTCCAAATAATTTTGCATCTTGCACTTAAATTTTTATATATTTAATAATAAGTGGTACGAGAGAAAGCTCATCAAGATTTAACTATGTTAAGTATCTCAGAAAGAAAGGTAGTGTTGGTTTTATACCAATTTAACTTAAATCAAAAGGCTACAAAACTTACATCATTCAAGTTTTAAGTACAGTACGAAATAGGCCTATTTAACCCAGTTTACAAGTAAATTTGCAAATTCATAAAACAACAGTGCGGTGTACTGAGTGCCATTCGTTAAAAGTTAAAAACTAGACATGATTTAAAGTGTTTCGTTAAAGTTCATTATATATTAATTCTATTATCAAAATGGAATTGGCTCTATTTGGCACATAATTATCACTAACAGAGAGTCAAGTATGTTCCCAAGACGACACACACAGATCAAACCGGAAGTTGATTATATTTGATACCTAGAAGAGTCTGTCGAGGATCTCACAGCAGCATCGAGGATGTACATATGGTTGGCAGGCCTAGTTTCATACAGCTTGAAACATGACTCCTGAGGGACTGCAAGCAAGCTTCAGAGTGACTGTGCTACTGCTAAAGTTCATCAGCACACAAGAACATCAAATAAAAAAAAGGCCTAAAAATCAAGCAATAGAAGAAAATTCGAGAACCCAAGGTAGGTAAATTATACATTTTAGTTTTAATAATAAATATTTGTAAGAGAATGATGAAAATGAGACTTACCAATGATATATTGGCCTTTTCAAAGAGTCAAGAACATGTGACTTGGAATGAAAAATGGGTTTCTTCCACTAAAATTCTAATTTTAACTCAGCTAGCATAGCTATAGGACACTTAAACAATAAGTCACCCAAAATAATTAGAATAGACCCATTTTTCGAAGAAAAATCGGCAAAAATGCCCTAAAGACAACCAAAAGTTCCCGAATATGGTCTGCCTTTTTTTTTAACTCCTTCTGCCACTTTTTCTTTCTCCTGTTGGATAGAAACCTAGAGATTTTTGATACAACCCTGATGTTGGTACTACTAATTGTTAATGAAGTTGACAGATATTTCAAAATTAATTTAAATTTACGATAAATTTTATTTTTGTTTTGAGATAATTAGGATATACCAAAATGTTAGTTAAAATTACAATGGTAAGTTTCAAAATGAAGATTTTTGATCATATCAATTTTCTTTACTCTTCTTTTCCTATTTTCCTAATTCCTAACCTTATTGTTTGTTATTGTTTTTAATAAAGTTTATGTAATGTGCTTTCTCTTAATTTCAGAAAAATATCAGCTTTATTTCTACAAAGGGGCTTGATGCTACTGAAAAACAACAAATACAGTAAGAGCTAATGAAAGCTATCACCAGAATACAAGGTAAACTTTGATTTCTTTTACTTAACTTAGCCTAAAATTGTCAACTCCATAATCATGTAACAAATTTGTACCTAAAATTGCTAATTTTAATAATTTGTTTCAGAATGAGAAGAATGTGCCTATGGTCTCCACCACTAGGTCTATTGTTATAAAGTTAACCTAGGATTACTGAGATTATGATTTTAAATTTTGAATTAAACGATAAAAAAACATTAAATATGTGTCTTATTTCAACTATGAAGATTATAGGAACTGGTAAGCATATTTTATAGATATTATCTTAAATAAAAGTATAGCAAAATTCTAAATTTCTGTTAGGAAAATATAACCCGTTACACTAGATACCGATTTTTTAGCCGATTATGTATAAATGACAAAATTCGTTCGCTATATTGGCGCCGCCATCTTATATTTTGTTGCGCTTTCTTAAGCAACCCGCACAAATATTAAAATAAAATTTTTAAAAAAATAAATAAAATCCATCCGACATGTTAAAATGTTTTCAGTTTAATCTACAGAAACAACAAAATTCGACGACCGTATAGGCGTCGCCATTTTGAATTTCTAAATGTTGACTAAAAAAATTCAAATTTTTATACCCGAAAGTGTATGCATGTCAAATTTGAAAATAATCGGTAAGGTGGAAGTGGTGAAAAGTCTATTACAAGATTTAAACCAGACATACCGACATACAATCAGACGAGTAGTGAAGCCAATATAAGCGTATTAAAAACATCGTTTTTTAGTTTAAAACTTTAAAACCATAATATATAAATAACTAATTTCCTTTCAAACTTTTCTAATATAATAGTTTAATTTTAGAGAGTGAAGTAGGAACAATTATTTCTTTAAAATTTGTACGTAAGTAATTCAAGAAGTGACTTCTAAATCTTAGTATAATTTCACAATTTAATCTGGCAAATCCTATTATTGGCATTAATAAAATCCGCACACATTTGTGAAAATACTGAAATTCGTCCAATGAACGGTAAAAATACCTATTTACCTTATTAAAGAATAAGTAAGACTCCTTCCTTTTGTGAAGGATAATGAAGCATAATGCATTTATTTATTTTCGTACATCAAATATTTTAAAAGGCCGCCATTCTGTTCCGCCATATTCAATTCATACCACTATTTTACCAGTTTATTTTTATATCATAGGTAATTTTTGTGGAAAATTAAAGTTAATAGAGTATGTAAAATTTTTAGCTATACCGAGAACAGACCGACCGACAGAAACGAAAAAACATGTTTTTCGGCATTTAGGAACCCTAAAACGTGAAGATCTGTAAAAACCTGGAAAGCTGATATTTTCACGATTTCTTGCTTTTGCGGGAAGTAAAAATTCGCGCCGCCACTGCCAGTCGTCATCAAATATCAGGTACTTGGACACTTAGAGTAAGAATAAAAATAGAATTCATTATTTACATATTTGGCCACTGCCAAGATTACCTCACAGTATAAGGTCGATCGTACGACGATGCCAAGCCTAGCCAGGAACTCCAATGTTTATACCAATTTATATTACGGTGAATATGTTTAAACATGATGCAATAAAATTTTCATACAAAGAATAGTAATGTTTTTCTAGTATTAGTTTTTAAACAGTATAAAGAAATTACTTTTATTGCAAAATAGTAACAGACAAGCTAAAATACCCAAAGCCTCAGATCAGATTACACCAGTAACAAGAGTTTTAGTTAGATATGGCAACCCCGATCGACAACTCCACGTATTAGACCATCCCACTGTCGTATTAGACCATCCCACTTTCATTAACAAGGGATCCTTGTAGTGAAAAAGTATAATAGTGTACAGTAAAGATTGTTATAGGATCACGTGACCGGCGTGGCTCAAAAACCAATAGCGGGTCGTGGAACTACAATAAAGTTTAACATTAAAGAAATTAATTTGCTAAAAAATATTTTAACCCCGAAATTAATTCAATTAAAATTGTCATTAGGTAATGTGTTTTAATGTATTATTGTGTAATTGTTGCCTTACCTCAAGAAGCAGCGTTCTAAAGGTGCGGTGACATTAGAAGAACATTGATTTTTTAAATATTTAATCAATAAGTTTTATTTACTTAATCTTGGACATTGCGAAACTAGGAGCTTTAGTTGACCTAACTATGGTGCGGCAATGTGAGTTTGTACAAAAATGGCCGTTTAAGTTTGGAATTGTCTTTTAATCACTAAGTAAACAGCTAGATTTCCTTTTTCAGGAGACTTGTTATGTCTAATGGAAGATACCTTATTCACTTATTTTGGGTCACATGACGTATTCACCAATCCGTTTCAGTTTAATAGAACGTTTATATCTTCGGGGGTCATGTGAGAATCCTCAGAAGCAAAATGATACAAGAAAGTCTCTGAGGTGATTTTTTTGACGATTACAATAGTTTTTCCTATCAAGGAATTAAAATAATTATAGAAAGTATCTATACTATATTAAAATAGTCAAAGGGCATTTCACGTTCAAAAGAATGTACTGCGATTTCGAAAATCACTAGATTTTGGATGAAATCTGGGGAAATAATAAGGTTTCAGATGATTTCGCGCCTTTTTTTAATTTCCTCTTGAGTTGGGATAATTTTTTATATAATTGTTGTGAGGTATACTAATTTAAATGATGATTCTTTGGGTAATTAAAAGTAAAAATGTGTTCGTAAACATGTTCTAAGCTGGTTAGAATTTAAGATTTAGGATATTGAAAATTAAAAAAAAAATTTTTATTTTTTAAATTTAGCTATTAACATGAAATATCAATATAACAATTGGCTATTCTATTTTCGTCTTATAGCGCTCGCTTTTTTTTACTTTCCTCGTAAGAGTCCGCGTCAATGCTCAAGAACTGCTTATCCTGTTTACTTCAAGTTTTGGTTATAATTTAAAGTCATGTGATGATGACGTGGTAACATTTGGTAAAAATCCAATATGGCAGAATAAAATGGCGGCCTATTGAAATGTTAAACAATTATTACTAAAAAACTGCTTATCCATTTTATCCAAATTTTGTAGAAAAATTAGGTGTGACATAACCATCAACTGGTAAGTTTTACTGCAAATCCAAAACGGCTGCCTAAAAAAATGTTATAAAAGTCAATGCAGAAAACTACTGCATCGATTATTTTCAAATTTTGCTCAAAAATCGAATATTATATAGGGATGAACTAGTAAAAATGTTGAGACAAATTCAAAATGGGGGAACAAAACGGTGGCCTAATTAAATGTTTAAAAAATATCTGAAAAAAATACTTATCGGATTGATTGATTGATTGATGACATCCCCATTTTGAATATTTATTACTAAAAATGTATGAATCGCACACTTAATGTCGATTTTTAATCAAATCTGTATAAATGTTAAAATTCGCTCGCAATCTAGGCATTCCTACCCTCATTTTTTAAATATTTACTAAAAATGTGTGATATGTATTCTCAAATAACCCCAGATGCCCACTTTCTGTCAGCCAAATCTATGCAAAGGTTAAGATTTCGCCGCCATGTTGGCATTAAATCTTGAATTTTTAAAATGTTGACAAAAATTCATGATTGCAATCTTAAATACCCCTAAATGCCGAATTTTAATCCAAACTGCAAAAATTTAAAAATTAGTTTGCTATGTTGGTGCGGCCATTTTTAATTATCTTTTAATATTGACTAAAATTTGATATCTTTCATTCTTAAATACTTCTATTATATATATATATATATATATATATATATATATATATATATATATATATATATATACTGATATTTCATCCGAATCTGTACAAATGACAAAATTCGTTCGCTATATTGGCGCCACCATCTCTTAGATTTCCCTAGGCACCGATTTTCAGTTTAATCTACACAAGTAACAAAATTCGTCGGCGGTATTAGCACCTGCTTTCTGGATTTCTAAACGTTGACTAAAAAAATTCGGATTTTTTATATTTGAAAGTGAATGCATGTCAAATTTAAAAATAATCGGTAACGTGCAAGTGGTGAAAAATCCGTTACAAGATTTGAAGCAGACATACAAACATACAGACAAGTAGGAAGCCAATAAAAGCGCGTTAAAAGCATTGATTTTAGTTACTTACCTAACTCAGTGATATGATTTTAAATAGTGAACTAGGTAACGATTATTTCTTTGAAATTTGTAAAAATATCTATTTGCCTCATTAAGGATTAGGTAAGAATCCTTCCTTTTGTCAACGATAATGAAGCATGGCCCATTTCTTCATTTTCGTACATCAAATATTTTAACAGGTCGTTATATTGAATTCATACCAATATTTTACCAGTTTTTTTTTGTATCAGACGTAATTTTTGTGGAAAATTAAATAAAATTAAAGTTAATCGAGTAAGTAGATTTTTTAGCTATACTATATATAAACTAATGGAAAAATATGAAAATCTGTAAAAACCCGGAACGATAATTTTTTCATGATTAATGATATTTCCTTATGCGGGAAGTAAAAATTCGCGCCGGCACTGACATTCGTCAACAAATGGCCTCGGCTTGGACATTGGCCATCCCCTCTTCTTGTTTTATTGTAAACATTGGCCTATAGATTGTGAAAAGTAGGGGAACCATGTTGGCGCATACCCCTAACGCGATTTATGAATGAATTGTGATCTCTACTTTAATTCTTACTCTAAGCTGGACATGAGCCATCCCCACCTCTTGATTTATCGTAAACATTGGTCGATAGAATGTGAAAAATAGGGGAATCATGTTGGCAAATATCCCTAACGTGATTTTTGAATGGATTGCAATCTCTAGTTTAATTCTTACCCTAAGGTGGTGACACATTCGTCTTTCAAAGAAGCCTAACATTTATTGTACGATCGATATTTTGTTGACAGAAGAATATTATCGAACAAACTCTATTTACATCTTTTGCACGAAGAAGTCTTGTCATTTCATAATTGATGATCCCAAGCCGACAACATTTTCTCTATTAATCCTCCAAACCATCAATTGAATTTCAAATGGTTTCCATTAGTCATCCGAAAGACAATGAACACACTTAACAATTCATTATTGTATTGTAATGAAAGCCAAACAGGGCTCGTTTAGCTTTCTCCCAGATGTCGCCGTAGTTACGGGCCCACCTCTGCCTCTAATAGGTACAACGCCGGATAAGATACCCGGTATTCGTTATGTTTATCTTAATTGTTTGGCTGTCTTCCTATTAGCTTGGTATTTAATATTCCAAAGGGAGATGCATTGGCGTACCGTGGGGATTGAATGAGAAAAATGATTAGAGAAACGACCTCCATGATTTAAATTCGTCCCAATCAAATTTTGTTGGTATGGGAGTTTATAATTAATAAACTTTGAAATAGGCCGCTCATTTTTATTTCCCTCGTTAAATGTAATCGTGAAAAAATCACTTTCCGAGAATTTTTTAGATCTTCACGTTTCTGGGTCCCTAGATGACGAAAAACATGTTTTCGCAATTCCGTCCGTCTGTCTGTCTGTCTGCCTGTTCGCGGCGTAGCTAAAAAACTACTTACCCGATTGACTTCAAATTTTGGCCAAAAATTAAGGGTCATATGGGGATGACCTGGTAACATTTTGGCAAAAATCCAATGTGGCGAAACGAAATGGCGGCGTAGTGAAATGTAAAAAAATTATTATTAGAAAAGTACTCGTCCAATTTATCTCAAATTTTGCAAATACATCAAGTATTATGTTATCATGTTATTATGGAATCAACTAGTATCATTTTGGTATGAATACAAGATGGAGGAACAAAATGGCGGCTTAATAAAATATTTACAAATTCAGTCTGAAAAACTGTTTAATGGTTTAATTTCAAATTGTGTGCCATAATTTTGGTGATATAGGGATCAACTAATAAAATAGTGGTACTAATTCAGATGGCCGAACAAAATGGCGTCCAAATAAAATGTTTGTAATGGGGAAAAAGTAATCCTCTCAGGTTTTATACATCTTTACGTTTTAGCGTCCATAGATGCCAAAAAATATGTTTAATTAATTCCGTTGGTCCGTCTGTCGGTCTGTCTGTATATTTGTCAGTTCGCGGCATAGCTTGAAGACTGCTTAACCGATTGACTTTAAATTTTGATCAAAAATTAATATTTCCAATACTGAATTGGAGAAAACGGAAAACTTGCCTAGCCACCCAGGAACGATGAACTACTTTTTATGAGGTATCTTAAAAAGTATTGTTTACCAGGAAAAGCCAAACACTCTAAATTCATTGCGACAAAAGAATCCAAGAAGGTGTGGATTTATTTAATCCAGGACAGTTTGTAGGGAAGGCAGTTTTACATTTAGAAACAGTCTTTACAACATGTATTGCGGAAAATGGTGGTCATATTCAAAACTATTTGTAATAATTCCTAATTTTTTGGTTGCATATTGTAATTGTTAGGTAATTTTGTAAGTAAGAATTAGATAGATACGTTTAGTATTTGTCATTAATTAAAATAAAAAGTTTTTCTCATTATTAGGTATAATCGTTACTGTTCTGTTGTTAGATATCTATAATATAATGTTTAAATAAAGTTTGTTATCCCATCAATGCCATTTGATTTCTGTAGTGCTCGATTGTGTTTTATTTCAGCCTGGCCGACATGGCCAACTAATAGTAAACTTTAAAAGTTGTAAGTATAGAATTCTCTCAATAGAAAAATGTTAATTGCCTAAATTTTGAAAACCAAAAATTTTTAAAATAGACATTCTTTAACAAAATCACCCTCATTTTTAATGCTTAATGTGATAAACTTATAAAATTATGAGGTGTCTATAATTTTATAAGTTAATTTAATTTTTAAACGCTAGTTTTTGACCACCTTGTATTTGTTAATTACGAAAATATTGACATAGTCTACTAAAGTAGAGCCCGTTTTACATTCCTGATTATTTAAAAAACGACTTTAAGCAGGAGAATTCCAAGGCCCATTAACTTTATAGGTTGCCTCAAGCGATCTTGACCTACCCAACTCGGTATGAGCGATCTACGTCACTCAGCGACCGGCTTAATTTAGCACGGCATTGTCCATATCTCTTCTGTATGCGTTTAGTTACATATATTAATCTTTTTTTGTTCAAAATTGAAATTTTTTTGTTACAATAAAATGGAGCCCTGAAGATATAAGTTATTAAAATTTTAAACTTATGTTTAGGGATGTTGGTTCAAATTTTAACCAAGTTTTTTTGCTGTGTGCATTTCAAAATTTAGTATATAGGATGACTTGTATACCTACTTAAATAGTTTTTATATATGAAACACCCTATATTTTATTACATTTTTGTATTTTATCTAAAATTCTACGTCTACTTCATATACAGTGTGGTCATTTAAGTGTGCAACATATGGGAATTTTTTTTATTAACTACACAATCAAAATAAAAATATTGTGGAAAGTTGGTGCATCCTCGATAATGATATAAAGTGTACTTAGAACGGTTGCAAGTCAAACAGCATACAGGGTAGGTCAAAAAATATTAAAATCATGCAAGATTAAAGTACCTTTATTTCGAAAGATTCAGCAAAATGTTATTAAGAAAAGTTGTTTAGCATTAAAAGTTATGCCTGGATACCAAAACATAGCCTCCTGAGAAAAAAATTTTTTTTGGAAAAAATCAAAAAAGTTTTTGAGAAATTGATTTTTTTTGATAATTATCATAACCACTTTCATAGTTTAATCAAAATCAGATCAGATTCGCGTAACTCCGTTCAAGTATACTTGTTAAATTAACTTGGATTTTTAATTTTTTAGGGAATCATAAACTTCAGGTTTGTTGCAACGATATTAAACATTAAACTTGAAAATTTCGCCAATATTCTTTTTAACAAGATGAAACATTTGTGAAGAAAATATGCTCAATAAAAAACTTTTCATTTGAAGTGCAAAATTATAAAATTGTTATTAAATAACTGTACACATTAACTGACAAACCTGAAATCCTATACTCAGATACTCGCGGATACCCATGAAAAAAACAAATGAGGGTTAGAAGTAAAAATTATGACAGTTCGGTGGCGTTAATATTTCATTCTAGAAGAACAATTATATTATTACATATTAACTTTATTTGATTTGAAATGCCTCCTCCCAGACAATTAACGCTAGTCTAGAAAGCAGAATTAGTTTTGATATGTGGGGATAATTTTAAAACAGTGCGTGACGCAGCAGATATTTTCAATGAACGGCATTCAGACAAACAACTTCACTACTTAACTGTAAGTAGAATTTTAATAAACTTCAAACAGACAGGATCTTTAGACTATAAATATAAAAATGAACGTGCCAAAACTGTTTGTACTGAAGAAAATCAATTAGCGGTACTTCAGTTAGTTGTTGAAAACTCTAGAAGATCCAGCCAGGAAATTTCTGCTTATACGGGTATTAAAAAAAGCTCTGTTAAGAGCATTCTCAAGAAAAACAAGTTCATGCTTATAGGCCAATGTTTATTTGCACGTTTCACGAACGAGACTATGACATCCGCTATGATTTCTGCATATGGATTCAAGGACAAATAGAAGATCAGCGTGATTTTCATAGACACATTCTCTTTGGGGATGAGTTTACGTTCGCAACAAATGGCACTCTCTGGTCTCTTCCCAAAATTATTGTAGGTGGTGCGGTCGGACGCAAAATCCAAATTTTGTTATTGACAATAGAAACCAGTATTACAAAAAAACAAACGTGTGGTGCGGTATTATCAACGAAAAATTATTGGGTCCGTTTTTTTTTTCGCCGAAATCTAACTGGTGATACCTATTTACAGTTTCTGGAAAACGAAATATCGGATTTTTTGGACAATATAAGTTTACAAGAACGGTATAAATTATGGTTTGTACATGATGGATGTCCTGCTCATTCTACTAAAAATGTTTCTTAATGGTTAAATGAGAAATTTGGTATTAAATGGTTAGGACGAAATACCAATCCATGGTGGCCTCGTTGTTGCCCGGATCTTACCCCATTAGATTTTTTTGCAAAATTCGATTCGTTTCCATTGCAGAAATATTCTAGCAAATATACTTTTAGTCAATTTTATGACCGGACAATTAGATGCATTGAACGAGAAGGTGGACACACAGAAACGCTTAGATAATTTTCATTTTTTTATGTACTTCCTTAAATGTTTTTTTTTACTTCATGCTGATTTGTTAATTGTTAAGTTATAATAAACATTTTTGGTAAAACTAGTGGTATCACATTCAATTAGATCTCGGCGCGTTTGATTTTTTTTAATATTAATTCACTTTTAACCCTCATTTATTTTTTCAAGGATTTCCAGGATGTCAATTATGTGTACAGTTCTTTAATAAATATTTAAAATGAAAGTTTTGCATTTCAAATAAAAGTGTTTTAATGTGCATATTTTCTTCAGAAATGCTTTATCTTGTTAAAAAGAATATAGGCGAAATTTCCAAGTTGTGTTTAATATCCTTGTAACAAACCTGAAGTTTGTGATTCCCTAAAAAATTAAAAATCCAAGTTAATTTCACAAGTATACTTAAATTTGAACGGAGTTATGCCAATCTGATCTGATTTTGATTAAACCATGAAAGTATTTATGATAATTAACAAAAAAATTAATTTTTCAGAAACTTTTTTGATTTTTTCCAAAAAAAATTTTTTTTTCAGGAGGCTATGTTTTGTTATCCAGGCATGACTTTTGATGCTAAACAACTTTTCTTAATAACATTTTGCTGAATTTTTCGAAATAAGGGTACTTGACTCTTGAATGATTTTAAAATTTTTTGACCTACCCTGTATGCTGTTTGACTTGCAACCATTCTAAGTACACTTTATATGATTGTCGAGGATGCACCAACTTTGGACAACATTTTTATTTTGATTGTGTAGTTAATAAAAAAAATCCCATATGTTGCGCACTTAAATGACCACACTGTATTTTCCATATGCCTAAGTTTAATTGTTTTCGAGATATTGACATTTAAAAACTGGGATGATAAATTTTAAACAGCTGTAGAGTCTAAACGGTTCTAATTAGAACCAAACGGTTTGCACTTTCCTGATTTAGTTTTTTTGTAGTCTACCATAAATTTCTTCTGTATTTCTAACCGGTACCAAGATATCAACCGAGAACACACTATGGGGACACCTTATGTATATTATAAGTATTTTTCATATTTTGTTAACTGTAAGTATACTATTTGCAGTACACAATACAATTACTTAACTGTTCAAATACCTTTTTTAATAATAGGATATAATTCAGCACACAATGTATGCTGAAACGGTAACAAATAAAAAATTTCAGTTAATAATTTTTTTCATTTTTTTCGTGGGCGTCCACTTCAGAATGGCTTCTTTTTTTGCTTTTTTTTTCTTCGCAAGTTCATTTAAATATTTCGTTTTTATAAATAACATTTGTCTTAAGAGCACTCTTGCGGCATCCAGGTTTATCTTGTTGTGTAATTTGTAATTATTTTCAATAGTTTTTCGGTTATTTTGGTTCCCTTCCTTATTATCGATTCAAATGTCTTAAAAGTTTCACTTGAGGAAGTAAAAAAATACCCTGAAAAACACAACTGACAACTATCGCAACGAAAACGTCAAACTGAATAAGCAATAAACTGGCCGCCTTGTCAGATCGATCACGACCTCCGCCTCACACGCGCGTCCGCCTCGTTTAAGATGAGGCCTCGAAACGTCATTTTTGACATAAAATATAAGATATGTCAAAAACGGTTAGGTTTCGGTATAGAACCATGTACATAAATTATACCTAGAATTTTGTAGGGAATCCAAAAATGACACAATATACAGGATGTTCTAATCGAAATAAGAAAGTTGGTACAAGTCCACAAAAACTAGAGACCCTGTAGATATAAAACATACACAAAATAAAAGATTATCTCAAACAACTTTTGCATTTAACCTTTTTTACTATCTCTTACAAGCTCCGAGATAAGGTATCATCCCATAATAAAACAACCACCCCGTACGGGTAACGAAGTGCACTAATATAATAATAATTTTGAAAAGAAAACAGTAACGCCACTGTATTTGAACATTGGTTACAAAATGTATCGCAACCGATTGCTAAGTAGGGACACGTGTAAATTTTGCGCCTTACATTTGTTGGGCATTCTTTTGGTTCTTCCGGGGTATTTTACATTCAAATGCCCATTATTGCCGAAAAGATCAGAGGTCAGAAGGCAAGAGCAACGTTTAGAATTGTAAAACTAGCAAATGAATAGGATTTTTCTTTAAAATTAACAATAGATTTTGCGGTACACGATGTTTTAATGGCCTAAATATAATATTGGAGGAGCTAAGTAATTGTTGTTTAAAAAATTTAAGAAATATTCCGGAGAATTTATATTTTATTAAGTGTGGCAATAGTTAAAATTTTCTAACACTTAAAAAGCGTACAATATTCCGTAGTTCTCGAAATTAGTTGCCATGACATATTAAGTTTTCTTTTTATTTATCTGAAAACCACAAAACCTAAAAGCTTAGGTAATAAAAAAAATCAGTTATTCGAAACAACTTTTTCTTTAAAAAATAAGATATGCATATAGATTAATTCATGTTTAAATATACAGGGGCACACAAATAATTTACTTTCGAGATAAAAGGTATTAAAAAGTTTTTTAACACACCTTTCAGATTACTGAAGGTTTTTAAATTAAATTTGGTACACGATTTACCAGTGGCGGACTAAGATAGGGCCGTTAGCCCCAGGCCCGAAAATCTAAGGAGTTTGGAATCAATAAAAAAATGTGTTATGGTAGACATATTACTTCTACATATATGCACGATATATTACTTCTACATATATTATAACATTTTCAAATTTATGTATAATAATTTAGTTTATAGTAACAGTGAGGCAATTACAAAATGGCTAGTTATATAGTTACTGATTTTCACACAGTGTTCTGTCACCATCCTGTCGAATAACTCTACGAGTTGGATTTTTCCAAATTTACGTATCATACACTTCTTAAAAGAAAGTTAATAGAATTTATACTAATTGGGTGTTACTATTGAAAGTGACATATTTTCAATATATAATCAGTTTTAGTTAGTAAGATGGCTGGCCTTCTTTATTAATGAAAATAACAATTTTTTCATTTACAATAAAATATTCTGTTTTTTTGGTTTCTTCTTTCAGTCCATTTCACTCATTTGAATTATGATAAACATATTTACTCTCTTCTTTCTTGTAAATATCAATTTAACACTTCGAGAACACTTGAACTATTAGAAAGTTTCAGTTACATAGCTTCTGTTTTCATTTATCCAAGCTGCTTTTCTTTATGTTTGCTTGGTATGGAATGTTAAACAGACATTTTGCTGATGGTTTTTCATTATTTTAAGCCCATTAGTAATCTGAAACAAAATTGAACATTATATTATTATATATCAAGACTTTTATGTAAATTATATTTTACATACCTCAATATGTTTTATTCATAATTCATTGGATTACATTTTGTAAAGTATTTTCAACTTCTCTAAATTAAAATAAAAGAAATTTGTTTTTGTTTTGTTTACAAATATTCGGAATTTGCCTGCCTTTCTCTTCTGTCACTATGGTTTCATTGGTTTCTTATTTTTTGGCATCCAGCCAGCTTTGACAATGTCTGGTTTTTGTATTTCAGGGGCAGTTCGCCAGCTCTATTCGGAGGACACCGAATATTATCGGGTTGTTACTCCCTTCTACTAGTGGCGCCAACAGTGGACTCCATTGTAATTATTATTTTATTTTATGGCATAATTCTGAAGTAAGGAAGAATGATGGAGGGGAATGTCAAACTTCTTTGAATTTTCTGGAGCTGATTTTCTCGCCCCTTTCTATTGGCTCTCCTTAGCGGTGCAAGATGTGTCCGGCTTTATAAAAGTGCCTTAATGGACCAATTTTTTAATGTACTGAAAGTATGTCATAAGTAATTTATTTTAAAGTGCAGTGCCGTTGAAAGCCTAAGGCCTATTTATGGACATCATCTGGCCCTAAATTTTGGTCCCGTTTTGTTTGGTTCCACATTTGATCAACCACGTGGTAAGTCGATTCAAATTAGTTTCCTGCTGTGAGCTAATTCGCAATTATCTTTTATAAACAGAATGGCGTCCTGAATTTTGTTTTGGCTGTTGGTCCTCGAGAAGCCTTTCTAGATGTCTGGAAATTCCCTTTATTGGTGACGGTTGACGTCGAAGGAGCCCTCTAGATGACTAGAGGTAAGGCAATGTTTTTGAATAGTTGTGTTGTAAATAACTTGTTTTTGCACATTCCATGTCGATTTTATTTTAAGACAAACAATCGTTTGTAGGGTTTCAGGTTGAGAATTCAAGATATGGTTTTGGGATATAGTTACAAGTTTATGGTGTAATTTTTGGGGTACATAAACCAAGAGTTCTACAATGGTTTTGGAATTCCTTCCTGTAAGAGTACGAGGAATTAATTCTTAATTTTTATATTTATAAATTTTATATAAGGTAGCAGAAAGGAAGTAGGTAACCTATTTTTTTTGTAAAACAGCCTTGGCGAAATACTTTATACTTTTATAACTTTTTCCTTGCGGCAGTGTGGTAAAAGAAAATTCATGAATTTTTGATTCCCTGTGCGCTATTTAATTTAATTTTCATATTTACATATTTGGGTCATGACATTTCGCCAGATGTTCACAGGTTGATGATATAATGGTAATAACGTTGTATCACATTTCACATATTTGATATATTTTATATATATTTTACATTTTCTTGATTTATTTTTCAACAACTAAAACAATTAAAATTTGACAGTCTGCACTTTATATAGTGTTTTATTGAAAAGCCCTCCAAATCTTTATTTTGTCTGCATTTAAATATCAATATTGATTTCTTCCTAATTGAGTCACAGGCAACTAGGTGGCGCCCCTTTTAATTTCTAAAGGTGTACCCGAGAACCTGCAACCTACAGATCTCCGAAAAGATGACTGGATGCCGTTCGCATGTATTGGTAAGTTCATAGGGACTTTACGCCATAATATTTGCCCTTATTTTAAAAGATAGAAGCTCGCAGTTTTCACGACAGTGGGCTACTTTTTTATGAAATTGAAGATGACGCCAGCAGAATTTTGATAACTCTTTTGGTTTTTGAGATACCGGGCGTTTTTTTAAAGATATAGTAGTTTCAAACTTAATTCAAGATATTCGGTGGATTGGAAGAAGAGGTTCTATTTCTTTCTATGTTGTCACTTAAAAAGCAAAATCTATGCGACTCAACTGATCATTATTATGCATTATGAGATTTGCAACAAACAATTGTAAATGAGTGCCTTCAAATTACACCTGAAATATTGCAGAATGTGCGAATTGGTAAATAACAAACACACAATTTTAACATAAAACAAAAAAAAATCGACAAAATTACACACTACAGTTTAATAAATAATACAATTTAATCCTAACCATGACTTAATATCTTAATGTGACAGTATTCTGTATGGTTCTTTAACAGGATTACCGCTGTTTATTATGCATGTTATTGGTGAAAAATACCAATATCGTACCGACACCCTACTCCATGGATTCCAATTCTGCATTATTTAGATGAATAAATTAAGGAAAAGGATATCAGTCGTAAAAAAATCTGTTAGTATGGATCCCTTGTGGTTTGGTTGGTGGTTTTTTTTTTGGTGTTTGGAACCATGCACAACATTGGTGAGTTATTTTGTAGAAATTGTATATATTAATCATATTAATTTTCCTATGTTAGAATTGCATTTAGATTTGTAACGTCTCTTTTGGCTATTGTGTGCCTTTTCTGTTCTTTACAAACCCTTGACAAAGTCTCAATAAAGTAGACGAAACATTGGGAAGGATATAATTTTGGTTTTGATTTCATAGTCCTGAATCCCACTATACTTCACACTTCTTAAACACACATATTGAACTAAGTTTAACTTGGATATACATAATTTAAATTTGGATCTACACTACAAAAGGATCTAATTTTTAATTATAAAAATATTTTCTTTGCACCGCTCGGCGACTTCGGCCTTCTTATTTCGAAGCTTCAAAAAGTATTCACTTTTCATAACTAAGTTTAAAGCAAACACACAATTGTAAAAAATGGTCCTGTACAAAAAAATGCACTAAATATATATAAAAATACTTCAAATTTGCTTTTAATTTATCAAGGACTCATATGAAAGAAAACAATGTTTGTCCTACGCCAGCCATATTGATAGCAGTTAGCTGTTTTGTTTTAATTAATTTACATTAATTTAAAAAGGTAACTATAGATCCATTTAAATCAACAGCTTATTAACCAGAAAGTAATGCATAATAATTAACGCTTATAATAAATGAAAATCCCTTGATCGTTTCCTTTCCAACAAAGTTGCAAATAGTGGGCTAATTATATTTTTAATTTATTTTACATCTTCTGACGGTGCAAAGTCGGTAATTTAACATCAGGGCATCGTTCAAAGTGGAAATAAGGCATACCTGAAACATAAATCTAGATAAAACCATATAATCTGCAATAACTCAAAATAAACGATTACTCAAAATTTGTAATAAACATTATTTATTATTTACATCCGCAATAATTACTGGCCGTACGAGATCTATATAAAGCATTACAGAATATTAAATATTTATACAAGGGGTTTTTTTATTTGATTCCTGAAAATAAAGAATGTAATTTTTTGCCTCATCTCTAAAGTGTATGTAAACATGTGTCCTCAAGGCCTTCATTTTTGAGATGAAGGGTGTTAATTTGATTCTGTAATTTTTTGATTTGTTAGATTTCTCTGATATTTTGTAGCGTTTAGGAATTTGTGCGGAAAATTATAACACTTATGTTTTTTTTTAATGGAACACCCTGTATCTTAAATGAAAAATATTTTCTTTCTGATTTAAAAAATATATACCCCGATTATCATACAAAGATAAAATTGACGATGGTGATTTTCAAGTAAGTCGACGAACAATAGAGGATTTCTATATAAACTTGAAGAAGGTTCCGACCTGCAAACCCCTACTTCGTGCTGTAAAGAACAAAATAGATTTTCCGTACATGTATAAAACCTTAAATCGGCTTTTACGATCAAATGGTTTTGTTTGGCGCAAGTGCCAAAATAAACGAAAATTGCTCATTGAGAGACTAAATATTTTTCACTGGCGGGTGAAATATCTATCAACTGTAAGGCAATATAGGCAAGAAGGACGTAATATTGTATATCTAGACGAAACCTGGGTAGATAATAATATGACAGTGAACAAATGCTGGCAAAGTGAAAGTGTTACAGGTGTTGTTCAGGGAATCCGCTCTAGTAGTCGCTTTATTATAGTTCATGCTGGTTCAGAAGCCGGATTTGTTTCAGGTGCTGCTTTAGTTTTTCGCTCGGGACTAACAACTGAAGACTATCATGGACAGATGAATAGAGATAATTTTGAAAAGTGGTTACACGAGAAGCTTCTACCTAACATTCCTCCCAAATCAGTCGTGGTAATAGATAATGCGTCTTATCATTCTCACGTAGAAGATAAAGTGCCAACTAAATACTCTACAAAAGCTCATATGATATCGTGGCTTAAATCGAACAATCTTGTATGTGATCCAACATGAAGAAAATATCAATTATATGAAGGAATATCAGCCAACAAGCCTAGAGAAAAAAGTATAAAATTGACGGTCTTTTACGCAACCTCGGTCCTACACCTTTAAGGCTGCCTCCATACATGTGCGACCTCAACCCGATTGAACTTGCATGGGCAGGAGCAATTAAAGATTTAAATAAAATAACATTAGAAGCGATTGACTCAATATCGGCTGAAAATTGGAAATCGTATTTTAAACATCTTCGTTCTATTGAAGATAAATACTGATAAGTAGATGGCAAAATGGAAACGGTTATTGATGATTTAGTTATCACACTGGGATCTTCAAGTAGTGACGACGAAACCTCATCATTTTCAGAGGAAGACAACGATTTAGAATCACAGCCGTCAACCTCAAAAATGGCTTAGTTTTTTTTTATATATTTTGTAACATTGTTCATAAAGTAGCTGTCAATAAACTGCTTCAAAATAATTAAGTTTCTGTTCAATACCGGGTGTCAAAAAAAATCTAATATTGCAATTAATATTTGAAAAACTACAGAACTCATATTTTTCCAAAATTAACACATCAATATAGTTATAGTAGGGGAGCCAGCACTGATTTCAGTGAACAAGGTTTATCAAAATTTTAACTTATGCAGTTCGACTTTGGGCTATTCGGGTATGCTAAAAGTGCCCGTTGTCTCCGTCTGTCGTATTACTTTGTACAGGTGGCGTCGTTGTGAAGTACTACACAGGGCGTTTCCTAATTGCGTGTTAATGTTAAAGGGAAGTGATTCTTGGACCTTTTTAAGAAAAAAGTTTAATATGAACCTAAAAGTCTTAACTTTGGAAATACAGGGTTTTAAAAAAACATTTTTTTTTAATCCTGAAATTTCTACCAGTGGCGTGCATATGTAATTAACCTAGGTAAATCCGTATACTCCTTAATGCATAGAAGACGTGTATCAAATTTCATGCAGTTATCTACAATAGCATCAGAATTGGGATGAAAAAAAATGTTTTCTTTTTAAACTTTACCATCCTGTATCTCAAAAGTTAAGACTTTTAGGACGTAAAACTTTAACATCAGCACGCAATTAGGAAACGCCCTGTATAGTACTTCACAATGACGGCCTCTGTATAAAGTAATATGACAAACGGAGACAGACGGCCACTTTTGGCATAACCGAGTAGCCCAAAGTCGAACTGCATAAATTAAAATTTTGATAAATCGTGTTCACTGGATCTGATACTGGCTGTCCTTGTAAAATCTGGATTTGTAAATCATGTATCACTATACTGGGTGGTCCAATAATAGTGGACGTAGGCAGTAGCCCGGGAACCGTTAATGACAGAACTCAAGAAAAAAATATATTTATAGGTAAATCGATCAAGAAAAATCAAAATTAAATCATTTTAAAATTCGAAAGTTCGCCGTTTTTGCAACACAAAAGAGATATAGAAGTGCGGTACAGAAAACAGACAAATATAGATAAAGGTTCATTAAGCATAGTTACATTTTTTAATTATCTGTAGTGCGTATAGTCAAATAGGAGTGCCATATTATTTAAAAAACGACGGGACACCACTGGTTTAAAGAGATATCTTGGCCGACCTTCCTAAACCGATTGACTCCGCCCGGTTTCCTTTTGTGTCCCGAACTTTATCCCATTTTCACATTTAATTTTTCGGCAAAATTTAAAGTCAGTTGAACAAGATTTTGTTATGTTGATTAGGTTAAAAAAATTAATTGGCCGCCATTGTGTTTCTCCATTTTAAATTAAAACCCATATTATCAGTCTTTACCTACTCTGTTGTTCCGCAGATATCCCAGATATTAAGTTTCTAAATGGTTTTCATTAACGATGCTCTTGTTGTTGTGTTAGAGTGTCCTTTTTTAAATTGTCGACGTTTCGCCAATTTATTGTTGCATCCTCAGGACACATACATTTTATATCCTGCATGAAACCTATATTAGTATTTACATACTCCGTTGATCCGCAGATATTCCCTAACCCCAAATAATACACCACTCTAACATAACAACAAGAAGATCGTTAACGAAAACCATTTAAAAACTTAATATCTGGGAAATATCTGCGAATCAACGAAGTAGGTAAAGACTGATAATATGGATATCAGGCAGGATATAAAATTTATGTATCCTGAGGATGCAACAATAAAGTTGCGGAACGTCGACAATTTAAGAAGGATCTAGTAAAAAAAGACTTTTTTTGTTACCACTCTAACATAACAACAAGAGGATTGCTAACGAAAACCATTTAGAAACTTAATATCTGGGAAATATATGCAGACCAACGGAGTATGTAAAGACTGATAATATGGGTTTCATGCAGGATATAGGATCTATATATGTGTTCTGAAGATGCAAGAATTAATTTGCGAAACATCAACAATTATAAATACTTGAGGAATCACGCTGTGGAATATCGGACACTTATTCAGAAACAGCCTGTATGTTTATAGTTCTAATTTATGTTTTACCCTGTAGGAATTCCACGCAACAACAAAAAAAATCAAAGGAACAACAGAAATTTCTCGTATTCGAAATATCGCTTTATTTTCCTGGTAAAACAGATGTTAAGGTGAGGGTCAGAACGAGAACACGTATAAATTTATTTTAATTCCCGGTGCCGCGATAAATTTTCCGTATAAGTGCATACAATGCTCCGTGGCGTACCCATCTACATACGTACATACGTTGGAAAGATGTGAAATAACGGCATTCTAAATCTACAAATATTTTCCTTGTCCTTACCTCACTGGCGTCATTAACGTTGCGTTCATCACAATCTCCAAATCGAATTCGAAAATATGTTGCAAATAAGACGTATAATTTATCGGGTATTAACAACGAGATCACATTAGAACTATATTGGATATTCAGAAGCTGTCGAAACAGGCATCTACAGGCAGGTATAGAGCAAATTTTAATACAAGTATATACAGGGTTGCCAGATTTTGTAAATGAAATAGCGGGACACATAAATCGGCGACAGATAATATTGAAAATAATTCGCCTTTTTGCCAGATATGTGTGACAAAAACACAACTTTCTGATGCTTAAAGGTGCCACTGTTTTAATAGCAAACGTCAGAACGAGGCAAGAAAAAATAGTAAAAATGAACAAACAAAAAACAAAAACTACCTATAAGAAATACGTAAATGTATATACATTTGTATATACCTTTACGTATGTATCATGTAACATTGGATATTTTTAATAGGTGTATTTTTCGAAAATTGTATTTTTTCGAGAATTTCTCTTCCAGTATCACCTTCTAAAAAATTACAAATTTTTTGCAAGTTTTTCATAATTAGTTTTTATCATCAGTTCCGCTTCGTTTTTAAACTTAGTCGATTCCTTCCATTTCTCCAAGCTGCTGTCATCAACAGGGGCGTGCGGTGAAATTTTAAGAAAGGGAAGCAATTTTTAGAAAGTTACCTATTTGTAATGTAATTCGATTCTTCGATCATTTTTTGCAAATTCGTCAATGACGTCATCATAAAAACGTCGATGATCCGACATATTTTGGAGAAGTTTATTTTCAATGGACAACAGCGATGTATGCGAAAGTCTCTCCTGCCCCATTGAATTTCTGGACTGGAATTTTTTATACGTTTAAGTATTCAAAAATTGCATTCTACTGATGAACTTGTGGCAGGTATTGTTAATACTAATTCACACAATTTCGACACTTCGGTGTAGGCATCTTCCAGCTCCTTGTCTTTTAAAAATTGCATTAGTTCCTTAGCGTCACTTTTGCGCTAATGTCATCAGTCTCGTAAATCACTTTTAGTTCAGATCGCAGTAACACTCAGTCGAAGAACTGGCCATAATGAAGAAGAAGAGATTTAAACGCATCTTCTGGAAAAGTTTTTCCTTTAAATGCATCAAAATTGCAGAGCTCGAGGAATTTAAAATCATGTAAACCGTTAAATCTATAGTTTATTTGTTGCTGAATTTGATCGATTATTTCATAAAAGAGGCGTCTGTATGATGTTTGAACATCTCCCACCTTGTCTGTTCGAAGACGCTTGGCTTGTAGCTCTACATTTAACGTCATCATTTTCTCCCAAAATAGGTCAAAGTCATTTCTTTTTTGGCTTAACGTTAAAATCATCCACTTTTTTTAGGCAAAAAGCAATATTATTTGTTTTGATTTGTAATATATTAAAAACATTGTCCGAGAATGGAAATATTTCTGAAAATATGTTCAACAAATAATTAAAATTAAAATCTCGTTTCGAACAGTCCAAAAACCCCCTCGAACTATGTATTGCTTCTGAGTCCAACGTTTATTATTTGCTATTATATTCTCAAATAGTTCAATCAGTGATTCACGATTTTCAGATACTGTTAACACAAGTCTTCCATTATAGTTCCACCTAGTAGGAGCTACTTTGGGCAATCGTTTGTGGACAATGGAGTCCAAAGCTTGTCTACGGTTTGTTGACTTGGAAAAAAAAGCAGCCATGCCACTTAAAGTAACGAAAAATACTTTACACTTTTTAATGTGATTGATGGACGGGGATAAAAATAAATTTAATTTATAAGCAAAACAATGGACAAACACAGCACTTGGGAACTAACCGAACCCCCTAATTCTCCTGCCATCACTGCAGCTCCATCATAGCTTTGAGCAACTAATTTTTTCTCTCCATTAATTTATTTAATAAAGTTATAAACTACGGTATATAATGCATCTGCTGTACGATTTTCGGACCCATTCTTAAAACCTAAAAATCGCTCTTGAATGCTTCCGTCTGTTTTAACGTAGCATATTGTTATAGATAATTGGCTAAAATTAGTGATATTAGTTGTTTCGTCCAGAATAATAGCAATGAACCGCGCCTCGCCTATCTCCTGCTTAATTCTTTTTAGAATAATGGTTGCAACAGCGGAAGTTAAATCATTCTGGATTCGATTCGATTCGATATTCCGCGAAAAACGCTAGACTGCTTTAAATGATTTTTTAAGCAATCATCATATTTAGCCATTAAACTAACTTTTCATTCTTGTGATTAAATTTTTCATAGGCGGTTTTGCCCTTCCTTTGGAAATTATTTGAAGCTTATCAACGAAGTTTAATGTTGAAAATCACTTTATTATTAAGACACACACCACACATTCACAAACACTCTTCTTACTAAATTCTTCAACATTTTCAACGTTATTACCAACAGCCGAAGTTGACGGTATTTGCATATCCATGTCCGTATTATTGTCTTCCATATCGCACCATGCACGAAGCGACGTACGTATCACACAACAATTCAATTCAATTCAATTCAAAAAGTACTTTATTGTAAAAAATATTCAAATTTTGTTTACAAAGCATATTCCTAAATCTAAACTTAGACCTAAAACATTTTATTGCCATTATAGGTAATGTTAGTATAAAAAAGTTTTGTGTCAAAAAATAAAAATGTAAACATACATGTGTAGGTAAATATTAAAATGAAACAACAAAAAATTATATAAAATTTGTGTAAGTAACAAAGCAAGAGAAAAAAAAAACAACAAATATATACACTCAGACCGACACACAGCAATTCTAAACACTAATATTAATATTAAGCGTGTCCTGGTAGAATTCGTCAACACTATAAAATGCCCTGTTCAAAAGCTCCCCCTTCAGCAATCTGCGGAAGGTTCCTGAGGAATTAACCGTTCTTAAAGCACCCGGCAGATGATTGAAGATCTTTCGGCCCTCATATATTATAGATCTTTTTACCAGGGTGCTATGTGGGAGTGGCAAGGGTAGATTCAGGGTTTGGCGGGTAACAATATTGGTTATGGGACCCTGTAGTCTGTGACGATTTTTAAATATGAGGGATGATGTTTCCAGTATGAATAAAGATGGTAGAGTAAGAATTTTTTGTGCCTTGAAATGTTCTCTACAGGATTCAGTGCGTGGTACATCTACAATAAATCTTACGGCCTTTTTTTGTAAAACGAAAAGAATGTTTAGCAAACCCTGATTAGCCACACCCCAGAATGGTATACCATATCGGAGATGCGACTCAAACAAACTAAAGTAGACTGCCCTTGCCAGTTGAGAACCCAGTTCCTCCCTAACGGCCCTAACAGCAAAGCATCCAGAAGACAGCCTGCCACTCAAAGTAAGAATATGATCTTCAAATCGCAGATCCCCATCAATAATAATTCCCAGGAACCTGGTGGCAGGAATTCCTGTAAGCAAACCGCCCTCGAAATGAAGATCTGCGACATCACACCCAAGCCCAACAACATGAGTCTTAGAGAGATTCAAGCATAGCTGATTAGAGTTAAACCACTCCTTGATGAGAGACAAGTCCCTGCTCATGATCTCCCTAAGTTGCGCAATATCCCTGGCCTGCCATAGGATAGAAGTGTCGTCCGCAAATAGGGTGAACTGTCCAGAGATCTGCAGTTGGGTCAAATCATTAATATATAATAAGAACAAAATAGGCCCCAAAACAGAGCCCTGTGGAACACCGCAACAGACCCTCAATGATGAAGATCTTTTTCCGGAGCACATTACACACTGATACCTCCCCTCAAGATATGATCCAAACCAGGCAAGCACACGTCCACGGAAACCGTACCTCTCGAGCTTAAGCAGAAGAATTTCGTGATCCACGCAGTCAAAAGCCTTGCACAGATCACAGAAAACAGCCGCCAATACTTCCCCCCCATTCAGCCCAACATAGACCTCCTCAAGGAAACCACAGACAGCATCATGCGTTCCCTTGCCCTCCTGAAAACCAAATTGCCTATCGGTTAAAATATTAAAAGATTTTAGGTAGTTGCACATTCTATGTTTTACCAACTTTTCAATGACCTTAGACAGAGTGGGAAGCAAAGAAATTGGGCGAAAGTTAGAAGGCTCCTCAGGGTCACCTCCTTTGAAGAGAGGTACCACTGTTGAAGATTTTAGACAGGCAGGAAAAATCCCCTGCAGCCAGGACTCATTTATACAGATGGAAAAGGCTTCTAAGGCCTTATCCGGTAGTTTTAAAAGTACTTCAGCAGAGATGTCATCATCTCCACTGGATTTCTTATTTTTTATTTCTGTAATAACTTTTTTTATTTCGGACTTGTCCGTATTATAAAAACAAAATGAGTTTTGATAATTAAAATTACTTAGGTGAGATAGAGGGTTAAACTTAGAGGATAAATTCCTAGTCAGATCACTCGCCATGTTGCAGTAAAACTGATTAAGGTGGTCAGGGTCCATCTCAGATTTGACACTTGGGGATCTTTTGCGGAACTCATTAATTATAGCCCAACTTTCTTTTTGTTTGTTTTTAGCCTTACTGAGTCTATTTTCATAGTATCTATTTTTAGCAGCCCTGATAAGCTTTCTATACAGACTACGATACTTATTACAAAAAGTTATAAAACTAGGGTTATTACTATACCTTTTTAGATAGTTTAAAGATCGAAGGTTAGTAGCTGATATCTTTAGACCCTGAGTAAGCCAACAATTGGTTTTTTTTTTTCTCTTAATTAGGCGCACGGGAAAAGCTTGGTTAAATAAAACGGACAACACTTTACAGAAACTGCCAATTGGGTCAGACAGATCCAGGCTCTGCCAATTCGCACCTACACATAAGGAGTAAAACCTATCAAAGATGGCTGCCTTAAAAATTCTACCAGGACTACGCCCAGGAGGCTGCCTTATGGCCCCTGGCATGTAAATAGTACAACTTACCGCCTCGTGATCAGAGATACCTGCACCCATAACTGAGCAGTCGACATTTTCAAAATTAGAGCATAAATAGTCAATTAAAGAAGAAGACTTATCTGTGATCCGAGTTGGCATGTCAATGTGCAAATTTAAACCATAAGTCAAAAACAAATTGTTCAACCGGCAAGTAAGAACTGAATTCTTATCTAAAAAATTAATATTAAAATCCCCAGTCAAAATTATATTTGAAGAAGAGGGAACATCTGATAAAATTATCTCAAGTCGCTTAAGAAACTCTACGGTCGAACCAGAGGGTGAACGGTAAATACAAAAAATATATAAATTATTACGCTTAGAAAAACAAATTGAAAATTCAAATAATTTCTCTTCTAACAAATAGTCGTATCTAGTTACCGCTATAAAACTATCAGCGGTGTCAGAATATTTTTTAATTAAAATTAGACTACCACCATGAAGAAAATTTTCTCGACAAGACATACATAGTGGTTGGTAACCAGGTACAAAAAAGCATTCACTAGGCTTAAGCCAATGCTCAGTAATACAGACTATATCCGGAGACCCTATGCTATTTAAAAAAATGTATAAATTGTCGCATTTGTTTCTCAAAGATTGAACATTCAATAAAAGCAATGATATTTTACAGTTAAAGGTAGATTCAAGTTTAGTTTTAATATTTATGTCAAGAGTACGGGTCTCTGGAGGAGTAATTATAAAAAAGTGTTATCTGACACAGAATTATTAGAAACGTTTAGCAAGGTAGGGTTAGAATTAGAAAGATTATCCTCAACACTTTTTTTGGTTTGTGTCTCCCTTGGACAATCTTTACAATATTTCTTCGTAATATGGGCATATACTAGTTCTGCTAAATGGAAACCTAAATTATGCGCATGATTTGATTCTAAAATATGGTATAAATCTATATTATTGCTATGAAACATTTTAAAAAGCGACAAATTGCTTTTATATATAATATTGGAGTTAAGACCAAAATAGGGGCTGGTCATAACTAAAGTATTAGTATTCTTACACTGGAGTACAAAACTATCTAATATGACAGACGGACAACAAATACCGTTCAAACATAAAACAACCAAGTCCTTACTTGTAAAGTCATGTACCATAGAAGCAGCAGTTTCCGCGAGCCCGTAACTTGAACATCCCGGTTTTAGGAAGAATTGTACTTTGTATGTATCACCAAATTTTAAACGTATGTACTTTTGAAAATTGTCATTTTTATAGCCAGAAACAAAGAGAAGAGTTGGACGAATGTCATCAGTTCCCGAGATCAGCAGTCTCAAAGGCCACTCCTCGGTTGGCCTGTCAGAAATATGCGGACTTTTTAATAAATAATATTCCTTTTCTGCCTCAAGAACTCTTATAGAAGTTATCATATCCCTGTTCATGGTAGTCAATTCCTCCACTTGTTTTTTAAACGAATCCAAATTCAGAATATGGTCCTGGTTTTCGTTTTCTATAGAATTAATGTTGATTAAAAGACCATTGTTTATGGAAGTTAGTTCCTTCAATTTTGCGCCTAGTTCAGTTTTGTCCCTTTCCAAAGAAGAAACTTTCAGCAAAAACTCCTGTTCCTTTGTTTTAAGGTTCGACATTTCAATTTTTAGTACTTCATTGCGTTTGTTAAGCTAGTCTATGGAAGCAGAAAACTTTTTTTCGGCTTCTGTAACCTCATCTTCAAAAATCAAGCTGTTTCTACGCAAACGCTCAATATGCCTATCTTTTTCATTTAGCTCAGTAAGAAAGCTTGCAACTTTAGAGTCAAAAGTCTTTTTCATATTTTCATCCTCGTTAAAATTGGATTGACAAGTATTTGAGCACAAAATTTTATAACCGCCCAGTTTTAGGGATTCAGCAAGTCTATCTGAGCAGCTAGGGTGAAAAACTGAATAGCAGTAAATGCAAATATAATTTGAAAACTCTCTATGTTTGCAACACTTAAAGTTTCGATTCATCTTGCTAAGGTAAAAATAATGAAGGTATAAGGCGAAATTTGGAACGTAGCTGCCGCACAAAAATGTAAACAAACAATTGGCGCGATAATATAGAAGGAGCACTTTTTCTATTTTTTCACAAGATACAGCGATATTTACAAAATAAAAACAAGAAATTGGCACCACATATATAAACAAACATTATACCACACTTTAAAAAATTTAATTTCAACTTTAAAACAACGAAATTACCGAATATTTGAGGAGCACATTTTAAGGTTACTATTCCGACTGCGACCTTAATCAATTCATTCATTCAACACACGGATAGCCGTTCAAACAAAGAACCTACTCCAACGATAGCTTCCGCCCCCACTTAAAGCACGCGACTGAAATGCAAAAATTGCAAACAGCTGGTGGAAATAACCTCTGGCTCGATTCACAGGAAATCAAGCATACAGGACTTGGCTGCAGAGAAGCTAGCGGCCCGCATAGGTTCTATTCGATTTCTATTGTGGCTCAGTCGGAGTTGCGGCCGCATTTATTATGAGCTTGATAATTAAGATAATATTTTAGCATTTTTAATATAAACTAAATTAATGGTTTCCTATCTCAAAAATTACATTTTAGAAGATGTTTTGTAATTTTTTTTGGGGAAGCACTGCTTCCCTTGCTTCCATGGACTGCACGCCCCTGATGACGAGACACATGTTAAAAAAGCGGGACAATCCCCCCTAAATCGGGGCGTCTGGCAACCCTGAGTATATATTATTAAAAAAATCAGTAAATTTCCTTTACCCGGAACTTCCCTCGTTATGTTTTTTTTTTCGTTTGTTAGGAATAGTGAAATGTGACCCAATTTAGTTCAGTACATAGTCACAGCATATATTTTTTACATATACTGTCTCTTCATTTTTATTGAGCGCCGTTTTGTTCCGTCATATTGAATTCCTACCAATAGTTCTGAGCATAATTTAAAATAAATTCAATTCACATTTAATTTTTTGGCAAAATGTATAGTCGATTGAACAAGATTGTGTTAAGTTGATTTTTAAAAAATTTTAATTGTCCCCCATTTTGGTCACTGCGATGCTTCCTTTTATACCCCCACCGGAGGCCGAAGGTTAAATCTGAGCGGCGGCCGTTGGTGGGTATTTATGTTTACCGGATGGTACTGTTGTTGTTGCGCTACTTGCGCTTGATTTTTTTGTGATTTTAGATTTGTCGATTATTATCTTCCATACTGTTGGTAGTTTTAATGATTCGTCCCTTTTGTTCAAATCACCTTGTTTTTCAATCGAATTATTCTGATCTTATAATGTTTTATATTGGCACTCTCCCTACACCCATCGAAATTTATTTTGTGGCGAGTTTCCTGATGATGTAGGAATACAGCTGAGGTTGTTTGTTTGTTTCTGATGCTGAGTTTATGTTTTTCCACTCTTGCTGATATTCGCCTGTTAGTTTGCCCCACGTACAACTTTTCACAGTCCTGGCACGGAATGCTGTATACTACGTGGTTTTCCAGTTTGATTTTATCTTTTGGGTTTCCAAGTAGTTTACCTATAGTTGTTTGTGGCTTGTGTATTATTTGTGTGGTGTGTTTCCTAAGAATTCTTCCGATTCTGTCTGTTGTGCCTTTTACATAAGATAAAAGACTTTGCCGGTTCATAATTTTTGTTGTTCATTGTTCGGGAACCCTGTGCATTAATAGCTTTCTATGGTGCCATTTGTGTAGCCATTTTTCTTTAAAGCACTAGATATTGTATTAAGTTCGTTTTGTCTCGTCTGTGTTTCAGTTAATCGCACGGATCTGGGTGTTAGAGTGTGTGTGTGTGTGTGTGTGTGTGTGTGTGTGTGTGTGTGTGTGTGTGTGTGTTGGTTATTATCATAGATAAAGCATTGGTCAGTTTGCTATAATATAGATAGGCAACTTAATATACAAAATCGATCCCGTATTTGGCTCTAGTGTTTGTAGTCGTCACAAAATAATACAGGTTGTTCCAAATTGATGTTCTGACTTAGAAGATCGATAAGTTGTAATGTTGTAAAATGTGTATGTAACTTTGGAACAAAAAAAAATATTTAGGAATGTACATACAACTACAACAATCTGTTTGACTTGTTAGTCTTAATATTCGAGAAAACGGAAAAATTTTTCTAGATTTTCCCAATTTTTTTGTCATTTGATTATTTTATAATATTAGTGCGGGTATGTTAGTGATCATTTTTCCAAGCTTTGCACATGATATGTGTCCGTATTTTGGTTTTATTATGGAGAGCAACTGAAGAAATTTAATTAGAAAAGTGGTATTTGTTTCAGCTCCTTTTAAGCCAAACTAGGGTCTGGTACGATTTAATATATCTCGATTTTTTACCTTTTTTTGGTTTTGTTAGGAAGCTTATCTTAAATTTACTATATTTAAACAAAAAAAAAAGCGTGGATAATGCGTTTTTTTTATTAAAACAAATCACAAAACTTTCCATAAATAACCAAGAAACTTCAGAAATTTCACTACTTTTCCAATGCTAAACTGTTAATTATGAACTTTTTGACAAAATACAGATTATTAATTATATGCACTGTTGCCAAACTTACTTAGATTTCTTCAAATATACAACAAATAGTATTCCTATATTTAAACAAAACGGTTTAACGATAGTTTTATTAACAAACCTGGTGCTAACCTAACCCAGTATGAATCACAGGACCTTAAATCTCTATCGTCAATGTACGCGCATATTTTGATGAACCTGGGCCACATAACAGTATACGTTTTGTTAAAAAAAAACAGTGTTTTTTTAATGTAGACCCCTAATTTTGTTGCTGCGGTACCGCGCGCTTTCTTTACAGCGACTTTAACCTAACAAATACTAAAATTACTAATGATAATAAAACCAAATAAATGCCCAATTTCCCTTTCGACACAGTATGTGTAAAACTGGTTGCCTATTTAATATGAAACTGACTCTAAATATTGTTGCTTTAATGATCGTGCCTCCGCGCTATCGTGTTCCGGCGACTAACCTGGTGCTATCCCGGTACCAATCTACCTAATTCCTTTCCACTCTTACTTGCACCAACCTATCTATATACATGAAAATATTACTGGCACATCAAAGAATATAAGAAGATTTACTTTGGCAACAGCGCTTACCGTCTGACTAAATGATATGCAGGTAAGTTAGCAGACTTTAGATACAAAACCAACTTCATTTGTTAGATATTCTGTTAGAGAATTATTCATATTCGTAATTTAAGAAAAAACAATTCTAACTTAATACACATATATATTTTAAATTTCGGTACATTTTATGCATGTGACTGTTGTTGTAAACAGTCACATGCATAAAATGTACCGAAATTTAAAATAAAATATGTTAAAAGTGCCGTAGCGTGACTTGACAAATCAATTCTACTTTGTATTATTTTGTGAAAAATTGTAATGCATTCACTTTTTGCTTAAGTGTAATAAATTTGAGGTAAGCTTCCTAATAAAACTCAAAAAGGGTCAAAAATCGAGATGTATTAAACCGTACCAAAACCGCTAAAACTAAAAATGTTAATTTTGCAATAGTAAACTCCTACATACAAATACTCTGAGAGCATCAATCTGGAATACACTGTTTTAATATTGATCGATCCACCCATAATCTAAAAAGAAACGAACAAATATAAAAAACATATACCTGAATTTGAATAAATGAAATTCAAAAATGCCAGAATAATCACAAGTGTGTTATTGTTTGTATTCCTCGTTTCCATGATAACATAGTTAATGTGCTGCCCTCCAACGCAGTGGCGTGCCGTGTAGGGGGCGAATGTTCCCTCCGCTCCTAGACGACCGGCGCCCACGGCGCCCTTCATCTACGAATACGCGGCAACATTGCTCAACTGTGGCTGGGGCGGGACGAAAAGCGCGAACACGCCAAAACTTGACTAGGTACGCCTCCAAAATCCAGATAGTTCAGTCCGCATAACCGAAATTTGCTGTATCGTGTATGCTCTAGGTTTCCTTATTATAAAACCGTTTATTTTTGGTGGATTTTTGTTTATAAAATATGAATCGTGAACAGTTTCGCTTTAATTCTTTAAAGTACTTAAAATGAGCAATTTAAATAAAACCAAAATGAAAAAGTCAGGAACTGCGTATCGCAGAGAGAAACGACAAGGTTGCTCCTTGCTGCTGGTTTAGCACAAAGAAAATGGTAAAAATATTTTACAAAAATTTCTGTCACAAGAAAAATTGGAGTAAGTACCTACCTTACGATTATTGTTAGTAATTTTGATATGTTATAATAAATTGAAAGCGTGCCTATTTTGTTTTACTTTTTTAATCTTTTATTTGAATGCAACAACGTGAAACATTTTATTTAAATATTTTGGTTTTGTCCAGACCCACACCCACAAATCGAGAGCAAGATTCAAGTAGTTCTTCCAATACTGATTTAATTGTAAATATGGAAATAGGAAACAGTAGTAATAAAGTGGAGGGTAGTTCGGCGGATAGCGTTAGTGGTGATGTAGTAATAGAGATGGAGGAAATTGCTAGTGATGATAACACCAGTAGGAGTAGTAGTAGCAGTAGTGCCGATCCTGGTGAGGGCATATTCTGTATATTGAAATAGTAGTATATTTTATTATGTAGAATAAAATTGGTTTTCGAGTAGTTTGACATTATGTGATACCTAGCTATTTTTCGAAATTCATAGGAATTTGTACAAAAAGCTACTTAGTACAAATTCCCGAGTTTAAAATATCAGGATCTTCAGAGTTAAAGTTAGTAAGCACAAAGTTCATATTTTCTAAACAAAATCAGTTAAGAATTGACGATTGCTAACTAAAAATTTGAAATACGGAGGTATTAAAAATTCACGTTAAATTTACATAAAAACTGTTAATAGATCTAGATTTCTAATTACACAAGTATTATTAGGAAAAATATTTACAAAAAGTTCTTAAAAATAAGAAACACTTGGTATTTAAGAAATTGTCGATTTTTAAATTGAGGGAATTTTTGCCAACATTTTCTACAGATTTTTTAAAGACAGGCTAAACAAAAATAAGTTAATGTATTGTTTTTAAATAGTGGTATTTAAGTACTCTACAGTCTACAGTACTTACCTATACCCAGTTGTAGGTACATAACTTTCGCAGGTACGAATGTCAAAGTTAGTACTTTTTTTTTATTTTAGATCCCGTTTCGCCTTTAAATGCAAAAGAAAATAAATCTTTGGAGTCAGAATATAAGTGATCCATACTTGGTTTAAAGATGTGGTTTTGAGTAGTGAGTTAATTCGAAAACTGGTGTCTATAGGACCCTGTCAACCAGGTCTTAACGATGGGTTTACATTGTTTCCGACAATTGACAATCGCGAATTTTAAATTAGTTGGTATAAATTGGATGGAAACATTCGACCATGGCTTATTTATTCTCCTAGAGCAAATTGTCTCTTTTGTCATTACTACTAGCTGAACTCGTCGATCTTTTGAAAAAATATGTTATGCTCGCAAGTCACTTAGAAAATGCATCCAAAGTCTCGAAATATGCCAGTAATCGAATACAAAATGAGCTCTTGGATCATCTGGCTCTTGGGGTCCTAATTGACATTGCAAATGATATTAAACAAGCAAAATATTTTTCTATTATCGTAGATTCAACGCTTGACTATAATAAAAAGAAACAGTTCTCTTTATCCTGCCGATTTGTCAATAAATTTGGTATACCAGAAGAAAGGTTTATTAAATTTATTGATATTCCTGATGGATCTGCTGAAACTTATTTCCTTACAGTGACTGAAGAACTGAAGAACCTTAATATTGACGTAAAACTTTGTCGTGGTCAGGGATATGACGGAGCTAGTGTAATGTCTGGGCATTTAAATGGGCTTCAGACTAAAATTAAGAATATTGTTCCAGAAGCTGTCTATATACACTGTTGTGCGCATAACCTTAATCTTGTTCTCATAGATGCAGTTCTAGCACTGAGGTTAAGTTATTCTTCGGTATATTAGAAAAGGTTTACGTTTTTTTACAGAAAGCTTTCCTCGAATAAATCTTTTCAGAAAATCTCAAGAACAACACTCAGAAACTTTGGAGGCAAAATTATCTTTGAAAAAACTTTCAACCACTAGGTGGGCAAATCATTCTAGAGCAGTTAATTCATTCTATGTTAATATTCATATCATTGAAGAAACTTGTGAGAAAATTCTAACCGGCGAACTAAAAAACGTTACTGCTCGACAAACAGCAGATGCATCGGGAATATTAAATATTATAGAAACTTTCGAATTTAAATTTCTGTTGTCTTTTTAGAAAACTCTTTTACAGAAAATTAATATATTATCAAATTATATGCACAATCAGTTGATATGAATATATGTGCAGCGGCAGCGATGATTGTATCTACAAAAAATGATCTAATGAGTATTAGAAATAATGAGAATTTTACAAGATTTGCAGAGAAATGTGGTACATCAACCACATTTGCTTATAAACTTATTAGAAGGTCCAAAAAGTTTTTTGGTGAGGTTCAACCCGATTGTGTACGAATAGTCCTGAAGACTTATTTAAAGTGTCAGTATTTTACACAACTTTAGACGTTTTTATTCAGACATTGGACCGTCGTTCTGAAGATTTTATAAAATTTTCTCAAAAGTTTAGTTGTTGGCCTGGCCCCTAAATACAACCGTGGGTACCCATCTTGAAGGATGGAATAGATAGCTGATTAATCTGGGTCAATGCCGCCCTTAATTTCGCTTGCCCCCCCCCCCCGCCTCTAGACCCACGGTACGCCACTGCTCCAACGAGCGTACTAAACGTAGTCTACGTAGAACGAGTATACGGGTTGCGTCATATAAGTTATTAGTGCATGGTTATTATACAGTGAAGCGAAAATAAAAAAAAATAAAAAAAACTATGTAGTTCTAAGTCATGTAAATGAATGAATCTATATCATTAGTACCCCAACCATATTACACTTGGCTAATCACCCGGAGATCAGAGAGGGCTTCCGATGCTTCTTCTTGCTGCTCGGCCTCTCTTTTTGTGTGGCCCTAGGTGTTCCGTGTAATTAGCGTTATTTTCTAATCTGATTCTTGTGTAAGCGGCGGCCGGTCCAGTCCGACTTCCCGGTTCGCAAATTAATTAAAAGAAGAAGAAGAAATATCGGACCTTCGTCATCTCGAATGCCCACGGGATTAATCAAAATGCCAATAGTATGGACGCAATACGTTAATGTCGGCTCCGGTTTATGGACTCCAACGTCAATGTAGGGATGATCAGAATCGATTCAATTTGTCGATTTTTATGTCAAAATTTGAACGACTAATTTCTGCTCATTCTGTTATCTATCGCTTTAACACGTCAACATCAATAGCAAGCCAAGATTTGTTTTTACTTTCCTCGTAAATGGGAAGTATTTTAATCGTGAAAATATCATCAAAAATGACCGCTTAATGAAATTTAAAAAAATATTACTAAAAAACGACTTATCCACTTTACCTGAAATTTTGCTTAAAAATCAAGTATTATTTAGAAATCAACTGCTAAAATATTGCTACGAAACCAAGATGAAACAAAATGACGACCAGGTATAATAATAAAAAAAAATTTACTGAAAAAATAGGTTTTTCAATGTATCTGAAATCTTGCCAACATCCCATGGTAATAAAGCCAATTAAATCCACGGCTTTGCTAAATTTTTCAGCTTAGTCGAAAGTTTTAATGACCGGAACAACAGTGGCGGCTCGCCAGGGGACGCGGGTGAAACACCGCTTCACCTACATTTTCCAATCAATTTACTAAAATATTTTTAAAATATTAAGCATTTTATAATCTACATTTTTATTATAAAAATGTAGTATGTTTTATATAAATTCACATTATTTACTTAATTATACCATTATTATCTATCAAAACTAGTACGCTATATACTCAAAAAATAATAATGACTTAAAAACGTAGCGCGCTGAACACCTTTTCGTAAGAGCGACCCGTTGAGGAATCACAATCAGCAGTAACAAATTCTGCATCAGAGTCCCCCCGCATGCCGATTTTCGCGCTTAGATTTGTTTACGGCAGTTGCCATGGCAACGCAATGGTAAATACCCGTAAGCGAAATAGAGATGGGAGCGGCATAAAACTGCTGCTGCAGACTGCAGGCGCTTGATCGCTTGTTAGAGAATTAATGTAAATTACTGCGTTCGGATCACCGGAGGCGGAAGTAGTTTTGCATCGATTGAATGGAATCGATATAGGTACATAAGTGTTTTTTAAGAACAAAAAATATATTTAAGTCTTATAAATTCTTATTATTTCCCTTATTATTATTAGTATTAAAAAACACTCCAAAGCTATGGATAATTAACATTAGCATCATAAAAAGGTTTAAAAAATAGCCTTTTTGGGCGTGGTACCCCGAAAAATTTTCGCCTGCAGCGCTATTTTTGCCTACAGCGCTATATACCTAGCTACTCTGCGCTTCACCCGTTCGTAAATCCACGAGCCGCCACTGTGGCACAAGGGCACTTTTAATCAAAAAAACAAACCAAACTACCTAAAATTTGAGCCCAAAATGATGTATGCAAGCGAGACGAGAGCTCCACCCGATGCTATTTTTCTCATATTTGCCCCTGGTTCACTTTTAGAGGATCATAGTCGCGATCCTCTAAAAGTTGACTGTTGTCTATGCCTAAACTACGTATTAAAGGTTTAACAGTATTATTTATAAAATTATTAGAGCCTACTTAATTACATGTCTAACAGAATTTTTCCAGTTTTGTGTTCACATTTTTTAATTAAATCTATTATAGAAGTACTTTGTGGGAGAAGTGCTTTCTCTGCTAATCATGGCTTTTAATTCATATTGTAACGGGTTATATTTTCCTAACAGAAATTTAGAATTTTGCTATATTTTTATTTAAGATAATATCTACAAAATATGCTTACCAGTTCCTATAATCTTCATAGTTGAAATAAGACACATATTTAATGCTTTTTTATCGTTTAATTCAATATTTAAAATCACAATCTTAGTAATCCTAGGTTAACTTTATAACAATAAACCAAGTGGTGGAGACCTCCATAGGCACATTCTTCTCATTCTGAAACAAATTATTAAAATTAGCAATTTTAGGTACAAATTTGTTACATGATTATGGAGTTGATAATTTTATGCTAAGTTAAGTAAAAGAAATCAAAGTTTACCTTGTATTCTGGTGATAGCTCTCTTTAGCTCTTACTGTATTTGTTGTTTTTCAATAGCATCAAGCCCCTTTGTAGAAATAAAGCTGATATTTTTCTGAAACTAAGAGAAAGCACATTACATAAACTTTAGTAAAAACAATAACAAACAATAAGGTTAGAAATTAGGAAAATAGGAAATCAGAGTAAAGAAAAGTTATATGATCAAACGTCTTCATATTGAAACTTACCATTGTGATTTTAACTAACATTTTGGTATATCCTAATTATCTCAAAACAAAAATAAAATTTATCTAAATTTGAATTAATTTTGAAATATCTTGATCTTCATTGACAATTGGTGGTACCAACATCAGGTTTGTATCAAAAATCTCTAGGTTTCTATCCAACAAAAAAGTGACAGGAGTTAAAAAAAAGGCAGACCATATTCTGGAACTTTTGGTTGTCTTTAGGGCATTTTTGCCGATTTTTCTTCGAAAAATGAGTCCATTCTAATTATTTTGGGTGACTTATTGTTTAAGTGTCCTATAGCTATGCTAGCTGAGTTAAAATTAGAATTTTAGTGGAAGAAACCAATTTTTCATTCCCAGTCACATGTTCTTGACTCTTTGAAAAGGCCAATATATCATTGGCCTTTTTTTTTATTTGGTATTTTGGTCCAATGTTCTTGTGTGCTGATGAAATTTAGCAGTAGCACAGTCACTCTGAAGCTAGCTTGCAGTCCCTCAGGAGTCATGTTTCAAGCTGTATGAAACTAGGCCTGCCAACCATATGTACATCCTAGATGCTGTTGTGAGATCCTCGACAGACTCTTCTACGTATCAAATATAATCAACTTCGGGTTTGATCTGTGTGTGTTGTCTTGGGAAGATACTTGACTGTCTGTTAGTGTTATTATGTGCCAAATAGAGCCAATTCCATTTTGATAATAGAATTAATATATAATGAACTTTAACGAAACACTCTAAATCATGTCTAGTTTTTAACTTTTAACGAATAGCACTCAGTACACCACACTGTTGTTTTATGAATTTGCACATTTATTTCTAAACTGGGTTAAATAGGCCTATTTCAAAAGTAATTGAATCACTGACAACTGAACAACTTAAAACTTGAATGATGTAAGTTTTGTAGCCTTTTGATTTAAGTTACAGAAGCTTGTTTTGCTACATCATGCTACATGAAATATTAATTTCGCCTACTGTAAGTACCTATTGTAGAGAATCTATTGCAGCAATCATTTGCTTATTATATATGTTATAAATTTTTCTTTGAATTAACTCTTATCACCTTCCTCAATACTTCTAAATTTGTCGATGTTGGGCTGTTGTTTCCTTGGTGTAATGGTTTTGGTCAAGATATCTGTTACCGTCGAGAAAGGAATCTTAGTTAAAAAGCACGTTCCAAATCTTCATTTTGATTATACTCTTTCCTTTAAATGACATAAACGTTTTTTACAATTTCCTTGACATCAAGCTATAAATGTTTTTGTTGAAATCAGTGGCGCAACTAGAGGGGGGCTAGGGGGAGCTTAGCCCCCCCCCGCCAAACGATTGGTGATCATATTTTGAGGACGCAAAACCGACAATAGTCAAATTGAATACTGATATATGTGGGGTAAATGTTCTAACATTGAAAAATAATGGAAGTCATTGACATAGATAATTAATTTTTGTCGACTACACATATTTAAAATAAAAATAATATTCCAGAAAATGGCAAAAATTCTCAAAGTTACTTAATTGTTTGTATCAAAATAATGTTTATCCAGTGTATGTTCAGGGTAAGCCTGGCAAGCGAGACCCCCCTTTGATATCTGTGATAGCTGAAAATAGAAAAAAGAACTTTATATAAAATATTTTTAATATTCAGCGAACTTTATTTTATGACGAGCGTTCACTATACAGAGTGGTTCAAGAAGTTAGGCGTGTCTAACTTTGCATTTTTAAATGTAACCCTGTATTTTTTATTTCAGTTTTGAATTCAGCTTGCAATTCGGGATGTTTTTTGTATAACATCGTAAATTTAATAGTTTTCGTCAAAATGATATTTGAAAAAAAATTGTAGTTTCCCTCTACGATTGTGAAGCAACTACCAGCTGCAGCCAATACCAGTAACAAGCATTGTTATTAAAATTGCACCAGTTAATATCTATTTGTAAACAATAATATTTCGATTTTAACTTTTTATTTATTAATAACTAAACAAATAATCAAGGAAGTAACAATTAATTAACGGTAGAAAACGTAAAAACTATTAAAACAATTAAACGTGATAAAACCAGTGGATAAAATTTGGGATATTAGAAAATGTTAAACTCTCAAATGCTCGCACGTGTTTCCATTTTGTTCGATACACAGTTGTCTTTGATTATTTTTCGTCACGTCTAAAAGTGTTACAGGAGTAATTTTGGAAAACACATTTCTAATCCTCGTTTGATCGATGGTAGCTGGTAGAGTTACATATACTTGTTCTTTGATATATCCCCAAAGGAAAAAATCACATGGAGTAAGATCAGGTGACCTTGCCGGCCAGTTTATACTTCCTTTTCTTTCTATCCCTTTGTTTGGATAAGTTTGATCCAAATAACTGCGAAGAATGTGGGAATAATGAGGAGGTGCCCTGTCGTGATGGTACCGTAACTTGTCGAACCTGTAGAGGGACCTCTTCCAAGTATGTAGGCAAATCGTTTCCTAAAAAATTTAAGTAAATTTCGCCCGTTAAAGTGCCGTCAAAAAAATGTGGTCCAATAAGCTGCGATCCTAAAATTCCGCCCCATACATTTAAAGACCAAACTCTTTGAATGTCTACATTGTCTCATCCAATAAGGATCTGAAGTACTGTAATAGTGCATGTTGTGTCTATTAACAGCTCCATTACTTTTAAAAGAAAATTCGTCGGTGTATAAAATATTTCTCAAAAATAGTTTATTTTCAATAACTCTCGTTTCAAGATCTCTACAAAAATTTACCCTGTTTTGGAAATCATCCCCATGGAGTTCTTGATTCAGACAGAGGTGATAAGGATGATACTTATGTTTTCTAATAATTCGGGATACTGTGCTCTGCGAAATATTCAGATCATGTGCTACTGAATAGGTACTTGGATTTAGATTGTCCACTATACTCAAAATAACATTGGTTTCATGTTCCTCACTCATTATGAACTGTTTTTTCTTACTTGTTATTACCGGTTGTTCTGAAATGAAGCAATACTTTGCGTAATACCTGACAGCTTGGTTGTCTTCTATCAGGAAAATTCATTTGATATCGACGTTTGGCTGATTTAATTTGGTTACGACATTCTGATAATTAAAATCATATCAGTTTGTTCATTTAAGGAAAACTGTCGGTTATTATTCATCTTTAATTATGAATGTAGAAAATAAATAACTCTTGAAACTAGATAACTTCGATACTTGACAGTGATAGGTAAACACAAACAAAAGAATAACCACCATAGTTACGCACATGTTTAGCCTACTATTATTAATTATCACAGGCTCAAGTTAAGACGTCTTTTCGTGATAGACAGTGACGACACGTAGGGAAACATTTTATTTGTTTTGTAAAGATGGGGTATTTCGATTCTTTTTATTAACTTTGAGGAGCATAATATTGGTCTAAATTTGGCTGTGAATTCTTTTGTAGTATTTGAAATTTTGACATCTCACTCAAATTATGGATAACAATACAAGGATAGTCAAATAAATTTAAGAGCAGAGGGGCGTTTCCCCCCAAAACCCCCCTTGAGTGCGCCAATAATAACAGTAAATTTTGATGCAGCGAGGCAAGAAAGCTATAAAAAAATGTTTCAAGTATTATTTTGACGAAAACTATTAAATTTACGATAATAGTATGTCACACAAAAAATATCCAGAATTGCAAGCTGAATCTAAAAATGAAATAAAAAAATACAGGGTTACATTTAAAAATGCAAAGTTGGACCACGCCCAACTTTTTTGAACATAGCAACTTAGACAATATCGAGAGTTTATAATTAAATCATAGCCGTCCAAAAAAATGCGGCCTAATAAAATGTAAAAACAAATATTACTAAAACTGGATAAACTGGTAAAATTTTGATTCGTTTCAAACTTGTACCATAAATAGACTTAGACTGTGTCTTAACAATTTTGATTTAGAATGCCATAGGCGTAGATATTCAGTTTTTTAAGGGTTCAAAAGAAATCATATTTTATATTTTGAGAACTCTAATCGATTATACTCAAATTGAAAATAGATATAGTTAGGGTAAATGTAACACTAAAAAATTCCTGAACTCATTGCCGCAGACTCTTACTTTTTTTTCCGATTATACATGTTTAAAATAAAAAAGAGGTAGTATTTTGAAACACGGCGAAATATGGCAAATTTATTTCATTTTTTTGTATACATTGTAGTGTTAAGAATAAGATAAACCTAACATGAAAATTTTCATGGCTTTGTTGACTTGGAAAAAATATCATGCACAAAAAAAATCATTGTTTCTTTAAAATTGGTTTTATCCTCAAATCAATATTATCTTATAAGTGTCAGGGCTTGAGCTCCCCAAAAGTCGATGTCTAGTTGCGCCACTGGTTAAAATACCACTTCCCGATGCACTATTACCATTATTGGTTTATGTACGCTACATTTTTTTACTCGTAAAAGAGATACAATACCCCCCAATCGTCGAAGAATCATTCTCCGAGATTTTTTCAGATCTTCACGTTTCAGGGTCCCTAGATCACGAAAAATATGTTTCCTCAATGCCGTCGGTCTGTCTGTCTGTCTGTGTCTGTTCGCGGCGTAGCTAAAAAACTACTTACCCGAGTGACTTCAAATTTTGGTGAAAAATTAAGGGTCGTATGGGGATGACCTGGTAACATTTTGGTAAAAATCCAATATGGCGAAACAAAATGGCGGCCTAGTGAAATGGTAAAAAATTATTATTAATTTTATTATTTTAAATTTTGCAAAATCATCTAGTATTATATTGGAATGAACTGGTAAAATGTTGGTACGAATCCAAGATGGCGGAACAAAATGGCAACTTAAAAAAATATTTAAAAATTCAACCTAAAAAAAGTGCTTAATGGTTTGATTTTAAATTGTGTGCCATAACTAATTGTGGTATAGGGATCAACTAGTAAAATAATGGTACTAATTCAAGATGGCCGAACAAAATGGCGGTTAAATAAAATGTTTGTAATCGTGAAAAATCACCCTCTCAGGTTATACACATCTTTACGTTTAAGCGTCGCTAGATGCCCAAAAATATGTTTTATCAATTCTGTCGATCCGTCTGTCGGTCTGTCTGTCTGTCAGTTCGCAGCATAGCTTAAAGACTACTTAGCCGATTGACTTCAAATTGTGATCAAAAATTAAGGGTCATATGGGGATGTTCAATTGACTTTAAGTTTTGCAGAAAAATTATATGTGAAAATGGAATAAACTGGTACGAATTCAATATGACGTAGCAAAATAGTGTTATGTGTCAATGTAAAAATTACTTATTGAATTTATTTTAAATTATGTATACCGATTTTTTTAGCTTGATAATACAATAACACTGCTCTAAATTTGAAAAAATAACAGATATTTTACTAAGTGCTCAGTTTGACATACACTCAAATACTAATAGATATAAAAAAATTACATTAGTATTTGTACTTTTATCATTCAGACCTGTATTCAGGTCGCCAATATCTATAGAGTTTTACGGTTAAGGGTACCAGCCAATGACGTCAAAAAGAAATAGACCCCGCATTTCATTCATAAAAATGAAATAAATAGAATCAAACATCAATTTGTTGTTGTGTATGAGTGGAAAAAAGACGGACTGATCGCATAAAGAATAGTTTGCGGTGAAAATTGCAACGCTGTCAGATATCTTCGCGAGGCTTACCAGTGGCGTAGCTATTTTTGAGATAATGTATTATTTACTATATTTTTTGAGCCCAAATATTATTATGGTGGATACGACAGTTTTTTGTTCTAAGATGAACAGGAACGACTTCACTTTGCAAAAGTGAGAGTTTTAATAATAACTTGAAAACAACTAATTTAGATATTATGTCGTGGAAAAGTCTGCACTAAATGGGAAACTTTATTATTATCAATTTCTCGAAAAACTTTCTTCTTGATAAAACTTGTGTGTTTGTCGAAAAAATAGTTTTCACAATATTCAACTTTAAATCAGATATACAAGGCGTTCAAAAAATATGAAAAAGTGTATTTCAAAAATTAAAAATTTTGTGACTGTCGCGACCGTAAAAAATCGTAAATAAAGGTTTAGTATTAGTTATGTCATATTAGTAATAGCTAAGGAAATATTTAAATAGAAAAATGTTATTTTGCTGATTGACCTTAAATATCTTCATAACTACAATATAAAAAATTTTACTCAGTTTATATTTACGATTTTTTATGGCCCTCAAAACTACCGTCAGAAAAATTTAATTTTTTTGAAATTGTTTGTGAAATCCACTTTTTTGAACATCCTGATCTAAAGTTTATTACTATCAAAAATATTTTTTTTGAACCACCAACTTTTATCAAGAAATCAATAATAAAAAAAGTAAATAAATGCATTAAAATGCGAGATGTTTAAAAATAAAATCATGGAAACTTTTTGGTGATTCCGAAGCACCCTGTATAATATTTTACACTATATTTGAAACTTAATTTTTTTTTATAAAAATTTAAGATTGAAAGTGCAATTTATAAATTTTCACCCGGACACGTGGTTTATAAAAATAAAACAAAGTTTAAAAGTTTGGTATAATTTTGATATAATAACAAACAACTATTATTATCGACAAAACAAAAGTAAGAGCATATTAATTTAATATTTCATTATTTATATAATAATTAAACTCGTCTATTACATATTTAATGATTCAATGACAATTTTTAAAATCGGAAATTTAGATGAAATATTATATAGCTTTATATATATATATATATATATATATATATATATATATATATATATATATATATATTTATATATATATATAAAACTTTAGGTTAGCAAGAAGCTAATTTAATATAATTGTATCAATAATTATCTGTGACAAAAGACCAGGCACGTAGTCTAGGGGGGGGTCCGGACCCCCCCCCCGCGCCGCGCGATACCCAAAAAATATTTAGGAGTTTTTACATAATTTAACCTACGAAAGTAGAATTCCAATAACTGCTGATTAGCAGTTCCGTATTGGCTCTGCTTACTACAGCTATTTTTTAAATCGAACCTCAGGAAAATTAGGGAGCGGGCTATTTTTTGAAATTCTAACTTTTTGACGGGTTTTTTAACAAGCCCAAATATGTAAATGTAAAAAATTAAGAAAGGCTACCCTAAACAAAGACGCACCTAATGATTTTTTCGTAAGTACGACAGTTTCTAACATAAATCGATAGGAAAATAAATTTCATTTTTCTTCCACAAAAATCTCCTTTCATAAACAAAATTGCCAATGCGTGCCAAGACCAAATTTATGATAATTCCAACAAAAATTATTATTAAACTTAGAGTATATGGTAGCTGCTGAAAATATCTCTTCGTGATCCAATTTCACACAATTTTGAAGTTCTTATCTTTACGTATACAAAACACGATTTAAGGAATAAGAAAATTATTGAATTTACCTTTGGGGATTGAAAAAAATTACCTCAAAAAAATATTCGATTTTGACAGTGAGGAATATTTAGAATTCTCAAAAAAAGAAAAACTTTTAAGCAAACGCTCATTAAAAGTAGTTTTAGAATTTCGAGAAAGTACTAAAAAGAAAGATGAATACATTTATGATTAAAGAAATCCAGATTTTTAATGTAGCAATATGGTTCCAGACCCTCTATGGAAGATAGCACCACATTAACATCGATATTAACAAAGTGACTACGCACTTATTTATTAAAATACTATTAAATATATGAATCCTAAAAATATTAAGCAAAAGTCGCGAACGTCCTATTTGCTCGAGATATACCTATAATTTTTTACATTTTCATAATTGCTGTACCAGCAATATTTTAATAGATATTGGCAAATAACTAGTTTTTTGCAACTTTTTTTCATATTTTGTTACACTTGCAGAGGGGACTAGCAACAAGTGAAAAAAAAAGCATTCTTCTTAATAATTTTTTCGTCATTGAATTGGTTTTGACTGGGTTGGATCCCCCTAGAACTGAAATCCTGGCTACATGCCTGCAAAAGACATATTTATGTAACGGTTCATGTGGCAATATTTATTATTAGCAATAAGCTTAGTCAGTAGTTATAATAGGGGAGCGCCTCCTCCTCCTCCTCTTCCTCTCTCGCATGTCCCTCATTCTTAACTTCCTCCCCTTTTATTCTCATTCGCATCATATTTTTTAATTTTTTCTCTTTGTTCTCCCACATTTGATTTTGCATTCTTAAGTCTTATAAATAGGTGCATCAAGATCATTTTAGTATGTTAAGGTACGAGTGACTGTTAAAAGAAAAAAATCTTTTGAATAAATCTATTAATAATAATATTAAAATAAAATGAGTGAATCAGTTGGAGAAAGAAATCGATCCATTCCGCTTCAGACAATTAGCCTCGAAGAAATTATACCAGGAGTTCAAGAAGAAAATATACCATTAGTTCGAGAAGAAAATAATGGGATTGTTTTAAAAAATTTGAATAAAACTGAGAGTGAAGAGAAAAAAGTGTTTTGTGCTATTTGTTTTGAAATAATCGAATATTATGATTCATGTAGACCAAATACATGTTCCCACATTTTTTGTTTAAAATGTATTTTAAGATGGAATGATGAAAATGGTTGTTCTATAATGGTAAACAATTGTCCTGTATGTCGCACTAGATATTACTATTTGGTACAAATCTTCAAAGATGTAATTAGACATCATTTTGTTGTAATTTTAAAAAGAGGATAATATTTTTTATAATTTGTGTTTGTGAAAACTCTGGTAACAAATAATTTTGTAAAAAAAGTAAATGTAAATATATATAATAATTGACACACATTTTTTTCCTTTTCCTATATTGAAACGACAACAATGATCTAACAAGTTTTTTAATACATACTAATTTTCACATTACATAACAAAACAATTGTTATGGGTTTACACAAAAAGTGCCACGCCCTAAAATGGCACCACTTTTGCAAATGGAAGCTTAAATTTTCTTATGGGAATTTACATGTAAAAATGACGGTTTTGATTGTCGGACCGGCATAGCCTAATCTACTACTTTTTAATTATACTAATAATATTAATATAATTTGCATCAAGTAAGAGAAAACTCAATTGAATACAGAAACAAGTGTTAACAAAATGTTATGCTAATATATGAGTGCTTCTAGTGGCAGTTGACATAATCGACACTTTTTTTTTACATATGATTAGCTATTTCATTTACAAATACAGTGTCAGAATAAAAAGAAGTATTTTGCATATAGCAATGAAAATATATAACCGCTTATAGTAACAGTTGACATTTTTTAAAATTAATATTGTTGACGTATTCTACTTATTATCTTTACAATTTATGTTTAAAATTAATATTTTTGATATAATCTACCCATTACGTTTATAACCTATATTTAAAATTAATATTGTTGAAATAATCTACCCATCACCTTTACAAACTATGTTTATTATTAATATTTAACAACATAATCTTCTATCTCTTTTTTTTCATTTTTATTGCAGTAAAAGCAAGCATGTTCAGGAATTAGTAGAAAAAGATGTATCCTACAAATAGCACAATGTAAATCAGAAGCACTAACAACATAAGCTCTTTTGTAGTGGCAGCTCACATGATCGGACTCCCCTCTCTGTAAATATCTCATGTGAATTGCACTACAAGGAAGGCAAATAGCAAATGTTCCTAGTCTTCGACTTTCAATTTTAGAGTAGCTTTGTATAACACATACATCTTTTTCTTCAAAATTATTAAATAATTCACTAGCCCTAAACTTGCTTACTTTTACGTCAGCCTCGGTTCCTAAATTTAGCAGTTGTCCATCCAAGTCCACTCCTTCGTCAATTTCCTGATCATCTTCCTCCATCTCTTCTTCTTCCTCCTCAATATAATTAATGTCGATGTTACATAAGAATGATCTTCTAACAAGCCTAGATGATTTGTCCAAAAATGAATGTTTATAAGTGATGGAATCGCCTTCCAAGTTAATAAAAATTTCTTTTCTTTCTTCAATTTGAGCGGCGTTCTCCACATTATTTTCTTCAATTTGGTCAGCGTTTCCAATCATATTTTCTGCCATCGTTAGGAGCTTTAGATTTAGATAGATATATTTGATAAAAAACAATTTTGGTTATAGCTTATAAAATAATATCGACAACTGATATTACAGCGAATGATACTGTATGATCGTCGAGTGGATGTTCTTAAGTATATATCCCATCAACCACCACTTTTACTACCTGCAATACTTAAGTTTTTTTTTTTTTTTCTTTTTTTCGCTGTCCCTTTCCCTGTCAGTTTCCTCGGGGGGGGGGGGGGGTGGCTTCGCCCCCTCCCCGCTCCGCCAACCCCCCTTAAACCCCCCTCACCCTCACCTTATCTTCTTTCTCTCCCTTCCTTCTTTCTCTTTTTTATATGTTTCTCCTTTTTCCTTCCTTCTCCTTTTTCCTTCCTTCTCCTTTTTCCTTCCTTCTTCTTTTTCTTTCCTTCTCCTTTTTTCTTTTCTTCTTTTTTAATCTAACCTAACCTAACCTAACCTAACCTAACCTAACCTAACCTAACATAACCTAACCTAACTTAACTTAACCTGAAGAGGGTAGCCCGAAATTGGGGAACTGGGATTTTAGTCTCGGAAATTCAGGGGTCCGGGGGGGGGAGGGGGGGAAGGGGGGGAGGGGGGGTAAGGTTGTTGATCGGCTTGGGAAAGTGGTTTTTAGAGATTGTCGTTCAACTTTAAGTAGGACACATGTGATTAACTTTTGCATATAAAATCGCCTCAGCGAAGAGACGAATGCAATTGATTTCTGCATTCACACTGTGCAGAGCTCGCGAGTTTTCTGGTGTTTACATTGTGTCTATTTGGTAAATTTTTATTTTTATTTCTAACATTTTTATTTGGCAAGATTTAATTCTTATATATATTGGTGACATTTTTATGTACATTTGTGGCATTTTTATTTGTTATTACGATATTTTTCATAATGGACAATTTTTTGGCATCGAGTAGCAAAATAATTGACAATGACTTTGACTTATACACATGTACTCAAATGCAGAATTTTGCAAACCAACAAAACAATGAAACAGACGTATTTACAACTAGTCAACAACAAACTATTCAGGACTTGAATGAAATTATTTACAATAGCCAAGTTCAGAATAATGCCAACAAACACAACAACGAAAAATATTTATTTACAGCTACTCAACAACAAACTCTTGACGATCTTAATGACATTATTGACAACAAAACGGACTTAATTACAACAAAAACTAAACAAACTCTTGAAGAACTGAATGACATTGACGAAACTCAAAATTCTAGCTATGAGGATATTGTTTGTTTTCAAAAATCTAATCCAAATTATTTAACATTAAAATCGCCAATTAATTCTCCGAGACCAATTTGCTCTCCCTTTTTGTTTAGTGAAAATTCTGATTCGGAAGAAGAACAAATTGATCAGAATTTAAGTTTGGCTATTTGTCCTACTAATTCACCATATGATATTGTAAATTCTGATTCGCAAGAAAAACAAATTGATCAAAATTTAAGTTCGGCTATATCTTCTATTAATTCACCATATGCTATTGTAAATTCTGATCCGCAAGAAAAACAAATTGATGCAAATTTGACTTCGGATATTTCTCCTAATAATTCACCAGTTGAACAAAATTCAATTTCGAAACCATCATTTATCATTAAAAAAAAATTTAAAATTAATAAAAAAAATAAAAAACAAATAGCAAACCTTAAGTGTCTGGGTTTCGCTATTCAAAATTTAACTAATTTGATCACAATTAAAAAGGGAGACGAAAGTACGGTGAATTATGTTAAACAGGCCTTTGACAAATTAGTTGACTCATTTGAAGAAATGGATTCATAAAGTCAATTAATTTCTATTGCTTTTTTCAAAATTTGACTATAACTAAATAAAAATGCACAATATTAATTTTATTATTATACAAAGAACTTCAAAAATGCAATTGCTTTTTTCAAAATTTGACTATAACTAAATAGAATTGCACAATATTAATTTTATTATTATTATTATGCAGAAAACTTCAGAAATGCATAAGTGTGTAACATGTAATAAAGTCTTTACTAGAAAGGATAATTTACTGCGACATATTAAAAACATGTTAACGGAAATTCCACAAAACTCAACAGTTGGTTGAAAAAACCAAAGCTTGTTAAAGGTAAGAACATTTTATTTTTCATGTTATATTTTGTAAAATATTTTTTTCTTAATTTATATAGATTCTACAAATATTGTAAAATATTGTAAAGAATGCAAGAAAAATATAAACCAAAGTCTATGGGGTGGACATCTTCGATCTAGTGTGCACAAGAACAATTCCAAAATAGGCTTAGAGGAAGGTGTTGAAATTATCAAGTCAGCATTCAGGGAACGAATAATATCTTATAGGATTTCCTCACACCAAAACTTCATAAATGTGAAAGAATATTTTCAACATTTGGAATACAAAATTGCACATCTAATAGATCAAGAACTGCAGAAACATAAATGTATCAAGCTAAATATGGAACTGTTCGGTTTCTATTTTAACCCCAGCAACGACAGCTATGATGTCAAATCTTTTAATGCGCCGTTCCAAGTCATTTGCCAGGGATATCAGAAAAAAGAACTGTTAGAGCAAATCTGCACCATTATTGACCAGAAAGCTGACGAATTTGCAGAAAGAGATTCAGGTAAAGAATTTATTTTCGATTTTACAACAGCAACAAAAAAAGTAATTTTTTAATTTTTACGTTGCAGGATGGGCTTTGATGAATTTACTTCATTTGGAAATTAATGTTAACAAGCACAATCCGCTGAGAGCCTCATCTTTTATCGAACTTCCTCAAGAGATCAAGAGACGTCAAGCTGTGATCAACATTAGGAATGATGACAACTTTTGCTTCGCCTGGGCAGTTGTGTCTGCTCTTCACCAACCACGCGGATTAGATTTTGAAACTTCATCCTACCCACACTACTCTTCTGTTTTGGATATGTCAGGTATAGAATTTCCAATGTTGCTAAAGAACATTAAGATTTTTGAAGAAAAAAATAACATTTCTATTAATGTATATGGATTAGAAATTATAAATCCTAAAAAGGGGTATGAAGTAATTGGTCCACTTTATTATTCATCGAATAAAAAAAATCAACATGTCAATTTATTGTTAATAAGTGATGATGATGAAAAAACTTTTCATTATTGCTATATTAAAGATTTATCAAAACTAGTTTCTGCACAAATTTCTAAACATCACGGAAAAAAATATATTTGCGATGGTTGTTTACAATATTTCCCTACAGAAGAAAATTTATTACAACACAATAGCTATGATTGTGATCATTTACGAATTAACCTACCTTCTAAAGAATTAATAAAAGATAAGTTTGGAAACTATTCATATGATAATATTTTGAAATTTGTAAATTATCATAAACAAATGAAAGTTCCTTTCGTGGTGTATGCAGATTTTGAATGCATTTTAAAGCCTTTAAATAATGACAATGTTGATAAAAATCCTAATACTTCATACACCTTAAAACAATATGAACATATTCCACATTCATTTGCCTATTACATTAAATGTTCCTTCGACGATAATTATTCTAAATTTGAAAAATATAGAGGTCAAAATTGTGATACATTATTTATAAATTCTTTAGAAAGAGATGTGTATAACATATACAATAAATATTTAAAGGCTCCTAAAAAAATGATCCCTTTGAACGAACTGGACAAAATTTATCATAACTATGAAAAAGTTTGTCATATTTGTAATAAACCTCTTTTAAATGACAGGGTTGCAGATCATTGTCATATAACCGGTCTTTACAGAGGTCCAGCTCATTCACTCTGCAACATAAATTACAGAATACCTAACTTTATTCCAGTTATATTGCATAATTTGCGTAATTATGATTCTCATCTATTTCTTAAAAAATTATGCTTAAACAAAGAACAACTAACAGTTATCGCACAAAACAAGGAAAAATATATTTCATTTGAAAAGCTTATTCATGTGGATAACTATTTTGATAAAAAGACACAAAAGGCTAAGAAAAAAAATATATCATTAAGGTTTATTGATTCTTTTCAATTTCTATCCCATTCTTTATCAAAACTCTCTGAAAGCTTAAAAGATGAACAATGTAAGGAAATAAAAAAAATTTTCAATGATGAAGAAAGATTTAAACTTATTCGGCAAAAAGGTGTATTTCCTTACAGTTATATTGATGATTATTTAAAATTAGAAGAAACAACTTTACCTCAGAAAGATCAATTTTATAATACTTTAACGGATGAGCACATCAGTGATGCAGAATACCAAAGAGCTGTAAAGGTTTGGCAATTGTTTAAATGTGAATCTCTTGGTCAATACTCCGACGTTTACTTACTCTCTGATACTTTACTTTTGGCAGATATTTTTGAAAATTTTAGAAGCACTTGTTTATCCACATATAAGCTCGATCCAGCTCATTTTTACACTTTTCCAGGTTTATCCTGGGAGGCGTGTTTGCGTTATACTGGAATAGAGTTAGAATTGTTAACTGATCCAGATATGATACACTTTTTCAAAAAAAGCGTTCGCGGTGGTGTGAGCTCTTGCATTTGTAGAAAATCTGAAGCTAATAACCCATTTCTTTTAAATTTTGATCCTTTAAAGCCAACTAAATACATAATTTATTATGATGCAACAAATTTGTATGGTTATGCAATGTCACAGCACATTCCAACGGGAGATTTTGTTTGGTTAACAGATAAAGAAATCAATGATTTAAATATTATGAATATTTCTAAAAAATCTAATAAGGGATATGTTTTAGAAGTTGATTTAGAATATCCTACAAGTCTACATTCCTATCATAACGATTTTCCGTTTTGTCCAGAAAACTTTAAACCGCCAAATTCTAAATGCATAAAATTAATACCCAATTTAAATGATAAATCAAAATATGTTATTCACTATCAATTATTAAAACAATGTTTGGAACATGGACTCAAGTTAACTAAAGTTCATAGAGTTTTACAGTTTTCTCAATCTGATTGGTTGAAAAAATATATAGACTTGAATTCAAGGTTAAGAAATGATTCAAAGAATGAATTTGATCGTAATACTTACAAGTTGGCAAATAATAGTATTTATGGCAAGACTATGGAAAATGTTGATAGGAGAATTGAAGTAAGACTTGTTACAGAGTGGGAAAAAAATAGAAGAAAAGATGGTGCTGAGAATTTAATTGCAAAACCATATTTCAAGGACTTAACAATATTTTCTGAAAACTTGGTAGCTATTCAAATGCAAAAGATTCAAGTTACTTACAATAAACCAATATATGTAGGCTTCTCAATATTAGATATATCTAAAACTGTCATGTATGATTTCTTTTATAATTTTTTAAAACCTCTTTATCAGGAAAATATTTCACTTTTATACACCGATACCGATTCGTTCATTTTAGAAGTCACAACTCCAAATATTTATTCTGACATGATAAAAAATATTCACAAATTTGACACATCTAATTATGAATTTAATAATATTCATGAAATGCCTATTACAAAGTCAGTTATAGGAAAATTCAAAGATGAATATGCTGGTGAACCCATTACTGCTTTCTTTGGTACTGGAGCAAAAGCATATTGTATTAAAACGGAAAACAGTTTAACAAAAAAAGCAAAAGGTGTTAAAAAAAGTGCAATTAAAAAGTTGGATTTTATTCATTATAAAGATGTTGTTGAAAATCATTCTAAAACCTTTTGTTCAATGTATGTTTTTCGATCTAGGCAGAGTTAATTAATAAATTGGCTTTGAGTTCCGAAGATGATAAGCGGTATAAAATTCCCTATAGTTTTAATACATTAGCTTGGGGACACCAACATATTGCTTTGTATCAATGGAATGCAGAACATGAAGATTTAGATATATTTATGTAGATATTATAAGGTATTTAAATTTGTTGTTTTTGAAACCAAAGTTAGTCTTCATAAGTCTTTCACAAAATGTGCATAGAAACTTTTGACAAAGAAATTGATAACAGTTATTTTAAAACATATGAAAAACGACTTTCCACTTTTAAAAAATGGAAAGGAAAATTGAGACCAGAAGTGTTAGCTGGAGCTGGCTTTTACTATACTTCAATCAATGATATTTGTAAATGTTTTTATTGTGGTATTGAAATTTTTGATTGGTTAAGTTATGATGATCCTATTGTGGAGCATAAGAAATTTGCTAGGAATTGTGATTTAAATAACTGTTTATGGAAAAATAGGAATCGAATAATTGTAACCATTCAAAATAAGTCTTCAAGCTACACATTTTATATAGTATTATTAATATCCTTATTTATGAACTTTTACATATATTTAAATTAAGTATTTTATTGTTATTTTTTTACAACTGCTTTTGCTTTCGTGGTGAAAGTATCTGCTTAATGTTAATAAATTTGGAATATAATTATTAATTTGTTTTAATGACTATCAGTAGATCTCAATTTATTCTTCTTTATTTTATTTTCCAAAATGTTTTTTATGTTCATCATCCCCCTGGCGTAACACAGTGTGAAATATGTTTTTCTAATAAAACAGACTTCACTAAGTAAATATTGTAAATTTATGAAAATTGGATTAATTAACAATAGTACAATTAGTTGGATGGAACGAATAAATGGAAATGAAAATGCAAGTAAATTTTTTAAAATCATTATCCAAATCGATCTATTTTTGATACAAATTGGATAGAAAGGTTAGAGTTTAAAAATAATCAGTTACAAATTTTAACCCCCAACTGTACCAATTATTATGACGGATTCAAAAATTATTACTTTTCCATCATTAGTGTTACATTAAACTTTGCATTATTTTTATACATTACCATTTTAATTATTTATCTTTATTACAAATTTCAAACTGGAAATCTATTTTTTCATTAATCCATTTTAATCGAAACTTTAAAGAAAGTGGGGATGAGAATATTTAAGTACAAGAATAACACAATATGTTTCAGTCTCGTTTAGTCATTATGAACAACGCCGTGGTTCATAAACCTTTGGAAACGCTTCTTAATTCAAAAATTTATTTTTTAAATAAATCTTTGTCAAAATTTGTTCTTGTTGGCATTAGTTTAAATGATTTCTCTCCAAAAATTGTAATTGGTGGAAAAACTGGATTTTCAATCGCACTAACCGAAGAAAATTGGAAAGACATTTGTGTTCATCAAGGAATTATTGTAAACAATTTCTACTTTCCTCAAGTTGATCAAACCAGTGTGAATATAAACAACATTCATCTGCAGGTTCAGAAAATAAATGATACCCCTGTTCTACAAATTACAAAAGGCCCACACTTCATATACTTAGGACAAGAGTCTTTGGACAATTTGTGGCGATTAAAGGAAATTATTGATTATAGATTATCTATACTTAAAAGGCAAGAATTCAATACATATTTCAAAATATTTCAAAATAATATTTCATCTGATTGTGGCGACTTGTGTACGCATGTTTATAATATAATAAGTCCAACAGAAAATCCTAACAGTGAAAATGTTTCAACTATGATGGAATTACTTGCTTTATATCCTGAACAAATGGAAAACAAATTGAAGCAAAATGGAACAAAACGAAAATATTACGAAGAAAACAATGAAAATGGATCAAAAAGAAAATATTACGAAGAAAACAATATCTTTTCTGGAAGAGAACAATAAGGTGCATGTGTTAGTGAAGTGGAGCTTTGCTTACAGACAAGCCCGTAGGAGTAACTTTCAGATGTGGTACTTAGATAGACTCCGTTTTGAAAAAAGAATAAATGATTGTAAACTTATTCTAGATTCGATATTATCTGAGGAACATAGAAATAAAATATATTTGACACGTTTTAATAAAAATTGTATTTGATGTTTTACTTAATAAAATTTTAGTTTAGTAAATGTGAATTTTATTTGAAATTAATTAGCACATTAAGACTTTGTAATTTGTATCAGCTAAAGCATAAAGTGAGGAACAGAAATAAAACAAATTTAACTAAAATTTAATTTCAATTTAATTAAACAATATTTTTTTATCAATCCATGTATTATATTTTTTATCAAGTCCTAACCATTTCACATAAACTTTGTTTCCTTTCCTTCTCAAAATCTTCTCAATAAGATACACATCGGTATGCTTTACTTTTAGTAATTCTTGCTCATAAAAACCACCCAGAATGTCCTGATTATCTTCGTCTTGAATTAAATATGTCCAAGGGTTTGTCATCTTAACTTCTTTAATGTGGAATATCTCATTTGACCAATTTGGTGTGTAAGCTTTTGAAAATGCCTCTCGATGCTTGCTTATTCGTACGTGATCACCCACTTTAAACTTTGGAGATTTTATATCTAACGTTTTAGCATGAGTAAATGCAGATTTCAAGATTCTATTTTCATTTGTTTTATTTACTTGTTTTGGCTTCATTCCTATTGAAGAATGTTTTGTATTGTTATAATCTTTTACAATATCCGCTAATTTATTAAACCATTTGTAATTTCCTTGAATGCTAAATATTTTCCACATATTATTCTTTAAAGTCCTGTTCACTCTTTCTACTATACTCGCTTTCAAATTGGAAAACGTGCTATAATGGTTAATTCGAAATTGTTGCATCAAATTTTGAAAATTTACATTGAAAAACTCTCTCCCTCTATCCGTTTGCAAGTTTTTTGGTGGAGTTTTTGCACTGATTAATATTTTTTTCATTGCCGCTGTTACGTCTTTTCCAGATTTAGATTTTAACGGTTCGGCCCAAACATACTTAGAAAATACATTTATGGTAATCAAGATATATTTAAATCCCTTATTAAATTTGGCATAGGGTAACATTTCAACCAAATCAGCTTGAAAAAGATCATTTAACCCTTTCACTACCACCCTTCTGCGTTTGTAGTTTTTTCTAGCAGGTTTATGTAATTCATTAACGACTTGTTGTTTAACGGTTGTCATGACAACAAACTTGTTTATTCAATTTTAAGGAAGTTCACTTTCTATGTTTTGTAATAATTCGAAATATAACTTTTATATGTTTTTTCCCATTCATTCAATTTATCAATTTGTATTGTATAACTTTTTTCATTTAAAATTTTACTAATTTTAGTAATCTCCTTTTCTAACGCATTAAAGGATTTTTTTATCTCTCCAGTTAAGAAAGTAGTTGATCTACTATCACTATTTTTTAATTCCTCCTCTGTTTTATTTAATTCTTATTCTAATTTCTTAATTACACTGGACATTATATTTTCCAAGGAAATATATTGTTGATTTTCTTCCAAAGTGAGTTGGTCAATTGTTCTACTGTTAAGAATGCTATTTTGATTTCTTTTTTTTTCATCATCTAACCTTTTTATAAAAGTTCTTAATTGTTTAATTTTTTCCTTGTGTTTTTCAATTATTACTTCTCTTATATTTGTTTCCATTATTTTATTAATTTTGTTGATATCATCACTTAATTTTTTGTCTTCCTTTTTAACATGTTCATTTAAAAATTGCAAATCTTTACTTATTTGATTTAGCGTTAGCAACTGTTTATTAACGTTTTCAATTGAGGTATAGCATCCTTTAATCTGGTTTTCATACTTTAAAAAATTTTCATCAAAAACCTTAAGCTTTTTAGCAAAGATTTCATTATTTGTTTCATTTTCACCTAATCTCCTTTTTAAATTATTAATGTCACTTATTCTCTCTTGATTTTGTTTTGAAATATGGCGTCCAAATTTATCAACTGTCATGTTGAGCTTTCATTAAACAATAAATATGATTATATTTGATAGCTGTTATTTATAGTATTACTTTATCTTCTCTTAATTCTTCAATAATAGAGATAATCTCGTGACTATGAGCATTATTTCCCGCATCACTTGATGAAATTAATAAACGTAGCCTATCAACAATTTCGTTAACATTATTCCAGTATACATAGTCTGTATTTGATCTGTTTGTTTTCAAAATTAATCCCTTTCCTGTAGATTTGGCTCTAGTTGTTCTAAACGGAGGTTTTGGTTTGTTAAATGCTGTAACTAATCTTGGCAAGGTTTTTGTCTTTGTAATCCCCTTTCTTTGTAAATATGGTCCTATTATTGTAACATATTTGTGTGATGTATTTCCTTGAACTTGTTCATTTGAATCAAAATTCCTACGATATACATTTGTTTTAGCTAGAATGTTCATGTAATTATCTAAATCTTCCTTCTTATAACCTTTCGGTTCTTTTTTGAAAAGCAATTCGTATAAACCTGGCGTGCCTGTGTACGTTATTCCTCCCATTTTAATGTCTTTTCCAATAATTTCTACCGGTATCTGTGTTAAGCCAAAAGAAAACTTATCCGTTTCGAGGTCATGAACTATTCCATAATAATGGTCAAATTTATGTTGTGTATCTTTCACACCCTCATCAATATATGATCTGGGTAATTCATGAAAATCTGCTAAGTAATCTTTATATGATGGTGTACCAACATAGGTTTGAATTATTTTTCTAGTTTGTTCCAATATGTCTGACAAGTTTAAATTTGTTGTTGTGTCACTAGAAGGATCTGAAGTTTCTGCTATAACAGTTGATGACAATGGTTGTACTACAGGAGAGGAAGAAGTGATACTACTGTCATTTAAAAATGTTGGTAGTTCTGTAGGGAGTGACGGAGTTTTTCCTGTTTTCTGAATATTTTTCGTCGGAGTTGATGTTTTATAAAGCTTTGTAGGTGTTTTGAAATCTTCATACTTTGAAACTCTTTCTTCTTTTAAATCGAATGGTTCGGATTTACCAATACTTGAAATTAGCTGTTTAAGTGGTTGTGTTATTGGTCTATAAGTTTGTTCTAATTCGGACTGAGCAGTAGAAGTAGCTAATTTCAAGCTTTGATATTTCTGCTTCACGGCTTGTCTCGATCTTATTAATTCTCGAGCTAAACGTTTATCCATGCTGTACAAGTTTTAAATGAAATAAAACTGCAAATTTTTTACTTTTATAAATATATAAAGGAATCGAATTTACTCCTATATCTGCCGTGATTTACTTCACAATCTTTGTCAATTACAAGAAAGCCATATGGATCCATCCAACAGTTAGCACAAATATTTTTAAACTGATCAAATGTCATATCCAATATACAGTGGTCATTATATATATGTTTTAAACTCAAACAGTCCTGTTTAAATAAAATTAATAAGGTTGCATTTTCTCGAATTAGACGTTTATGGATTGAGGAATATCCTTGAAAAATAAAAAAACAATCGGTGTTTCTATGCCTTCCATGCGTGAAATAGTCCCTAATAATAGATTGATTATGACAAGGAATATCATCAAAAATGATAACGGAATTTGGCTTTATCTCATGAGGTGAAATAATGTTCTCATCGCTATCATATTCAAAGTATCCAATTTCTTTCATAGGTTTTAACAACTTTCTTAAATATTCATATTTTGGTTGATCTAATGACTTTGAATAAACATAGACATTTTCAAACCTAATTCCATTTGGATGCTCGAGCAGTGTAAGCATAACGTTGGTTTTACCGCTACCACTGCAACCAACTATAAGCCCTCTTTTTGAACCACCGCAAAATAAGTCACCATGCTTTCTCAACTGTTTACTTAAAATTTTTTCATCATGATTATTTACTGGTAATGAGAATTTTTGTTTTTCAATCCTCATTCTTAATCACACTAGTAAATATTTTTAGCTGTAAAAGTATTTATACCAGAAAAATGTCAATGTGCTTTTAGTATAAAAAGAACTTCAATGACTGTGGGTCGCCATAAGTTGAAAAAAACTATTACAACACGTAATAGAAAAGGCTCTGGTTTAGTAAATAAATTAATTAGCAAACTACCTTTCGAAGTTCATATACCAGGATATAATTATTGTGGTCCCGGCACCATCTTGGAAAAAAGATTAACTAGAGGTGACGTTGGTATAAATCCATTGGATTCCGCTTGCAAAGAACATGATATATCTTACTCTCAGACTGAAGATTTATCAAAAAGACACATATCTGACCAAATATTAGAAAAAAAAGCCTGGGATAGGATAAAAGCTAAAGATTCTTCTATTGGTGAAAAAATTGCAGCTTTAAGTGTTGCAGGAATAATGAAGGGTAAAAGAAAGTTCGGTTTGGGATTAAAAAATACAAAAGGGGGTAAACTTAAATTGAGAAAAAAACGTATCATTCGAACACCCAAAAAAATTGGAGGATTTCTACCTCTTTTGTTTCCCATTCTTGGCGCCCTGGGTGCACTAGGTGGAGGCGCGGCAGGAATTGCTAAGGCAGTAAATGATGCTAAAGCAGCTAAACAGCAACTAGAAGAAATACATAGACATAATATTGCAATGGAAAATGCTTCTAAAAAGGGAAAGGATTATATATTAGACCATATAAAGGAAAGGGACTATTTATTAGACCTTATAAAGGAGGATCCGTCAAAATGAAAGCAATCAGACAAAAAAAAAACTCAAAATAAGTTTTCCAAAAAGAGCACTTACGAACAATGATATTATTAAATATGTAAAGCTGTTAAAAATAACTGGCTTTAGAGGTGTTTTTATGCTCGATGAACTTCCAAAAAAAATTAATCTGAAAGAATGTGGTATTGTAAATTTGGATAAAAAACAAAATAAAGGATCTCATTGGACTGCTTATATTAAAAATAACAAAAATGTAATATATTTTGATAGTTATGGAAATTTAAAACCACCTTTTGAACTTCTCAAATATTTTAATTCGAATGGCAAAGTGGATGTATTTTATACTTATGAAAATAAACAAAAATTTAATTCATATAACTGTGGTCAACTATCCCTAAAATTTTTGCAAAAAAATATATAAACTCATTATTTATTGTAATATCTCATTAATAAATAAACTGCAATGTCTACCACAATTGCCATATCAGGAAACAGTTCTGTTTTGTCTGCTGATTTTAATCCGCCCATATATTTAGAGGATGAAAAACAATATTACCTGGGTTTAGCTGATTTTGAAACGTTTATGACTATCCCCAATATAAAAGAAGGATATAATAAATTTTATATAGATAAAAAAGTAATGGTTATTCCCGACGGAACTTATGACATTACAGATATAGAAACATACATAAGAGAAAGTATAGAAGATTTATTTCCGAATGAAAAAATTTTTTTTCTTTTAAAAGCAAATGTTAATACTCTAAAAACTTTTTTAATGTGTAGTAGAATAATTGATTTTACCAAGGAAGATTCGATAGGAAAAATGTTGGGTTTTAATAGCAGGATACTAGAAGCTATGAAAGAGGAAGAATCAGATAATGTTGCAAAAATAACTAAGGTGAATGCTATTTGTATTGACTGTAATATTTGTGTCGGTTCTTACAATAATGGTAAACCTGTTCATATTATTTACCAGTTTTATCCAACTGTAGCTCCAGGGTATAAAATAGTTGAATCTCCTTTGCCCATTTTGTATTTTCCAGTTAGCGTCAAAGCAATTAACAATATAACAGTTAAAATAGTTGATCAAGACGGAGAACTTATCAGTTTTAGAGGAGAAACTATAACAGTAAGGTTACATTTACAAACAAGTGAAATATAAAATGGTTGTTAGATATAATAGAGCCCTTGGGATGAGACTTGCCCCTACCACTATCAACAAAGTAAAAACTTATAAAAAGAAAAAGCCTAAACAACAGTTCAGTATCAAATCCAACACCAACAAGTTAAGACGAGATAATCGTAAATTTCTCACATCCTTGGGTTTCACTGTTTTAAAATAATGAACATATTAAACGTAAACGAAAAGCTTTATGTAGACAATTCCATCGTCAGTTCTGAGCTTCACACATATCAACCATATATTTCTTCAAAATTCGATTACAATGATGAAATAAGGATCCCAATTCAAGAACTCGATGCTTACACTCTACCATCAGATAGTTTACTTTATATCGAAGGAAAATTAACTAATACAGAAGGTAAATATAAGAAAGAATTGCTATTTATTAACAATGGTATAGCTTTTTTGTTCAGAGAAATCCGCTATGAACTAAACGGAATTACTATAGATTCAATAAGAAATGTTGGATTAGCATCAACCTTAAAAAGCTACCTTTCTCACAATACCAACGAAAGTTTAAAACTGGAAAATGCAGGTTGGTTTCCACATCGGAAAGAAGGTGATACAATTTTAGTTGATAATGATGGAAAATTCTCCGTATCCATACCACTAAAAATGCTTTTAGGATTTTTTGAAGATTACAGAAAAATTATTATGAATATGAAACAGGAATTGGTTCTTATTAGATCAACTGATGATTGAGATGGTGTTATTTTCAAAGAAGATCCGGCACACCTTGTTACTGCTCCTGACACTCCATTGGTTACTTTCGATAAAATTTATTGGAAAGTTCCTCACATTCTAGTTGATATGCCACAACAACTTGCTCTATCAAAAATATTAGAATCAAATAAAGATATATTGATAGGATTCAGGAGTTGGGAACTTGTTGAATATTCTTCTCTAACCGAAACAACCCGTCACACATGGCCGGTAAAAACAACTAGTAAACTAGAAGCTCCTCGTCATGTTGGGATTGGCTTTCAAGAAAACAGAAAAGGGAAAATTGTTAAAGATATGAGTAAATTTGACAATATTACCTTGTCAAATATTAGAGTATATTTAAATTCTGAAAGATATCCTTATCACGATTTGTACTTAAATTTCGAAGAAAACAAATTTTCTGCTTTATACGAAATGTTTGCCAACTTTAGACAGTCTTACTATGGTGTTCCAAATGAACCCATTTTTAATCCTGAACAATTCAAAAACATTAGTCCTATTACACATATTGATTGCTCCCATCAAAAAGAAACAATTCAAACGGGATCCGTAGTAATGAGAATTGAATTTGAGACACACAATGCAATTAAAAAAGATACTTCTGCTTATTGTCTTATTTTACATGACAAATTATTTAGCTACAACCCTCTTACTAAAATTGTGAAACAATTATAAACTTTATCCCCACTATTTTCATATTTCGATTTAATTTAAAGAAATTTTCAAAAGCCTTTAGTTTTAATCATGACATCAAAACTACAACTACAAATTGAAAAATTTATTTTTAAAATTGAACAACTGAAAGAAGAAATTGCAAATTATTCAAGTAAAAAAAGTCTCATTAAAAAATTTGCTGCTTTGAAAATATGAGATTGGTTATAGATATTCAAGGATTCAAGGATGAAAAAAATAAATTTATACCGAAAGAGCTTGCAGCTTTTGATGGTTATGAAATGACTCATTACATTTTTAAAAAGCCTTTTCCAATGGAGTTTCTTTCACCTGATTGTCACAAGCAGGCGGTATGGTTAACGAAAAATTATCATTGTATACATTGGAATAATGGATTTACTCCATTACATCATTTCCCAAAAATAATTGAAACACTTACGAAGAAAGCAGATTTTGTTTTTGTAAAAGGAAGCGAAAAAAAGGATTTTATACAGAAATATTCTAAAAAGCATGTGATTGAAATAGATGAACAACCAGCGCTAAAGCTAATGGAACCAAAATGCTTCTATCATTCAAAATCACCTTGTATGTGTGCTTTGACAAATGTGTTATTTTTATATGACAATTGTTTTATGAATGAATAAAAATATAAAAAAAAAACTTAATTACCTTTTTATTTTGCATTAACCAACCATGATTGAATACAATTAATATGATACCTTAAATCTAATTTTCTAAATTCATTTAAAAGTTCATACTCATTTTTATATTTTAAATAATCATTACAAAATTTAGCGGCTAATTTACATTGTTTCATTCGATCTATATTATTAACATATGCTGACAAATCTTGTGCTTCTGCGTCTTCTTCGCCTACAATTGATAAATATTGGAAGTATGCAGCAGATATAATAAACTCTTCATACATTTCAGTAACCATTTGCTCCATTGTAAATATTATTAAATTTATTCTTCCTTTTCAATTTCTTGAAGAATAGTATCCTCGTCAATAAATTGCTTCAAGTCTTTTAAATAGTAACCAAAGCCAATATCTTTTAGATCTTGAATAAGTTGAAAAAAATTTAATGTTTCAATGTATTTGTTGCAACAGAGGGCAGCCTTTACGAATTCCTCAGATTGATTACAATAAAAGTCTATCCACTCCGGACCACTTGCCATACAATATGAGAAATAGGTTTTTGAAAGATTACTAAATTTCTCCTCTAATAATTTAACTGCAATCAGCAACTCAGCCATTTCATTTATTTAACATAATATTTTAAATATGTAGGGGGACGTCTCTTGCGAATAGGATTAACTTTCTTTGATAATACCTGTTTTTTATCTTCGTATAATTGAAACCTCTTTTGGGTTGCAATAATAGCAGGTATAAATTGGCAATCTTCTCCTATAAATTCTATTAGGTGGCTTAATTCTCCTACAAAGTATGATTTCCCAAATGTATTGAAAAACGTAGTAAGGCTTATAATTCCTTCTAAATAATCATCACAACAGTCAATTGCTTTCAAATAATCTCGTTTCAGTGGATAAAACAGCTTGGTGTATTCATCTTTCGAAATCACTTCAAAGAAATTGAGATATTTAACTTTTAACTGTCTGATAGTTGTAGTTAATTTTTCGCGATTACACATAATTCACTTATTACTTGACACATTTTTTCTTTTTGTTTTATACAAAATTGGTGGAAAAATTCAAAAATAACTTTTTACGCAACTCGAGCACAGCTTAGTAAATGTGTCTCGGCATACTAAAATGATCATGATGCACCTATTTATAAGACTTAAGAATGCAAAATCAAATGTGGGAGAACAAAGAGAAAAAATTAAAAATATGATGCGAATGAGAATAAAAGGGGAGGAAGTTAAGAATGAGGGACATGAGAGAGAGGAAGAGGAGGAGGAGGAGGAGGCGCTCCCCTATTATAACTACTTTAGTCATTAAAGAACAAGCATTTCCATAACAAAATACATCCAATAAAAGGGTGAGTTCTCATTACTATTGTTACTAAAGATGAAGATAAAACTAAATTTTGTTACATAGACCCACTTTGTGTTTTGATGTCTATACCAAGAGTATAATGCAATATTTAATACCTTTCTTTATCAGCTTATCACCGACTTCATAGGAAATATGTAATAAAATATAATTCATCACTTTTTAATGCAACCTATTTTTTGAAATCGGGTTTGTTTTTCAAAACATTTTGATTTCACCCTTTTTCCAACACATTTTAGTTCTATTTACGCGAAGTTAGGTAAAAATTTGGGTCCACTACTTTTAAAAGTTTGCCAGGCTCGCGGCAAGTAATATTATATAAAAATGCACCACCTTTACATGTATTGGATCTATTCATATTTACAGAAAATCAGCAATAAACATGGCCCAATATTAATATGAATGCAAAATTGAACTTCGTGTCCCTAAAAACCAAAAAAACTATATTATGAAAAACAATATTTTTACAGTATTTATCCCCCAATTTACCCCCTTTTTTCCCCACCATCCATCTTCCCCGTTATACATTTCACTTATTGACAATATAAATATTTTGTGCCAAGATGTTTAATATTTTTAACATTCATTATAATATATTATATTATTATTTATATTACCGAAATCACCTTATAAAAACAGATTCTCCCTAGTTGGGATAATGTACCTCAGGATGGTATTTATTTACTTTTTTGATTACTTATTTTTAAAAACCAAATGTTTAGGCAATAAATTAAAGCATTTCAAATTCATTAAAGAAAATCTATGGTAAATGAAAAATTGTAAAGTAACGCTATTGCGCTATTTTCATTATTTGTATATGCTTGCTATATGAGAATTCCGACACTACCCTAAATATTCCTTGAAAATTTCATAAAAAATGCAAACCATCCTGGAGTAATTAATGATAACATAAAATAGTGGGTCTTACAGCTTACTCAGTTAAAATTTAGTACCTATGCTTTACCAAATAGTATGTTTATGTTGTTTATTAACCCCTCAAAAAAGGTGATTTGATAAATTTTAGAGGTATATTTGAGACTTTTCACAAATATATAAATTAGCAAAACGCTGTACTCCGTTTATCATCAGTGTCTTCGACTTTATAGATAAATTGAAGTTATAAAAAATTAATTTAAGCCCAACGGAAATGTGCAATACAAAAACAATACTTCATTTACAAATATAAGAACGCTATTAGACGGTGACTTGACCCTTCAACTACAGCACTGGTATGACATATCTTACTTACCTTCGAAAACAAACTTCTGGGTTTAAATCGTTTCTTTTTCTGCAAATAAAGCAAGTTCGCACCATTTTCTTAAAGTTTTTTAAACAGATTCTTGAAAATAGCCACACAAAACACTTGGATTTCTGAAAAACACTTATTTCACCATCTAGAACAATTACAACGTCGCGCATCAAATAGGTCGAAATTATGAATGACTACGACCGTCTTCGGCGTTTTCCGAATGATCCCGAAAGAAATCTGTAGTATACTCGAAAAAGGTAGAATTCCGACGTTGCCGATTATTCTGGGCTTTATTTCTTGAAATAAGGAATAATAATTACAGAAGATTTAAATTACATTTAAAACAGATTCGGTTTGAGTTATATATAATAAGCTATTTAATTATCCGTTTTAAAATATGGGAATATATGGGATTTCTGGAATTCCTTGTTTATTTAGGTAATAGTATAAAGGATGATATTCGTTATAATCTGGCCACAGTAACGGTTTGGCAAACCAGGGTTAATGTTGGATTCCTCCAAAATGTAAACACCTGGGTCTATGTTGTTTCCATGTCGTTGGTACCAGCAGCCAAGAAATCAACGGAGACGGACTTCCAGTAGAGAAAAACCGTCCCCGGTATAGGAGTATATCTAATATATTTATATACATAGTACATATTCTATGCGAAATTAAAATGCCTTAGGGTACCACGACGGAAAAAAAATGGCAGAAATAACAGCGCATAGGTCCGAGGTTACATATTCGCCGGCCGCGTTTAATAAAGACACATTTGCTCGAATCGCCGGTTCCGATTAATCCGGGGGATTAAATAATTTCAACGGTAAATGACGTAACCTTTCGCACATTATTTAATCTAAACTCGAGGTGTTAACGTGACCCGCTGACTACGATGGGAAAATATAATTTTAACAGTCATGGCGGCCAATAACGTCTTATCTCGTTATCGTCATCGGCCCGTATGACAATTGTGTGACGGCCAGCAGTTCGATAACTAAATATCCACGACGCAGCACAGTGGTTTCCCGGAGACCATTTATGGCCAATAAGGGTTATATTAAAAATACCTTTAACCTAAGTAAATATAATATTAAAATATACTGGAAGGTCCAGTAGGCTTAAACAATAAAAAACACTGAAATAAAAGAATACCTACAGCTATCAAAACGAAGCGTCTTTTCAATGTTTGACAAACAGGCTCTTAAAACACATTATTTTTCTATTATATTGTTTAAGTTATTGGTAATTATTTAAGGTTATTTGGAAATATATTAACAAAATTTGATATGGAAGCTGCAGAACAATTTAAGTAAAACTAAAACGTTAATTCAATGTTTGATTTTCACTTCATAGTAGCTGTTTTGATGGGTTGTTTTATTCGTGGTTAAAAATGTCTGATATATTTAAAACGTTTTTCTTTGGTAGAGAAAATTTATGTTTTCGTCATCAACCGGTTTTGCAACTTATGGTGTTTTTAGTAGAACATTATCTAAAGATATTTCTGAGAAATGAAATAGCTGCCGCTTTTTGCCGCTTTATGAGATATCAACACTTTTATGTTGTTATTCATTAGTAATAATGTTTGCTACAATAAGATACATCGTACAGTAAAAAAAAAAAACATTATTATTCAAGATTTGTTTGCTTAACCTTTCAGAGTTAACGTGCGGACTGTGAGTCCACGCGATTCGAAATTTGCCGATTCTATTCGAACGTTTCCGTTCTGACGGCCATGCCGCTCAGTACCTACGACATCGGGAGTCCTTGATGTAGTATGAAAAGTTCAATCGTGTAGAGTGGTTTGTTTTTGAGTGCAGGTTAGATGTGAAGTGACAGTCCGCACGTTAGCCTTTTCTGAATATTTTTAGAAATTTTCTGTCGTTCAAAAGGTGATCAATTCTTCAAGTTGGACTGTTTTATAACTATAATATAGAGATATTTTTGAACTATTACCGATATGGGTGATTATGAACGAGAACAAGAATACCTTAAACAACTATACGAAGAGGTTGAAACTGACGTCGAGCCAGATGACGACGATGTTAGTCTGGAAGACGACAATGTCGAGACCCAGGATTACGATACTTATTACGAACAAGATATTGAACCGGATGAAAATATAAACATTCTAAACATTGAGCGAGGTGGGACATCACAACGTGTTGCATATTATCTGGCAAAAGACGGCCGAACAAAGTGGAAGAAACATACCTCAAATCGGCAGGTAAGAACACGTGCTGAAAACATTATCAAGTGTCTCCCTGGAGTGAAAGGAGATGCCCGGAGAGTAAAAAATGCCGCAGAAATATGGAACCTGTTTTTTACCAATGATATGTTAGAAATCATTGTGGAGAATACAAATATTTATATTCGTATGGGCAATTTCAATCCAAAGAACAGAACAGCTAAACCAACTGACATTCTTGAACTGAAGGCACTTCTGGGATTACTCTATATATCGGCGATGTCAAAAAATAATCACGTCAATGCCAGTGATTTATTTTGAACCAACGGGACCTCAATGGAAATATTTCGATTGACTATGACTCTTGCCAGATTCAAATTTCTACTAAGACATATTCGCTTTGACAATAAAAACACACGATTGCAGCGACATAAAGATGACAAGTTGGCACCAATCCGGGAAATTTTTGATTCTTTCAATTCAAATTTATGTAAATATTTTTCTCTGTCAGAACTTACAACGGTGGACGAAATGTTAGTATCATTTCGTAGAAAATGCGGATTTCGGGTATACATGCCTAACAAGCCCAATAAATATGGACTTAAAATATATGCGCTAGTGGATGCAAAAATGTTCTACACCGCAAATTTAGAAGTTTATGTTGGCCAACAACCTCCTGGACCTTATAAAGTTCAAACCGATAATGTATCTCTTCTATCTCGGCTTTGTCGTCCAATTTCACAAACAAGCCGGAACGTCACAATGGACAATTTTTTTACAAGTATGGCAGTGGCCAACACACTCTTGGCAGAATTTAAACTAACGATACTTGGAACAATTAGGAAGAATAAAAAAGAACTGCTTATAATTGTGCAAGGTCGACGCGTCGATGGCCAATGGTCATATTTTATTCTGCATTGAATATAGCTGGTATAAATTTATTTATCATTTTCAGCAACTCACTTTACTTAGACAAAACACCCAGAAGAATATTTTTGGAATGCCTTGGCATGCACCTGATAGATGGCCATATACGACGCCGTGCGTTAAATAATCGTATTCCACGTACCATTAGGTTCCGCCTCAAGGAAATATTAGGCATAAAGGAACAAAACTTACTACCAGTTGCTCCAGAACCTAGTAAAGGACGATGCTCTTATTGTGACAGAAAGAAAAATAGGCCTACAAGATTCAGCTGTACACACTGTCGCAGATATATTTGTTTGGAACATGCAAGGAACATCTGCAATGACTGTTTGGCTGATTCAAGTGACGAAGATTAGTACTTAGAGTTACATCTAACTAATGTCAAATTTGAGTTTTTTGTATTTCCCTAGTTTTCCTATTATGTTTTTTTTTTGTGAAAAAAGTCATTTTCACATGCTTCCATATTTAACTTTTTGATAAATCTATAAAAAGCAGTACTATGTTTTTTATTACTCCAATTTTTATATGTTCCCTTGAAATTATATATAACTTTAGAAATTTACAACAGAAAAAATTGAAAATAGTCAAAATATGTTCAGATGGGATAACTCATAAATTTTATATCAAGTGCATTTCGATGTTTGAAGTTGTAATATTTAATTAAGATTTATAAAAAAATGCGGAGTGTGAGTCCGACGTTAACCTTCATGTCACATGAAACCACGTTACCTTTGAAAGGTTAAATAAATTAAAAACCTACAGTCTAACATACTAAAAGTCTCCATTCCTTAGTCATCGATGTCTGTCATTTCTAACCTCCAAATGTCATTGGGAAAAGATTGTTCTTGTCTTGCTTTTGTGCAGCTCTAAATTTGGAGATTATTTTACCTTCAATATCGTAGACAGATCACGTGCTGCACAAAACGACATTAGCTCCGTAAAGCCGTGACCTGTCAACGACATTGGAGGTAACATAACCTAAAAAAAATGTTTTTTTACAGAACCCCAAAGAGTCACAATCATTCAGAAGTTAGAGATCTTTAATTTATGGTTTGAAAATAAGAGAAATTCAATTGAAAGAAGTTTACAATGAAATTTGCAATAGAATAAATATTCGAACTCGATCAACAATCAGTTTAAAAAAATAATTGAAATTTGCGACCAATTAACAAAACGAGGTAATTTTTTGTCCACAAATGAATATACTACAAACCCCGAGTACTTCTTTTGGAAGACCAGAAAAATCGTTTACAGAAAGAAGTAATAGGTCAAAACGAAGAAAAATTCGAGAACTGGCAGATACATACGACAAAAATCAATTGAAAGGTGCGTTGAAGTTAATTTTAAAAGAAGAGCAAAAAAAGGATGACCCAAATTTAATTAAAACAGGTCTTGAAACTACACCAACCCGATCAGCTAAAATAATGAACACTTGGAATAACAAAAAAACTATCAAACCATATACAAATGATGAAGCTCTTAGCCTGATAATCTATACTAGGATGTCCAAGCATAATTATCAAACTATTAGAAGAGACGCTAAGGAAAGAAACTTCGATGTTTATCCCTCTTATAAAAAAAATTTGGAAGCAAAGGTCAATTGTTATCCATCTTCTGAACATATACAGGTTACCGAATTGGATGCAAAGGTTCAACTACAGGCGCTTTTGAATCACTTGTACCCCTACAATTATTTTTAGTCTCTGAAGTTGATCCAAATATAAAAAAAATATTTTGGCAAAACCCTTGGCCGTCCTACACTAGATATAGAATATGGAAGACAATTCAAAAGGAGACAAATGTCACGAAAAAAACAAATGTGGTTGCTTGCCATGGAACGAAGCATAGCCTACTCATAATAACTAATTCTTTATTCCAACCTCCGAGTCTAAACCAATTGTATGAAACAAAAGCTAGGTCAGAACGGGAAAAGGCAAGTGTTAAAGAAAGAAAGAAATTCAAATCCGCTTTAAAAGCGAAATGGGATTGAATATAGATACAGTGAAGCCAGGGGGAGTGGAATTAGCAATGACGGGAATACGGCAAGAAGATTTTTGCCGAACCATCAGTAACAGCTAACATCTTAAATATCGACGAAGAGCGTGTAAATCGTTGTGCGTTCATTTTGCAAGCTATGTCATCGAGATTTCCAATTGATGACTAAAAGACCTATAAAACTACCGGAACATTTTACTTGAAAAACATCAAGGACACAATTGATTGATTCGCTAATCACAGGTTTAAGGAAAATGCCGAAGAAAAATAAACAAATGTTTTTACCCGAAACAAAATTATTTAAAGAACATTTACCATCTATGGCTCCTAAATATATTGATTCCTCGGATTCTGAAGATTAAATCAATGTTTTATATTGTTTTTGTTTGTTTTTTAATAATTACTTCATTTATTAATACATATTCGTAATATACTTTCAAATATTTTATATTTTTATTTTGTTCTTGTTGATTTAAGACACAAATTTCATTAATTATTATCACTGTATTTAGTGACGTAAATAAAAAAACTTCAATGGTTTAAAAAAACATGTTCTTTTAAAACATAACATACACATAAAATTTGATAGTTACGTAATTTAACCTACCAGTTAAGATTATTACGACTTTTCGTTCGAATATCGGACTCCGACACGTGTTTTTTCCTGCATTTGCACACAAAGGGAGACAAAATATACATCTTACATCCTAAAAATCAGAAGAGTGAATTTTTTTGGAAAGCATTCCAGGATTACAGAAAAATAAGAGTTTTTTTCCTATTTCATGCTACTATTCTTAATAGTTATAAAAGTTTATGTTTTTGAATAGTACGTTTTCTTTCATGTTTTTTACATTAAAAAAAATCTAGTTTTTTTAGCTCAGAATAGAAAAACGTTTTTTGTACAGGGTGTCCGGATTTGGTTGCAAAAGCAGGGTATCTCGCTTATTTTTAAAGATAGAACCTTGCGGTTTTCACGGACCTGAGCTAATTTTTTGTGAAACTCATGAAGTCGTAAACAAAATTTTCATAGCCTTCTTCGTTTATGAGATACAGGGCGAAATAGAAAATTTTGCATTTTGGGACCCCCTCGTATCTCGGTTATCCTTTAACTTAACGCAAAGGGAAAAATTGCTGCTTATGCAGTTTTTTACGCTGGATCCAGTGGCGTAGTCATATTTTTCATTTGAGTTGTTATTTTTTAGATATGACCCAAAGTTATGTTTTTTTAAATGGGACACCCTGTATATTTGTCCAGAAATTGATTTGTCCTTTTAAAAGCTTCTCAAAAATATATAATAGTATGGGTCTATTTTAATAAACAACAACAAAAATCCTAATTTTTATAATTATCATCCCAAATTTTGCAGTAGGCCATGCAAAACAATGCTGTCTTTTATTTAAAGTCGTTAACAATATCTACATCCTAACAACAAATCAAAATAAATATGTAATTAAATCTATTTATCAAAATATGTATTGATAATTTCGCACCAAAAAAGTACCACCTACCTAGATTTATATAACACAAGAACAAAACAGTAATAAATTATTATGTAACAAGCCTTTCAGCAAAAATCAACTGTCGTATAAGAACTACAGTAACCAAGGAAATCAAAAGAACTGTTCAAACTGATTTCCATTTTGTTCTATGCATGCTTCGCACAATTTTCGTATTCGTTTTAGGGAATTAAGCAAATTAACGGGATGATTTTGTAAATAGCGAAAATTTTCTCTTATTGCATTTCCTAAATCTTGGACACTATCATAGTGGTCTTTATAAATTCTATTTTCCAGATATCCCCATAGAAAGAAATCTAAAATCGACAAATCTGGGGACCTAGGGGGCTATCTTATAGGTCCGTTTGTTCCGATCCATTGATTCGTAAAATTATTGTCCAGAAATAATTTCGTCATTCCAGAATTGTGTGCAGGAGCACCGTCCTGTTGAAAATAAATTTCGTTAATTTGCGCTAGAGGAACATCGTCAAGTAATTCGGTTATAGCTGCCTCTAAAATTTCTATATAGCGATTGGCTGTTAGATTTCCCTCAAATATATAAAATTTTATGTGTTCCTAATATGAAGCAGGACACATTTAGACCAAACCTGCGCTGCTGTCTTCTGGGAAATATTTGGTGTTGATTTTGCTGGGACCAGAATCTACTATTGTGCCTAATGAGTATACCAGAATTACTGAAATGTGCTTCGTCTGACCATATAACCTTCCTTTCAAAATCTCTAACCATATCGCATCTTTCTCGAAACCAATTGCAGAAGACTACCCGACGCTCTGCATCCCCTGGCTGTAAGTGCTGCACGAGCTTAAATTTGTATGGGTGGTATTTGTGCTTTTTTAGAATTTCTTGAACTCTAGTTTTTGGAATCCCTATGCTCTTTTCACTGGCCCTACAAGAGTTTGTAGGGTAAGCTTCTGCATTAGCCGAAACCGTAATTTCCTCAGCCTCCCGATTTTCTTTATTATATGTTTTCGTACGAGGTTTGATAAATGATCCGTCATTAAGTAAATTCTTTTTTATCCCATAAAAAGTGGATATATTAGGTTGCCTCCTTTCTGGATATCTAAATAAAAATTAAGCAATAGTATTTCAACATACCTAAAAATTAACTATTTATCTGTTAAAATACATCTCAGAAGCCGCTTCAACATTTTCATTACTTAATATAAAACAAGCGAACATATCGTACTTTTCATTCATGTTCGAAAGTTTGGTTTTCTTCCATATTAATACAAATATATTTTTACACAATAAATAAATACAAAAAACTAGCGTTATATTTTATATACGCGTACAAAATTGGGAAATGTCATTTGCTTCCAAGAAAACAAAAGAAAACGGCATCGTTTTGCATGGCCTACTGCAAAATTTGGGATGATAATTATAAAAATTAGGATTTTTGTTGTTGTTTATTAAAATAGACCCATACTATTATATATTTTTGAGAAGCTTTTAAAAGGACAAATCAATTTCTGGACAAATATACAGGGTGTCCCATTTAAAAAAACAAAACTTTGGGTCATATCTAAAAAATAACAACTCAAATGAAAAACATGACTTCGCCACTGGATCCAGCGTAAAAAACAGCATATGCAGCAATTTTTCCCTTTGCGTTAAGTTAAAGGATAACCGAGATACCAGGGGGTCCCAAAATGCAAAATTTTCTATTTCGCCCTGTATCTCATAAACGAAGAAGGCTATGAAATTTTTGTTTTCACAAAAAATTAGCTCAGATTCGTGAAAACCGCAAGGTTCTATCTTTAAAAATAAGCGAGATACTCTGCTTTTGCAACCAAATCCGGACACCCTGTACATCCATCCCTATAAATAGGTAGGTATCTAATGTTTACCATTTCACAAACAAGCGTCAAGAAATATGCGGACAAAAAACATTCGTCAAATCCGAATTAATTCTCAGATATGAGGGGAAGCTAATGCTAAATTTTGTAACTTTTAGATAAAAAAATATTTAAAAAAGTGTAAAAAATAGGTGATTACCTAAAGGAAATCTTACAAATATGTATTGAGAAATTAATAAAAAGTAATTTAACGCTTGTTTAATTGGGAAATAGTAATATGAAGTAATAAAAGTTCCAATTGCTCTAATTTCCCCTACTATGCGTCACTCGTGATTCAAAAATTCTAAAAAGGAAATAGAAGTTATAAAAGTTTAATTTGATATTTAAGCCAAATCTACACTTAAGAACATAAAAATATAACTTCCGCTTAAAGTTATTTTTGCTGTTTATTTTTCCATTAAAAGTGACACCTGTCATGAGCTAATCAAATCCAGATGTGTATAGCTTGTAATTTACTAACTAAAGTTTATTTTTAAGCGTAATTTACCTAATATCTACCAATTAAACACAAAATATTTTTAATCAGAATTTTAACCTACTTTTGGCCAAAAATGATCTCCGAGAAATAACTGTGCGCAGGGGCGGCTCGTGGTATTAGAAAGTGGTTAGGCACACCTATTACGCACCTATCCAGTATGGTGGGAGTAGAGAGAAAGGGGTTAATCGAAGGAGAAAGACATTAAATAACTTTGTAAAAAAATTACAAAATAAACTTTAAAAAAAGTCACCTCGGCGTAAAATAGAGTATACCTATATTCTAAAAATGTGAAAAAAAGTTAATTCTAAAGGAAAAACGAGAGTTCTAAAAATTAACGTTTTTTATAAATTAAACGAATTCTGCGATTCTTCTGTTCAGCAAAATGATCTATTACTTCCTCTATGAAAACGTTCTCATCCTTTTTCAATTGAGATTTTTGCCATATTACTTAGTCGCGCCTATCCACTGTCCAGTAGTATTTCTGATATAATTTTTAATTCTTTTCAGCGCGGAGAAACTTCTTTCTGTTGACGCGGTTGTCACTGGCAAAACAACAGCAACACATAATAATTTAAAAAGTTCTGGCATACAAAATTTTAAATCATAATCATGAAAAAAGTCAACATTTCATAAGGGTTTGTGCAACTTTCTAGCGTATCGTTCCCGTATAAAACGATTAATTTGCTTTTTAATTGATTTAAATCAAATATATTGCATTGGGTGGTCAAATTTTTTAAAAGCTCATGAGGAAATTCTTTTTCAAAAATGGAGAATTTTGAAATATTTAGAAGATCAAAGAAATGTAGTTTTTCTATGTCACAAAACCTAACCTCTATTTGACTCGCTGTAATATCAAGAATTTCAAAAAAAAATTGCCTTAACTGTTGAGTTTTATCTGACATTTCAAATCCTTTACGACGTTTCGAGTGTAAAGCGCCGACATCCAGTTTTTCATAAATTGAATATTTTTTAAAATAGAAAAAACGATATCGGTTTGGTATAAAATTAATCAAATGTTTCTAAAAAAAATATGTTCTGAGGATCCTCTAAAAAAATTTTTAAACCTACTGCTTCTATAATTGATTTTTGATCGATTTCGCGACTATTAATAATAAAATTAAAAGTCTCAAGTAATTTGTCCTTATTGTTATTAACTGCCAAAACTGCGCGTGATGTAAAATTCCAACGAGTTGCTACATTAGAAGGTATACGATTTCCTCCAATTTGTTCTAACACTTGGGTCCGCTTTGTAGATTTAGAAAAATATGATGAAAAACCTGATAGGGTTGAAAAAAATACTTTAACCTGATGAATTGAACTGCTCGCGTTACTTAAAACCAAATAAAATACATGTGCATAGCAATGAGTAAACAATGCTTGTGGTGCTATATATTTAATTTTTGTCTGTAAACCGTTTATTTCTTCCGACATTAGGCAAGCCTCATCATATGCTTGAGCCACTAATTTCAAATGCAAGTCGAATTTGGTGGATAAAAATTAAAATAAATCTTGCCCAGAACACCCAAAACTTACGTCATAAAATCCCACCCTCAACAGGTTTACCATTTATAACGTAACGAAAAATAACGGATAATTGTAAATGGCAGCTTATGTCAGTGGTTTCATCAACTTGCCAGAAAAAAAACAAAGAATTTGAAATATCGTTCTCAATTTTTTTATTTACAACATAAGCAACTGAACCAATTAATTAATTTTGAATTGTTTTGGATGTCCCAGAAAAAAACTTATCTATTATCATTATCATGTTCTAAAAACGTTTTTAAATTTGTGTTATATTTACTAACAAGAATAACTAACTAGCTCTTTGAAATTACCGCGATTTAAAGATTCATTTGATTCACCATGCCCTCTGTAGGTAACTCTTGCATACAGAGGTGTAATGTAATATCAAAGAGACTTTTCAATTTCTGTTTTACACGTATTGTTTATTGCTGTGGCGATATTTTGCTTTTGTTTGCTCGGGAGAGTAAGCTTGCAATTTGAAGAAATATGTTGAGTACTTTTATTGTATAGTAACAGACCCCGAGACAACTTTTTTAAATCACTATAACTACCTTTTGACCAAACTTTGTCTCTATTATTTGTTGCAAATAAAATACATGGCCAACAAAATAATTTACTTAATGTTACACTACCAATGAGCCAGTCGTACTTTTGATACCAAGTGTTATAAAAGCCCCGATTTGGTCTTCCTACCCCACCTATAGCAACAAGACGTTTACTTAAATCTGGAACAGGTCGCTGATTTATTAAAAAAATTACAAGATCACAAGCATATTTACATTTACCTGGGGAAGTTGTTACTCTGCGCTGGGTACCGCTAAATCCATTTTTCTATAATGGGTAACTGAAAATTTTAAATCAAATTAAATCCGAAAATCCAGATACCGCTATTGAAACTGAAAATCACTAACCACTCCACTGTTTTTCACTTTACTTAGTTAATAGCTAAGATAAATATGCAATCCACATTAATAAATCAAAATTAAGAGAACACTGCAACCTGCAACCGAATCAAAACAATGCGGACAACGGCAAACGGAACGTACCTAACTTAAAACTAGCCCAAACCACGTGCAGTTTCAATTTTCAACATGTTAACGACTGTTTGTCCAAACGGCCAATCAGAAATCTGCCGCTTATTCCGTTTACATTTACATTAAAGGCATGTCTCAAAAGAATTTTTATGCGCTAACCCTACTTAAAGCTCAACTCGGCTAGATTACTACGCGCCACCCGCTTACACATATATTAGTAATACGCTAGACAAGGAAGCGCGAGGCATATGTTATAACTCTTCTAAAGAAGAAATGAGATGGACTCACAGAACCCGTCCGATATGACGATGCGCGTTTGGATTGGAGTAAGGTAAAAGGCAGGGCCGTATTTTATGGATTTCTCATGAAGCAAAATTATGCTGCAAATGCTTATGGATGCAAATAGTAAAAATGTAAAATTGAGATTAAAGAAGTGAATAAGAAAAAATCTATATTTTATTTATTGGTGAGGCACTGCCTCACCTGCCTCATGGAACAAGCCGCCCCTGCCACGTCGTACACGACTTGGAATTATACTTTTGGTTAACTTCACAAAGCGATTAACTGTGAAGCACAGAATTCCAAAGTCATACAGAAATGAAAAATCGGTAGATTTCCTTCACCCTTCCTTCCCTCGATATGAATATTTCCTTTAATGAGGAATAGGGAAGTGTGAACCAATTTGGTTCAGTACATAGTCCTGTAGTAACACATATACTATAAATAATTACGAAAATGTAGTGAGGGATCATGATTTAAAACTATTTTTTTGGGGATTTCGCCACAAACAAAATTTTAATTCAAAAGAAGATAATTACCTGATAAGATCAATAGGCAGTTTTAAGTTCTAGTTCTGGGTCCTCTATGAACAAATGTCTGTTTTCTGGACGTTTCGGGGGAAAATCTCAGCAAATTTACAAAAAAACTAAATGCAGAATGTTTCTTATGTTTAGTATCAGAAATATAACCAGAATGGCTAATTTCTAAAAAAATGTCATGAATAAGGGTATTATTTTTAATTGTTCGAATATATTGAGAAAATATCTGTACCTAGAGTATGTTCATTTTAATTTATTGTATTTTGAGGTATCCTTTTTTTACTTCAGTATTTAGAAAATTTAACCATCTGCTATAAACATTAGCAGAACAAGATGCTACACATTTTTCTTTATTTAACAATATTAAAGCACTTTCTTTTATTTTACGTTTTTTGGAACATGGTTCTTTTGCTAAAATACTAGAAGCATTCCAATTAATTTTATGATTGTTATCTAGTGCATGTTGGCAAATATTTGATTTTTGAAATTCACTATTTTTTATGTATGTTTGGTGTTCCTTAATTCTTTTGGCTAATGGTCTAGAAGTTTCACCTATGTAAAATGTATTGCATTGACAAGGAATTTTATAAATACCATTTTTTGTATTTTCTTGTTCATTGTTAGGTTTTGTTTTTGTAAGTTTGCTTCCAAGTGTATTTTGTGTCTTAAAGATATCGTTCTTATGTTAAAACGTTTACCTATTCGTTTTATTTTATCTGATAAGTTAGATATGTATGGTATAAAGAGGTTTGCAATTGGTCTATTTTGGATTTGTTTGACTTTTGGATTCTCAAATTCATAAAACCATTTTTAAATGAAATCATTAGGATAACTGTTTTGATTTAAAACATCTTTTATACACATTTTTTTCTTTTCTTCAGCAAAATTTTGATCTTTGCAAACTATTTTTCATATAGACTTTTTACAACTTCATTTTTAACCATGATTGGATGATTTGAGTAAAAATTTAAGTATTTAGTTTGTGTGTGTAGGTTTTCTGTATAGTTTTGTTTCAAAACTGTCTTTTTTAATAAGTATGTCTAAAAATGGAAGTGGTTGGTTTGTTTCTTTTTCAATAGCAAATTTAATTGTCGGTTCTTTGGTGTTAATATGGTATAAAAAAATCATTTAAATATTGATCGCGATGTTCATAGATACAAAAAATGTCATCAATGTATCTCCACCAAATAAGTGGCTTATGATTGTAATTTTGAATATAATTTAACTCAAAGTTTTTCATAAAAATGTTACTAAAGGAGATAAAGGAGAACCCATAGCCATGCCAAAATTTTGTTGGTAATATTCGTTTTTATACTGAAAATAAATAGTTTTTACACAAAAAGTTAGTAATTTTAGAATAGTATTAATATTTAATGATGTACGTTCACTAAGATTGTTATCATTCTCAAGTTTACTTTTTACTAGGTTTAAACTTTTATCTACAGGTACATTTGTAAAAAGACTAACGATATCAAAACTTACCAGTCTGTTATTTACATTTATTTAAATATTAGACATTTTCTCCAGGAAGTGTTGTAAATTTTTTATATATGAATCAGTGTTACCTGCTAGCGGTTTTAATATATTTAAAAGAAATCTAGCTAAAGGATGTGTGAATGAGCTTACCCTACTTACTGTTGGTCTTAATGGTATGTTTGGTTTGTGAATTTTTGGTACCCCATAAAAATGTGGTGTTTTACTGTGGTGTGGTGTTAATTTAAAGCGTTCAATATCTATAAATTGGTTTTTATGTTTTTAAGCATAGTGTATATTTTTATGTTCTGTGTTCTCTTTATTTAATTTCGAGTAGGTGTCTTCGTTTATAAGTGAGGTTATTTTTTGATCATAACTAGTACAGGATTCCAGGATTACAATGATGACACGTTAATACAGTTCGTCAGCATGCAAAATCCTCAAATATTCTCTACGGACTCTCAGTGTAAATTGTTAAAAATATGGCCCACAAAGAAAAATAGTAACGTTTATCAAGCTGAATTACAGTTAGATGAGGTAACTTTTAAGAGAATTATAGATATTGGGAGGCTGCTTGTAGGTTTAGACAATTGTATTGTTTATGATGCACTTTCAGTTCCACATTGCTTTACATGCAACGGTTTTTACCACACTTCTAAATTCTGTAAAAATGCTGTATGTCGTCTTTTATGTTCAGGACATCATGATGTTAAGGCATGTAAAGCGGCTAAAGAGCAGTATAAATGTATTAATTGTGTTAACGTCAAAGATAAACAAAAATTAGATATTCCGACCAATCACGCGGTATGGGATGTTAAAGGTTGCTTTGCGTACAAGCAGTTAATTGAAAAAGTTAGATCCGACATTTTTCAAATAAACCAATAGCAACCACTGAATCGTTCATATGAAACAACCTCTATGTCGCCCATTTCTTTAAATCGTTTAAACATTGGCAGTGCGCATTCACATGTCCATTCCCTTTCTCACTCTCATTCAAACCTAAGTAATTCGTCCTTTAATCTACAGAACAACAACAAAATAACATTTTATTACCAAAATGAGGCCTCAGAACTAAAACGGGTGACTTGCTGAATTCGATTTCGGCTGCCGATTTTGATGTACTAGCGTTTACCGAAACCTGGCTGGACTCCGGTATTTTCAATACTGAAATATGCGATTCTCGATACACAGTATTTCGTGCAGATCGGAACTATAGTCAATTGGGTTGTAAAAGAAGGGGTGGAGTCCTCTTGGCAATGAAAAAATATTTATGCGGTTACAGTTCTAAAAATTAAAAATTTTCCAGAATGTGTTAATATTATTGGTGTTAAAGTAAACATGTTTTCTTGCATTTGTTATTTATTTTTAGTTTATATACCACCTAAAACTAGTATAAATGAATATAATCAAGTATTTGAAGAAATAAGTGCACTGGATTTTTTATACGAATCGAAAATTTTATTTTTAGGTGATTTTAATTTTCCCGACTTCTCGAACACATTATCTGGGGAGAATATTGATGATAACACCTTTTGTTTGTTAAATTTTATGGAATTTTTCAGCCTAAAACAATATAACCTTGTAAAAAATTTAAATATTCGTTTGCTAGATCTTGTGCTACGTAACTCTGATACTTTTTCATGTGAAGTTGAAAAGGTCTGAGGATTTTTTGCTTCCTGAAGATGTACATCATTCAGCTCTGTTAGTTGACTGTAGCGTGACATATGAAAAAAAAATTAATAAGCAAAAGACCACTAACATTTTTTATAACTTTAAAAAGGCTGATTTTATAAATCTTTACTCGCATATGACTAATATTAACTGGGACTTTTTGTGCAGCGCCAGTGACGTAAATTCTGCTTGTGAAAAGTTTTATTTTAAAATGTATGAAATCCTATATCTTTTTGTTCCAAAAACACGAAAGCGTCGCAGAAACTATCCACCTCGGAAAGAACTAAGAATGTTACTGATTTGCAGGCATTTAGGAAACTTAGGACTCAGGTTAAATCGGACATAGGTAATGCTTATAAGTATTACAGCCAAGGTATCGAAAATGATATTTCGACTAATCCCTCAAAATTTTGGCAATTAATTAACAGTAAAAAAAATAATAAGCAGTTTCCAGAAATAATGACATTAGGCGAAGACAGTTTTAAAGATCACACATCGATTGCAAATGCATTTGCCAATTTTTTCCGGTCCTCGTATATTGTGCATGATAGTGATGGACTAAATCCTCAGAGAATCAGCGGTATTGTGGACTGTTTAAAAAAAATGAAACCGAAAGGGACGGTAGGTCCAGATAAAATACCATCATTTTTATTACGAGACTGTGCATGTCTTCTTGCAAAGCCTCTTACAATACTTTTTAATTTATCAATTAAAATATCGCAGTTTCCAGATTGTTGGAAATTATCTAAAATAATTCCTGTTTTCAAAAAAGGAGATAAAAATAAAATCGAAAACTATCGTCCAGTAAGTATAATTAACAATTTTTCTAAATGTTTTGAAATATTCCTGAATAGAAATTTGTACTTTCAGGTTAAAAATAAACTCGCGGATAATTAGCATGGTTTTGTCAAGAGAAAGTCAACAGTCTCCAACCTTTTGTGTTACGCAATTTATAGCAGAAGCTTTTGATAATAATTGTGAAGTTGACGTAATATATACAGATTTTTCGAAAGCTTTCGACATGCTTGACTACAATATTTTGCTAGAAAAACTCAATTCGCTTAGCTTTTCTGGCAATCTGATTGGGTTTTTCCAATCTTATCTAACCGGTAGAACGCAAATAGTGGAATGCTGTGGTCAATCATCCGTGCAATTGGACGCTACTTCAGGGGTGCCACAAGGGTCTATTTTAGGTCCTTTAATGTTTAACTTATTCATCAATAGCATAATTAATAATCTGGATAATCACACGTTTCTTTACGCAGATTTATGCCCGTATAAAAAGCTCAGAAGATTGTAATACTTTGCAGCTGTTAATTGACAAAATTTTTAATTGGTGTAATAAAAATAAATTATCGTTAAATATAAAAAAATGTAGTATAATGACATTCTCTTTAAAGCATATTACTATAATGTATGAATATAAAATTAATAACGAAATGTTGGAAAGAGTGGAGTATTTTCGTGATCTTGGTGTTGTATATGACAGAAAGCTTTCTTTTGTTCCTTATATAAATGATCTTATAAAACCATGTTTTAAATCACTGGGTTTTATCATAAGAAACTCGAGGGATTTTCAGAATCAAAGTGTCTTAAAATTACTTTATTATGCTTTCGTGAGGTCAAGACTTGAGTATGCCTCTGTGATATGGTCGCCTTACTATCAGGTACATGTAGGCCGTATTGAACGAGCCCAGCGACGTTTTCTAGAATATTTAAGTTTAAAAATTGACGATCGGTATCCTGAAGTCGGCATCCCCGAAAGAGAATTATTGCGTAGGCATTCGTTTCACTCCTTGGCTGATCGGCGCACTGTGTTTCAGCTAAAGTTTCTTCATGAAATCTTACATAACAGGATTGAATGTAGTGATATTTTGAGCCAGCTGCAGTTTCTGGTACCTAGAACGTCAGCTCGCCATTCTCAAACTTTCTATGTGCCAACACCGCGCACAGATATCTGTAAGTACTCTCCAATAAATAGTATGTGTAATGCATACAATTTTCATCAAGACAAATTTGACATATTTAAGTGTGGTTTGGCCCATGTAAGTTTGATATAAAAATTTCTTTGTGGTTCGCCTTTGTATTGCATTATTTTTACATATATATTTTTGTATTTCTTAAGTCGTAGTTGTAGGTAGTAAAATTGTATTATTTTCATGTGATACTTCTTTATATACATAGAAATTTACTTACAAATACTGTTGTGCTTGTACCCATTAGTTAATTGGTTTTTGTAACTGTATAATGGGATTAATAAATAAATAAATCCATTAAAACAGTTGCATTACCTTTATCTCCTGGAAGAATTTTGATTGTGTTATGTGATTAAAGTCCCTTTTGTTTATGGAGGTGAGATTTTTTCTAATTTTAAGTGGTTTTTCAAGAGCAATTTTGGTTCTAATTCTAACTTCATCTTTTTGATCATCTGGTAAATTTTGAGCCGTTTCTTCAATTACTGAAATGATATCAAACTTAGGAACTGTTTTTTGTGTAACTGAAATATGTAAATCTTTAGAAAGAACAAGTTTTTCAGACTCTGAAATTTCTCTATTTGATAAATTAACTACAGTTTTATTTATTAAATTGTTATTTCTATGATAATTCTAATCACTAACATTTTGTCATTTAACCATTCTGGTTATATTTCTGATACTAAATATATATTTTACTTTTAGTTTTTTATTTGTAGATTTGCTCAAGATGGGGGGTAGACTATCCCCCGAAATGTCCAAAAAAGACATTTTTCAGTGTCGTTCCTCCGGCACCTTCATAGTGCACCCAGAACGTAAGACTGCCTATTGATCTTATCAGGTAATTATCTTCTTTTCAATTAAAATTTTGTTTGTGGCGAAATCCCCAAAAAAATAGTTCTAAAACATATATACTATCTTATATTATATATTTAATTTTTCTACAAAATTTGAAGTCAATTGATAAAAATTGCAATTCAAAAGGCAATTCTTGAAAAGGAAAGAACGATGTTTGTTCAATTTGTCAAACGACGAAGGGTGTGTCCCAGTCTGACATTTCCTAAAGTTTTACAAATTTGATATTTTCAATTCTGTATTTTACTTCAAAAGAGAAAAATTTGCTAAATACTTTGTCTCAGAATAACTTCCCTGATTGAAGATGACGAAAAGAAGTCGAAACAACGACCAAAGAAAACGAAAACGTATAGTCGTTCAGACTAAACAATTTTTAACTTTGGTCGATTGTGCGTCGCTGCTCTCACACATGCGAAAACACATTGGATCGGTTACCAAATTTGTGAAATCTTTGCAACTTTGTGAAAAGGCTATGCGATTTGCACTTGACTTGTTGACATTCGGTTTAAAGAACCTGTCGTGGCTGACTAACACTTGAATGGAATTTGGAGCTTTCCACCTTTCTGGGTCTCATCAGTTTGGCAGTTTACGCTGATTTTTTTAAAAAAATTATTTGGCTGCCATTTTGTTTCACCTTCTTGAATTCGTATCACAATTTTACCAGTTTATCTCTATACCACACTTTGCACAAAATTTGAAATTAATCTAATGAGTAAATTTTTTCAGGCCGACTTTTTAAATATTTTATTAGGCTACCATTTTGTTTTGCTATTCTATATCCATACCAAAATGTTACCATTTCATTCATGTCACACTTGATTTTTATGCAAAATTTAAGGAAACTGGATAATTAGATTTTGTAGTAATAATATTGTTTCACTAAGCCCCCGTCTTGTAACGACATATTGGATTTTTACCCCAATATTACCAGGTTATCCCCACATGACCCTTCATCTTTGGCTAAAATTAGAAGTCACTTTGATAAGTTATGCCGCGAACTGACAGACAGACAGACGGGCCTACGGAATTGATAAAAACATTTTTTGAATATTTTTCTAGGGACCCTAAAAACCTGAAAATACGTAAAACCGGAGAGGGTATTTAATCGACAAAAAAATTAAATATGATATAGTGACAACGTAAAAACTACTTATTGAATTTATTTTAAATTATGTTAATTTATTAAATATATATATAAATATATTAACAAAATGGCGCTCAATACAAATGTTTAAAAAGATAGTATATATGTTACTAAAAAAATATGTACAGGGTATTCCATTATATATAGAACCCCCCTTTAACTTTTTTGTCTGGTACTATAGAGACAAATGTCTCATATAAAAGTTGTAGGGTACTATAAGTAGTTTTTAGGCAAGTAATACTAACGTATACAGGGTGGTATGGAAAAACGCTGCGAAGAAGATTGTGTTTTTTTCTTATGGAATACCCTGTATCTTGTAGACTTAATGGATAGACCTCGTCTTCCTGATTACAAATATATATAATTTGTAACATTTATTTTAAATATTACCATCAGAAAAACGATTTTTTGCAATAAACTCGGCTGGCGCGGCAATAAACCATGAATCGTCGCCGCGCTTGTTTTGAATGACACATAATAGGTATATCTGACAAAACTTTTGCCAAACGCGTCCTTAGGAGTTTAAATTGAGTTATTCGGAGCAAGAATATATGTTTGATATATTATCTTTTTACATTAAAAATAACAAAAATAGAGGTGCAGCTAGACGGGAATATATAACTATTTATCGAAATAGGCGCATACTTGCTTTAAACACATATAGCCGAATATATGAACGATTTAGTGAGAGTAAATCTTTCAAGAGGCCCACAAGAACCATGACTACTAATGTGGATATATAATTAGATATCCTATTATATTTTCAAGGTATGATTATTTATAACAAGTTACCCCACATACATAGTTTTATTATTTTTTACTAGAAAATTCAATTCGAGTCGGTGCTAAAGATCTACAAAAAAGTATTGGCGTGATACATAGAACATTAAAAAAATATAACTTTCACCTACTCAAGCCGAGAAAAGTTCAAGATTTAACCGAAGCAAAAAAACTAGAACGTTTGCGATTCTGTAGAGATATATTGGAACAATCCGAACAGATTGATAGTAAAAGCGATTGATAAATTGAAAAAAGCGTATCGTCTTTGCATAGAAAAGAAAGGTGGCCATTTCCAGCAGCTCAAAGCATTTTATGTATAATAAGTCTGAAAGAGCACAAATCTTATTATTTAACATGTTTTGCTAAAAAGCCAATGGCTAAATTCAATAAGTTCCTCGTATAATAAATATTACATTAATCCAAATGATCGTAAACACGATCATTGCGCGATGTTCTGCTGTGCATTATAATTAAAAATTTTTCCTGCTCCGAATAACTCACTTTAAACTTCTAACGACACGTTTGGCAAAAGTGTTGTCAGATATAATACGTGGCATTCAAAACAAGCGCGTTAACGATTCATGGCCTACTGCCGCGCCAGCCGAATTTATTGTAAAGAATAGTTTTTCTGATGTTTTATATTTAAAATAAATGTAACAATCTATATTCAGGGTTATTCACGCAACACGTTCATTAAAAGTTTTTGATGATGCCATTTAGATAAAAATTTCAAATTTTGGGATTAAGGTAAGGTCAAGGGGTACTTCTTTTTTGAAATATTTTCAGCTTCCTGTCATTTCCGGTTTAACCGGAAGTTGGTATCAACTTGCTTATTTTAAATGGAACACCCTGTATTTTATGATATTTTTGGATTCTACGGAGAATTTTAATGCTATTTTATGTAGCATGTCCTATGCCTATATTCAAGCGTTGTTAAGATACTTGACCTTGAACCAAAAATGAGCCTTCGGGGTACCAAATTTTAAAATCTCATATTTTTGTAAGTTTTGAAGATATAATCTTCATATTTTGCAGACGATTGGTAAATAATCTGAGGTTTCTATTTTTTTTATTGAATTTGTCTATTTTTATACAGGGTGTCCTAAATTCAGCGACAAACATTCACATTTTCAAACCCGCTAAAGTCCGTTTTTTTAAAAGGGATACCCTATAACTTTATGCACTATCAAATGTAGAATTTAATTTTCTATCGAACTGTATTAAGGTTCCTTATACCTATTCGTAACCATTTTCGAAATAATCAGGTTTTTATTAAACTATCATATGTATTTGCTAAATGTTTACACCTTCCCGTAGTAAGCCATGGAAAAACAATTGTTGTGCTTTTCTATTCAACATGACAGCTGATTTGAAACTTTTAAATTAAAATAAAATAACACTCAAAAGCTGATATTCTCAATTTATTTTATATTCGCGGAGAATGTTACAAAATATTGGAGAGAACGTGCCATGTTTTTAATGAAAAACATCCTCATTTATCGCCAATGAACAAGACAAAATTGAAAAGGATTGAAACGTTTCGGAAAAGTTAAAGTTATAAAAAATGTAATAAATTGTTTACATTATTTTTAACCATGTCTACTAAGTTCGAGACTGTTCTAAACTTGTTTTAGTGAACTTAAAAATTATAGCAATCTAACAATCAACAATAAATAAATAAAATAATAAAATTGAATTATAACAAATGTTCTTCATGCTGTCCGTTCATTTGAAGACACATTTCAATTGTTCTTTGTACAGTTGCTGTGGCCCGTTGAATTTGTCCGTTTTCTAATTCGGCAAAAGCTGTTCGTATCCTGTCCAGTAAATCTTGTTGGTTATTTACTGGGGAAGCATAGACTTTACCTTTGATAAATCCTCATAAATAAAAGTCTAGGGGTGTTTAATCAGGCGATCGCGGGGGCCATCTCCAAGGGCCATTGGGACCTATCCAGCGATCTTCAAAAATTCGAGATAATTTGAGATAAACTGCAGCGGAATTATGTGCTGGTGCCCCATCTAATTGATACCAATAATTTTTCAGCTCACCAATAGGAATTTCTTCTATAAATTCAGAAAACGTCCCTCGTAGAATTTTCAAATACTTATCACTGTTTAAATTGTCTTCATAAATACAGTACCGCACCTGATCATTTAATACTATACCGAAAACATTAAAGCTAAACCTCTCTTGAGAACGCGTTTCGCGTAAAGCGTGCGGATTTTCTGCTGCCCAGAAATGTTCGTTTTGAATTGAGAGTCCTCTTGAATTTTCAAAAACATGAATTCGCAAAATTCTAATCGTCGGACGTCATCACCAGGTCTCAAGGCTTGCACGTTTTGGAAGGAATAAGGGTGCATATGATGTTCGCTCAAGAATCTTTGGACAGATGAAGAAGAAATTCCTAAATCGTTTTCTGCAGACGGTATTATTACGTTATCCTCGACATTTGTCACTGGTTTCGGAACATTTTTTGTAACTTTAACCTTGCCAAAACGCAAAAAGTTCGTTTCCATCCTCTTGAATTTTAACTTGTTCATTGGCGGTAAATCAGGGTGGCGTTCATTAAACACACGACACGTTCTCTCCAAAATTTTATAACATTCTCCGTGAATATAAAATAGATTGAGAATATCAGCGTTTGAGTATTCTTCCATTTCGATATAGAAAATTTAGTTTATCACTGACAGCTTTCGATAAATAACGCATACTAATCATCTGTCATATTGGATATTGGATCTCAATTGTTTTTCCATGGCTCACCATTGGAACATGTAAACATTTAAGCAAATACATACGATATTTTTATAAAACCCAATTATTTCGAAAATGGTTACGAATAGGTATAGGGAACCTTAATACAGTTCGATAGAAAATGAAATTCTACATTTGATAGTGCATAAAGTTATAGGGTGTCCCGTTTAAAAAACGGACTTTAGCGGCTTTGAAAATGAGAATGTTTGCCGCTGAATTAAGGACACCCTGTATAAAAATAGACAAATTCAATAAAAAAAAATAGAAACCTAAGATTATTTACCGATCGTCTGCAAAATATGAAGATTATATCTTCAAAACTTACAAAAATATGAGATTTTAAAATTTGGTACCCCGAAGGCTCATTTTCGGTTCAAGGTCAAATATCTTAAGAACGCTTGAACCTAGGTATAGGACATGCTACATAAAATAGTATTAGAATTCTCCGTAGAATCCAAAAATATCATAAAATACAGGGTGTTCTATTTAAAATAAGCAAGTTGATACCAACTTCCGGTTAAAGCGGAAGTGACAGGAAGTTGAAAATATTTCAAAAAAGAAGTACCCCTTGACCTTACCTTAATCTCAAAATTTGAAATTTTTATCTAAATGGCATCATCAAAAACTTTTAATGAACGGATTGAGTGAATAACCCTGTATATTCGTAATCAGGAAAACGAGGTGTATCAACTAGGCTTATAAGATACAGGGTGTTCCATAACAAAAAAAACAATCTTCTTCGCAGCGCTTTTCCACACCGCCCTGTATACATTATTATTACTTGCCTAAAAACTACTTAGAGTACCCTACAACTTTTGTATAAGACATTTGTCTCTATAATACCAGATAAAAAAGTTAAAAATTCCATTTATAATAGACCACCCTGTACTGAACTAAATTGGGTCACACTTTCTTTCCCAATAAAAGTAAAGATTCATAACAAGGGAAGTTCCGGGTAAAAGAAATTTACGGATTTTTAAACCTATAACCACTGGCGTATTTAGGGGGCGGCCAAAAGGGGCAATACTAATCGAAGCAAAATGTTTGAAAATGAAAATTATTTCTTTAGTACCTTACCACGATTTCATAAGTGAAGATTCTTTTTTTTTTGTAGTCGTTGCTGGTTTTGATAGGTGTTGCTTACAGAACACTTTTTTTTTTGATAGTTGTCAAATTATGTAGTGTTTGAACTCCCCGTCCCCTCAGAAAGGTCGAAATAACCGAAGAAATGTTAAGTCTTTTTATACCTAGAAATTATTACAATCTGGCCCTCCCAACTTTTTGTTGTTGTCTATACAATGGGATCGACACAGGTAGTTTTATTGCAGTCGCTGGCTCATAACCATTTTTGTGAAATTTACTATACCTAGTTTTTTTTGTACAAGCAACACAATAAATTGCTAAATATGTCCGCGAACCACATGAAAGCAAGGAACGTTCATAAAGTAATCTGTCAAGTCTAAAATAGGGCGAGTTCGAGTGGCAAGACATACATAGCTCACAATGGCGTACCCTGGTTATTTTACACGTTCTGTATGAGTAATTTGATTGAACCGAACCTTGACATGTCATTATTTTTATTAGCCGGGAACCCGGTGGATTTTTGTCGGCCACATTTACATGTCTTTCTTTATACGACAGCACGAGCGCAGCGAGATATCGAAGATTGCGACATGGCTACTGGCACGTGGGTTGTCTGAAAAGTTTATAAAGCGGGCTTCACACGGATTAAGTTCTTGGACAAGAAATTGAAAAAGTTGACCTTTGATTTATTTTATGTGTAAAACGTCAAATTTACTCCAATTACCTGCAGACAATTTCTTGGCAATTACTAGGAGCTATAGTCGAATGCGGTCTTATCGTGCGGGTCCAAAGGTCACCAACATTATGAATCAAATCAGAAAACACAGTGAATACCAAAGTGTTGTGTGATTCTTTTATCGAGCTATTAAATCTCGATGGGCTATTTACAAATATACAGGGAGAAAGAAAATAGTTTTTTTTTATTATATTACGCAATATTATTAAGATAGCCACTTAATATTATTTTATAAATTAAATGCCGAGGGACTAAATAATAAAATTCGCTAAATATGTATTTGGTTAAAATTTGTTGGTTGGCAAAAACAAAAATACACAAAATGGCAAGCGCCTTAATAAAATCGAAAGGCGGTTCGAATCAGTGGAACAATCAGGATATGTTCTGTTTATACAGCCACTTAATGAAAGTGAGATTTTTTATCAATCACCAAAAATTATGAGCCCCGCTTGACCTAAAAATCTAACCACTTATACAGCGTCATTTATGCGGGCCACCCCTGTACAAAGAAAAACTTTTTTTTTATATTGTGATAACAAAAAATTTTATTTTGCAAAAATATTATACACTTTTGTTAAAAACACAAGATAATTACTTATTACTTCCCTCGTGAGATTTTTTCAGATCTTTATGTTTAAGGGTCCCTCTAGATGCCGGAAAACATGTTTTCTCAATTCCGTCTGTCTGTCAGTTCAGTATATATATATATATATATATATATATATATATATATATATATATAAAATTAAGGGCCATACATGCGAAAAATACAGGCTATATATATATATATATATATATATATATATATATATAGTCCGTATTTTTCGTTAGCCCCGAGTGTCTGGTAAAGGGATTTTACCGATATATATATCAAATTTTGTCTTATAATTAATAAAAAAATTTACTTATTGTAGCAGAGTTATCGAGCGGTTATTTATTATATTTAAAATTATTTATTTATTTGATTTATTTATTTGAGACGTAGCGGGCAACCCTGTCACAATACTGAAATTAACTGAAGCATAATAAGTAAAATCAAAGGTACTCTATAGGCTTCTTCGTGAATTATAATTTAACATATTTTCAATTATAATTGTTAGTACAAATTAGATTAAACATTTTATCTCACCAATTCTGCGGCCATATAAACTCGAACAATAGCAAACTGCAACAACGATAGTATCTTCTTCTTGAATATATATTTATTTAACTATCAGGTGGTTTATTTAAATAAAAGATTTGGTTTTTAAAAACAACTTAAAAATCTATTAACAGAAGTAAAGTAAGTGATATGCTGTACAAAATAATAGTTAAACCTAATAACAAAAAAAAGGATTTAAATCTAGAAAATGAGGGAATTATCTTAAAATCCCCAACTTTAGTGCAAAAGAAAAGAAAAGAAAAATCTTTAAATAAAACGTAAATTTTAAGTCTAGAAAACCAGTTTCTCCCCAGATAAAACATAGAATGAAAATAAAATATCTTTGAAAATCCCGTAACTTTAATATCCCACTATATACGTAAAGCCCCATAAACCACCACAAAAGAATTTAAGATCAACTATAAGAAACAAAACTCTGACACAGACTGACTTTTAGTCTTCTCGTAAAATACAAAGTTAGCTCAGCTATTACTAAATCCATCTTTCTTTTCCCCTTAGACCAATCCCCTCTTTGATTTTATTAGTCAGGACAAAACGAATAAAGCTGTGAAGAAACACGAGTTGTCACACATGATAATAAAAAGTGAATAAATAGATTAAAATGATATTCCCTTCAATTCTTAGTACTAAGATTATGTATATAATTTAATATATAAGCCTATAATAGCAAATTGAGCATTTATTATCATTGCATCGAACCAAATAAAATGTTTCAATTAATATTTGCAACAAGTTAAATTAAACAGACCAAAGAAAGATTACCATGAAACAGGGAACATATGGGATCATAAACCCTCGAAAAGGAAGGCATAAATTGTAAACCTTTTAAGAAAGCTTATCTATAAATCTGTCTATACTCTAAAATATAGCATTTGATATATATGATACTTCATTTATGGTTTAAAATTCTCGAAACTAATATTACACAAATTTACTTATAATTCTTGTGAAATAATCAAGCCTGTTTAAGCGTGAACATGAGAACCAACAGTTTTAGTAAAGTATTGCTTGAATTATTTTTAGAATATATAAAAATATATACTCTATACCGTTGTTATAGTCTATTCTGTTACATTATTTTAAACACGCTTTAAAATTGGAACGAGTATTCTATAATTATTTATTTATTGCCTACAAAATTACAAATGTACTAAAAAAGTAATCAAAAAAATAGTGTCAAATCTAATAAAAAAAATTTTAAATTAAAATTCACTGGCTAATATCCAGGAGCCAGTGGCAAAAGCTCTGAGAATCGGTATAAGGAATGTACAAAAACTTGTGCATGAAAAAAAAAACATAATTTACTTCCGAAGAAGATTAAGAAATGTACACGAAAAAGGGCAAAAGACTTAAGTTACAATACAAAAATGGATATTCATAATGCAATTTATGATTTATACACGTCAAAGACAAATATAATCCTTCAGAAAGTTTTTAATATTATAGACTAAAAAATATCATCATCACTTAAAAAGTCCTCATTCTTCCTTCCTTCTGAGTCGTCCTCAAATGACGCAATGATCATTGGTACTATTTCGACATCTAGAACTCGTTCTCGTATGTTCCACAGATTTCTTCCAGTACTCCGACGTAATATAATTTAATGAATCTTGCCAAACAATTTGCACTTCATCTGATGTAAGACCATCGTTCACGTGTTTTTCGTAATATGATTTTGCCCCAGCCCATATTAATTCTATTGCGTTAAACTGGCAATGGTATGGCGGCAGTCGTAAAACTTCATGTCCATTTTCCCATAATATTTCATCTACGACATATATTGTCGGTTTTTTAATAGATTTTGTCATTAAAAGAAGTTCTAGTTTTAGTATATTGGGTAAAGATTTTGCTTCTGTTTAATTAGCCAGTCATAAATATCTTGAATGATAAGATGCATTGTCCAGAATGATTAAAGATGGAGCATCTAAATTTGGAATCAGTTGTTCTTTTAACCACTTTTCAAACAGTTCACAGTTCATATTATCATGGTAGTCTATACTTTTGGATGTTGAAGAAAACAGTAAACTTGCACCTGGGAGAAATACTGTTGAAGAACCTGCATGCAAAATGATGAACCGTTTTCCCGTCCCACATCCATTTTTTCTCTTGACACTTTTTACAGGCTCGTCCTGCCAAGATTTCGAACCACTTCCATTAGAAAATATCCAAGTCTTGTCTAAAAATACCACTTTTCTACATTTTGAATTAACATTTTCCGTGTATTTCTTTAAAAACTGGATACGCTGACTTGCTATATGTGACAACTCGCATAAAAATATTCGATTACAGTCCTTTTTATATCGAAAACCCAACATTTTTATTAATTTTGACAACGATTTTAGTCCAATTTCCAATTTCCAATATGCCTCGATTTTATTAGTTTTTGATGTGTATAAATCGTAAATTGCATTACGAACATCCATTTTTACATTGCCACTTAAGTCTTCTGTGTTTGGCTTTTTTCGTGTACATTTCTTAATCTTCTTCGGTAGTAAATTATGCTTTTTTTCGTGCACAATTTTCTGCACAGGCCTTATACCAATTCTGCACAGCCTTTTTACTTCCATTGCCGAGTCGGTGTATTTGGCGATCTTCTCTCTGTATTTCGCTTGGATGTTCTCGTCGTTGGGGACAGCCATGTCAATTAAATAAGTGATTTTGTCTTTTTTGAATTGAAAGGTGATATCGGGTCTGTTTGCGGGGATTGTCTTATCTGTGTGGATGTCAATATCCCAGTAGAGCTTGTAGTCTTCGTTTTCAAGTATGGATGTTGGTGTATAATGGTAGTAAGGGTCTGTGTTCTCCGTTAGTTTGTATGTTGTGGCTAATGCTTGATGAACGACCTTCGCTGCTGAGTTGTGTCTCGCGGTGTATTCAGTTCCGGCCATTATTCTACATCCACTCGTTATGTGATCGATCGTTTCTCTCTACTGGTGACATCTCCTACACCCCTCGTCTTCAATGGTTGTGTTCTTGATGATGTGCTTTCGGTAGTTTCTGGTTGCTATGACTTTGTCCTGGATGACAAGCAGGAAGCCTTCTGTTTCGGGGAACAGCCCTTCTTGTAACCACATATATGAAGGCTTTTTATGTATGTGGGCTAGTTTTATATGGTATCTGTGTCTTCCGTGGCATGTTTTTTCAGACCAAGTGTTCATCTTTTCTAGTCGTGATTTAGATGTGACTGTATGCGTCTGCTGCGTGGCTCGTTTGAAACAGGTCGAGCGGTGTATAATTCTTGTCTGCTTTCACTATTGCCTTGTGGAGGCTAGTTTGTTTGTTGTGGAAGAATTTTCTGAGTTCGTAAATTTGTTTTTTATTTAGCGATTTTATATCTATAATTCCTCTCCCTCCCCCTTTTCTCTCGATGGTGAGTTTTTCCTTGCATGCGCATTGATTGATTGGACTTTTTAACCAATAAAGATTACTACGCTTTGAAATTATTTTTTTATTTTAATGATATGGTGGTAAAGTGACGTGGACCATTGTGGCCCTTCGGACGATGTGAAATCGATTTTTGGCCTTTGCACTAAAAAAATATTGAAGACCCTTAACTTAAGTCTTAAGAAATTGTATTATTATATATCCTTTCAGGATTAAATTTACATTACATTTATTTACACAATGTAATAGAAACAGAGGTGGACAATTATTATACCTAAAAGCTGTTTTCTTAATTATACAGAATTAAATTCGTCGCATTTTTCAACGGTACAGCTAAGAGCGTCTGGAATTTTATTCTGACGACAAAAAAAAATTAATAAATTAGACAAAGTAATTTTCATATTTGCATAAACTTGGCGTTCAAAAGCGCTTTAGCTTCGAGCGATCTTTTTGCATACCAACTGCATATACATATATGCGAGGCTGCCTGGCTGTTAAAAGCGACATCAACTATGACCAATCCCAAAATCCTATTTATACAACATTATAGAGCCGCGCCTTTCCATGCAAGTCCTGTTATAAATTATAAATCAGGCAACATATTGTGGTAGTTCTTAAATACGTTGTATACGATGTCGTAATTACTTGATTGTCGCTTTTTGGTATCTAAACTAGTCGTCTGTATATTAAACCAAGTTGAAGGCTTTTGTAATATTATACCGGGTGATAATAAAATTATAAGTCTATCATCTTCTTTGTAAGCAACACTTTTCTACTAATATCAAGTTTGTGCACATTATATACCGGATGACACAGGAGACATGTAACACCCCGTAACTTTGTTATTTAAAAAGATAAAATTTTAAAATTTGGAGGAGTTGTATTTTATATGATTGTCCTCTTTTTAGGCTAATGGCACCCTGTATATTTTTTTTATCCTATGAAATTCGTCTTAAAATTCTCTTTTCAATGATGTTTCACAACATAGGGTACAACTGATTTTTTGTTTCAAGTCTAGGCGGCCATGACATGAACGGTGGTAGATACTGATGCTTAGCATCCTGTAATATCAAAAAAGCCATAGTATTCATATTTGTTTACTTTTTCGTTTCTTGAATACATAGTAATTTAGAACTAAGCAATACTACGTTCATGTCAAGTAAACAATATTTAAACGTGAAATCATAATGGCTCTCTTTTTCATTTGTTTCCACGGCCTACTAAATATTTTTGCTAGGGTACGTAACCATTGTTCATTCACTATGCTATAATTTTCGATGATAATTTCAAAGCAAAACAGTAAATGGCCATTATAGGTACCTATTAGGCGAAACCTTTGTTATTTTAAATGACACCCTGTATATTTTTATCCTATCAAATTTGTCTTAAAATTCTCTTTTCTATGACGTATCACAGCATAGGGTTTGTTTTTAAGATAGCGGTTAAAAACCGATTTTTTTTTTCTTTCAAGTCTAGGCGACCATGACATAAACGGTCGTGGTAGATACTGATGCTTAGTGTGCTGTAATATCAAAAGAGCAATAGTATTCATATTTGTTTACTTTTTCGTTTCTTGAACACATAGTAATTTAGAATTAAGCAATACTACGTTCATGTCAAGTAAACAATATTTAAACGTCAAATCATAATGGCTCTCTTTTTCATTTGTTTCCAAGGCCTACTAAATATTTTTGCTAGGGTACGTAACCATTGTTCATTCACTATGCTATAATATTCGACGATAATTTCAAAGCAAAACAGTAAATGGCCATTGTAGGTACCTATTAGGCGTATATTTTTTATCCTATCAAATTCGTCTTAAAATTCTCTTTTCTGTGATGTATCACAGCATAGGGTTTGTTTTTAAGATAGCGGTTAAAAACCGATTTTTTTCGTTCAAATCTAGGCATCCATGACATAAACGGTCGTGGTAGATACTGATGCCCAGTGTGCTGTGAGATCAAAAGAGCAATAGTATTCAAGTTAATTTTTAATTTTTTCTTCGCGCAAAATTAAGCAGATATTTCTTATTTTGAAAAATATCTGGAAACATCTATCGATATCATGAAAACCAAGAGAGGAGCCATATTTTTTTATTTGACTTTATCGTGAAATACTCATTTCTTTTTCATTTTCCCCTAATAGGTATAATGAACATTTACTGTTTTGCTTTGAAATTATCATCGAACATTATAGAATAGTGAATGAACAATAGTTACCTACATACCTCTAGCAAAAATATTTAGTAGGCCGGGGAAACAAAAGAAAACAATGTAAAACAAAACTTTCAAAATACCTACAAGAACATGTTTGAAAACACATTTCTGACAATATTACATGCATATTACAGGTTTTTTAACGACAAAGGAATGAAATTTAAATAACATACGAGTAATTTGCTAGTACTAAGTACTAAAAATTATTTTTACACTACATTTTTCAAAATATTCTTCATTATTATTTCTACATAGACGGGTTTTTGTAACTGAAGATCTTAGCACACTTTGTAGCTGTCATTCGGATATACCATTTATCACTCTTCTAACCTTTTGTTCCAAGTCCTCCCTGGTTGTTGGTGGAGTCTTGTAAACATTTTCCTTAAGATAAAATAAAATTAAAAAAATCAAGTGGCCTAAGGTCTGGTGACCTTGGAGATCATCTAATCAGGCCATTTGTTTCCATTCAGTTCTCTCTGTACCTCTCATTCAAATAATTCACAAGTTTGCTGTTATGTGGCGGGGCACCATCCTGTTGGAAATTTATTGGGCCAATATTGAGTGGCAGTTCTTCCAACCAGTTTTCGATATGGTTTTGTAAATAATCTAAATATGTTTCCCCATTTAATGGCCAATCGAAAATTACACTGGCCGACAAAAAAAAAATTTTTGTTGTAACACAAATCAGAATAGCATAATCTAATAGAATGGACCTATGCAAACACGAAAATGACAAATAGAAAGTTGTAGCACGTAGGGTTTTCTTGTTAGAGTTGTAGAGCCATATCGAATGTTACGATACTTAATATCTATAGAAAAAAATTATTTCAGAAAATTCTTAACCCTGTTTATTGACTATGTTTACAGTTTTCGCCTATTAAACATACCATACATCAAAGAGAAAAGCAAACGAGAAAAATATTAACTTAAAAAACTAATTAAATTTTATTTTTTCCGTTTATGAGGTGTCCTATCTTCTCTCTTCAAAAACCAACAGTAGTAACCAATCATGGCTGGATCCCATCGTCCTTGGTACCGAATTTCCATTGTTCTGATATCTTGGTGAAACCTTTCACCCTGCTCATCACTAACAGCTCCCAAATTTTTAAGAAAAAATGACAGATGGGAATAGAGGAAGTGAATTTTTAATGACATTCTGGCACCAAGCACTTTATAGGCATCTAAGAGTTCATTAACTAATCGTTCATAATTTTCATCCATATTGTTGCCTAAAAATCCTCTTACTAGATTAACAAATAAATTCCATGCTCCTGCCTGGTAAGCTTTTCCGTAAAATTGACATCGTCCAGCAATTTTCTAATTTGTGGCCCAATAAAAATGCCTTCTTTTAATTTGGCATCACTTAACTGGGGAAAGACTTGTCTTAGGTGTTTAAATCCATCACCATCTTTATTCAAAGCCTTCACAAAGTTTTTCATCAGCCCAAGTTTAATGTGAAGAGGAGGCAAAAGGACATTTTTCGGATCAACCATTTTGAGATCCCGGTTGAAATTCGCTTCTTTCTGGCCAAATTTTTGTTACATAATGCTGATTTATTGCGCGATTGTCTCATAAACAAAGAAAACAGCAATATTTTGTAAATCCCCCCTGAAGTCCCTCTAAAATCGCTATAACTTTTAAGTTCCCACATATCTGCCATTTATACCTATTGTAGATTATTTTATCCAAAATCGTGTGCATATTTTCACAATTTTCTTTCATTGCAACAGATTGGGCAACTGGTATAGAGGGTTTTAAATTTCCATTATGCAATAACACAGCTTTTAAGCTATATTTAGATGAGAAGCGCCACTCACGGGGAGAATGTTCAATATAAAGTTCCTGCATTAAACTGTCTATATCAGTGCACGCGCACAACGAATTTTCCATACTGTAGAATTCAGAAAACATAACATTTCTCTTTCTGCAATTCATAATTTTTGTTTCTTTGGCCAATAGGTTCCATTCCTTAAGACGGGAACCCAGAAGTTCTGACTGTTGCTTGGATAACCCCAAATCACGTACTAAATCATTTAATTCACTTTGAGCAATCAAATGTGGCTCGCCGGAACTGGGACCTGTGGTAAAAGTGGGATCAGTGAACTGTTCTTCTGAGCTGCCTGATGATGCGTTATCTCTATTGTCTCCCAAATCAATAGCTCGCCAATTTAAAGGCGCAATCAGCACTGGCAAATGTGCATTATGAGAAACAGGTCGTATGGCAGATTGCAAATTTGGATATTCTATTTGTGCTTTCCCTTTTTGGAATAACATTCAGTCTTTATCAGGCAAAAATAACAATCGTCAGAATGATTGGTGGGTTCTCGCCATACCATTCGAACTGCAAAAGGCAGACTTTTTCTCTTTCTCATTATCCACTGCACCAATGATACACTACAACTAACACAGCACACATGGGGAGCCCACCGCTTATCTTGATCTCCAATTAACACACCAAAATATTTAAAGTAGGCTTTTTTACATTTTCGGAAAATGGCCTGGCTTGTGATTTCACCAGAAATTCTCCACAAATATAACAAAATTTGTCAGGAGAAATTTTGCAACTTCGGCGTGTTTGACTCGACATTCTCGTTTTCACATACACTTGCTACAAAGAGAACCACTCAATTCGAATCTCAACGGAAGAGTGATGTTTATCGTTTATTTTATGTCTAATGTTGTAAACAACCCACTCTAGGTAGATTCCCGTTGTAAAATGGACCCATTTTAGCCGCCCCACAATAAAATTGTTTACCTGCCAATATAAAAGGTTCTAATTAGGCTATTAAAAAATGGTACGTATTAGGGCTTTCCGAATATTTTTTTTATTATTGAGAGGGTATTTGCATTGTGAAAATAATGAGCTGGCCTGTGTTAGAAAAATCTTGTCGGTCAGTGTTATTGGCCCAATAACGGGTGTTATTGAGATTTAATAACAATCGTTATTGGGACAGATTAGTAAATCTGGATTCATTCGAAAATAAAATTTTCTGATGTAAAGTATTATCCAAATTATATCTTTCCAGAATCCAGTTGCAATAATCCAACCTTCTTTAAAAGTCGTTTTGGTGGTGGTGAATTTCATATTTTAAAGCTTTGAATATATGTTATTTCAAAATGCCGCAAGCTGTTTCTCGATTCACAACAAATTTCTTAACTTTTTCGTTTCTTGAATACATAGTAATTCAGAATTAAGCAATACTACGTTCATGTCAAGTAAACAATATTTAAACGTCAAATCATAATGGCTCTCTTTTTCATATTTTCTTTTGTTTCCACGGCTTACCAAATATTTTTGCTACCATGCTATAATTTTCGATGATAATTTCAGAGCAAAACAATAAACGGCCATTATAGGCGAAAATTTTGTTTAAATGACACCCTGTATATTTTCTATCATATCAAATTCGTCTTAAAATTCTCTTTTCTATGATGTATCACAGAACAGGGTTTGTTTTTAAGATAGCGGTTAAAAACCGATTTTTTTCTTTTAAGTCTAGGCGGCCATGACATGAAGGGTGGTGGTGGATACTGATGCTTAGTGTTCTGTGATATTAAAAGAGCAATAGTATTCGAGTTAATTTTTAATTTTTTCTTCGCGCAAAATTAGCATTTGCAGAAAATAAGCAAATATTTGTTATTTTGAAAAATATCTGGAAACATCTATCAATATCATAAAAACCAAGATTTTTTTATTTGTCTTAATTATAAATTATTTATTTATTTTCATTTTCGCCTAATAGATATAATGGCCATTTACTGTTCTGCTTTGAAATTATCATCGAAAATTATAGCATAGTGAATGGCTATGGTTACATACACTAGCAAAAATATCCTTTAAAAGTATCAAATTTAGGATACCCTGACACCCTGTATATTGATTGTAGTATATTTTGTCACTGCCATCCACCATTGTCTTCGAATATATACACTGTTTATTAGGTTCAGTCGTGATAATAAGAAAAAATTACCATCGGAATTTAACTATTATACAAGACACTGACCATAAGCACATTACATATAATTTTTAAAAACTATTCGACATAACGGTACATTAAGATAATAGTGACTAATAAAAAAAAAGTAAAAGGTTAAATAATGTCTGATGTAAATGAAGCAAAACATATACACGTTAGCATTTGAGCGTGCATAAGTATGTTAAGAGAAATATTGTGTTTGAAAAAATACATTTTTACTTATGTTATGTTATAATAAATTCTGTATGGGGATACAAAAAGGTAATCATCATCAGACTCCCGATTTTCATTACCTTCCTCATCACCACTATAGAAGGTAGGCAGTCTCAACCTACTTAACACAACTTCATTAAATTCTGTTTTATTTTTTTTTCGACTTTTTGCGCATATTCGACACAATAGGGTCAAAGGATAGCAGCATCCAGTTAAATATGTCACGATTGGTGTTGATTCTTGAAGTTTTTCTTGCCTAATATTGTCTAAATTTTTTATAGTCTTTATGGCCTATCTCAATCACATCTTCTGAAAGTTGGCAAAGGTAACGATTTTATAATATCAGCTCCATGAAGTAATAATTTGTGAACGCTGGCACTCATTTTATACCATCCATAAAGGGAGATAGTCATTTGTGCTGTTTCAAAGCAATACTTTTTAACACATTCGAGGACAGTGATGTTGAGTAGACTTTCCCTAAATGCACAGTTTTATAACTTCTGTACTAGTTAACCGATTTTGTTGATATTTTTACAGGACAAATAATGGGTGAAATGGATGGTTTTTGAGAACTTGTTAGTACCTACTGCTATGAAAGTAGCGACCCAGTAGATCAGTTGGGATCGCTCTTGAGGGACACTGTAGTGCCATCACAGTAACTGCATTAGCAGTAAAGTGTTTCGTTTTTATAGAAATAAATTCAATAATAATGCTTGCAAAAGCTGTACAACCGTTATACTCGAAAATAAACACTTTATTCTTATATAAATGTACTAATAAATAATAAAACAAACTAAAACAAACTTATATCAAATTTTTTAGGCCGAATGGAATGTGTGAAAACAACCAACACATAAGGCGGGTGTTTTTTCACATCCCATGCATCTCAATGAGGTTTGAGCTCGCTTTCCCTCTGTTCGACATTGGTAGCAATTCATGAAATAATTGCTTCTCTTATAGTTCTCTGAGAGTAGGGGAATTTTTTCTGGGAAATGCCCTTGTTTATTCACGTGATGTGACTTTGGTACGTAGAGATCACTTCCGGACATTTCGTCGGGAATTCGCAAAAGAGACTTGATCAACTGGTTTCTGAACTTTACCATAGTTTGTTTTTTATTACGTACCATGTTATATAATACGAACGCATTTAGAACAGTTATGTCCAGAATAGTGTAGATGTTAACTGATCGTTGCGATCTACTCCAGCCATCCATAAATTTGTTGTACTCACAGACTTCTAAAGGCTACCTGTCCGTATCTATTTGTGGTTTTGATTAATTTTGGGTGATACTTTGTTGTTATCACATCTACGGTCCTTCCATTTTGATACATAAACAGCACCTCGCCTTCTCCAAATATGCTCTGATTTTTTAAGCTTATAGGATATTAAAACTTTGGGGTTATTTTTTCTGTTAGCCCTAAGTGTGCCAGTTGTATGTGTCTTATGATTTTTCAACAGTGAATTGGATAAAGTGACACTATTATAAAAATGATCCATGATTAAATGGTGTCCTTGATTCAAATAAGGTGGCATTAGTCCCAAAACCAACGATTCAATTTTTGTAATATTCTCTTGTACTTCTTGCTTGCCTTTATATATTTCGATATTATAAACATAGCCATCTGATGAATAAAGTTCAAAAAAATTGATACCATACTTTACTTTCTTTCCTTTTATATATTTTCGAAAACTTAAACGACCTCGAAAAAGAAGAAGTGATTCATGAAGTGATAATTGTTCGTCTGGTTTTCTAGCATTCTGAAAATTACTTAAAAGCAGATCAAGAAGAGGTGTAATTTTATACAATTTATCTTTTGATTCCTTTTGATCTCTGGAGCAGCACAAATGTCTTTAAATTTGTTCGTAGCGTCTTCCAGACATTGACGCTTTGAAAACTGGATGAAAGCAGAGGGGATCTGAAGAAAATGCCCAACGAAGAACTGGAAAGCCAATTTGAGCACGTAAAAGTGTTAAACCTAGAAAAGTTTCTAGTTCTTGATTGTCAATCGGGTTGAATTTTGCTGTTCTTCTATTTTTCTTATGGGGGCGCTCTGCATGTGACATCTTTTCTCCATAAGCATTGGAATTGCTCAAGAGTAATTCTGCTACCTCATTTGTCCAGAGCATTCTAAAACCGTCAACCGGAGTCATTGTTTCTGTATCCTATCCTCAACAGTTCTAGGATCAAAGGTTGGGTCATCACCGTATGTCCCATCGTCCTCATATGGGTCTGGAGGTTCACTTCCAAAATCATCGGTTTCATTACTCTCACTAGACGAACGTGACTCGTCACTAGAAACTTCGTCATGTAGTTTCATTAGCCTAGCTTCTTCTTTAGGATCCATATTCAAATTCAACGTCAATCATAACAAGGAAGAGATAAATTCAGAAAAAGTCTATAAACAAACCAAAATGCACACTAAACGCGAACCTTCCTTTGCCACTGTGCAATTACTACTGCTATAGCAGCACCGACAACGTGTCTCCCACCACCTGTTCAAAATCACGTGTTCGTACTGGCGGGAAAATACGATCCTAGAAGACCGTGCCCAACATTCGAATTGTTAGTTGCTGGACAGTTCGAATTCATAGACATGTATTCTTATGTGCAAGATTACTGCTCAAGAAGTAGTGCGTTTTATATTAGTACATAAATATACTGCCTGAGCGGTAGTGACCCAGCAGATCACCAATGATTCACTGCAATAGCAGTAGCTGTCCACGAATGTGTTAAACTTTTCCTCGTTGATGTAGTGCCCACAAGAAATGATGGAAAGTATATTTGCAAATTTTTCTATTAATCCTTTATCGCTTCCAGTTATGTGGGAAGTAAGCGAAGGGTTTTTAAAAAATTTGCCCGCTGTGTTTCCATCGTTGCTATTGCCCCCACCTTGTTTTGGCTGATCAACAACCAGGCCCATTTCGTTATAAAAGTCGCTATTTTACTTTTTCTTTCCTTTACTTGTGAATTTGCATTTTCACCCCTTGCTTGCCACTGCTGTAAATCCAATTTATATGCGATATGAAGTAAATATTCATAGCATCTAAGATGTGCGTGTAGTATAGAAATACTATATTTGAAGGTGTCTTCAGCACACACTCTGTTCTTTTGTTCCTCTAGATTGTCAAAATTTTTAGGTGTAGCCTTACAAACATGCACGCTTGAGAACTTGCAGCATCGTACATATAAGAGTATGTTTAAATTTAATATTCCTGTTACCTAAAACGAATAATGTGGGCTCCAGTTGTAATATTTGTGCTTGTTCTCTGCTATACATTTCTTTAACATGTTGGGCATTTTCTTTTCGTATTTTGAACTCAATTGGATGACAATACCTTGTCGAAGACGGAGTCGAGTTCTTCCAATATATTTTTTGGTTATTACCAAAGTCAGACATTTGTAGTGGCACAATCGTACACAATATTATGTTGGAATCCGCATATTCTGAATTATTCGCGAAATTTTGTTTATAAACACTGTGCCCACCGCTACCATCTAGGCCCCAGTAGACTTCGATGGTATCACAGTCATCCGACATATTCTGCAAAATTACATCAGCCTGCATTTGTGCCAAACGTTGTGAAGTATGAATTAGCAGATCAAGCAGTGGCACAACAGCTTCGTTTTCAGTTATTCTAACATTACAGCATAACACATTCTTTTTGCCTCTGCTATATGATATGAAGGATAGATATTTGCACCTCTTTCTTTTGCTCCAAGTCGCATCGTGATATAATCTTCTTTTGTCAAGCCAAGGTCTACTATAAGTCCTACAGCTTCTTCAGTGCTATACGGCCTTATACCACTGTGCCATTTTCATTTTTTTTAGTCGTTTCGAATGCTAATTTCTCAACTTGGGCCGCAGTTCTCTTGCCTGACTTTACCAAGCTTGTTTCTGCAGTGACGAAAATTTGCTCTGGACTGAAGTTCAATACAATTGGTTGCACATGTCTTTTCTTACTCCGTTGACAACTCTCCTGGAATGATTCTCTTGGCCTGCCTCGAGGTACTGATGATATACACTGTGATGGCTGTATTTCTGGGAGCTTCACATGTTCATCAAGCCATTTCATGTGTTTTTTGGTAAAACGGTTGTACATATAATTACAATCACGCCATTTCGCCAATAGCTTCGTTACAAATACTTTGATTACGAGTTTTATTTGTTTTATATAATATTCGGAAAGTTCACCGACACTAAATTTGTCCACTATATGTCGTACTAACTGTTCATTACACTTTAGTGACGATAATTTAAAAAACTGTTTATTTTTTAACACTGTGAATAGCTCATTTCTCTTAATCTTCAATGCTTTTCCAACGGGGTCTCCACGACTACCTAAAAAAAATGTGCTCTATGCAACAAAGGGGGAAACAAAGGGATATTTTTTCTTTTTTAAATTAGTCAAAAGATATGTTTTTTAGACTGGAAGGAAATATCGGGTACTTTGCGGAACTATTTTTATAACTCTAGCTAAACGTAAACATTTCAAGATTTTTTAAACCAAAAATACCATTTTATAAAATATATATTTCAACTATTTTACGAACAACTGGTTTGTTAATAATAACTGAAAAATAAAGAACTTACCTGACGCCTCACAATCCGTGTTAACACCCTTATTATTTGACGTTTAGCACTAAAATGCAAGCGATGTTATTTTGTCATCACTTCCGAAACATGTAATTTAATAGGCCGTGCGAAAGCAAAGCCAACTTTGCGCTGATGCTAAAGCTTATTGTGCTATCAAGTTAAATGACGACCTGGTTTATAGGAAATGTTTTAAGTATATATGTGATTCATTCGCAAAAAAATTGTTATTCTATTTTTGTAGTCGTAATTTAGTTATCTGGCCTTATGTGCATCTTGAATTAGTACCACAACTTATTATCTCTATATCACGCTTAATGCTTGCACAAAATTTGAAATAGTTTTTCATGCTGTTTTTTTAAATATTTTATTACTTCGCCATTTTGTTTTGCTATCTTCCATTCATAACAAAATATTACCATTTCATTCCTATGTAACATTTGATTAATGTATAAAATTTGAGGTAAATTGGATAATTAGTTTTTTCAGTAAGAATTTTTTTAACGTTTCGCTAGGCCGCCATCTTGTTCCGGCATATTGGATTTTTACCAAAATATTATCAGGTAATCTTCATATGAACCTTACTTTTTGACTTAATTTGAAGTCAATCTAGTATGTCGTTTTTAAGCTATGCCGAGAATTGACTGACAGACAAACCGAAAGACGGACCGACGGAATTGATAATACATGTTTTTTGGCATCTAGGGACGCTAAAACGTGAAGATATGTAATATACAAACATTTTATTTGGCCGCCATTTTGTTTCGCCATCATTAATTAGTTCCACAATTTTACTAGCTGATAGCTATACCACAATTAGTTATGGCACACAATTTGAAATTAATCCATTCAGTAGACTGAATTTTTAAATAATTTATTAAGCCGCCATTTTGTTTCCCCATCTTGGATTCGTACCAAATTATTACCAGTTAATTCCAACATTGATTTTTGTGCAAAATTTGAAATAAGTAGTTTTTTAATAATATTTTTTTTAACATTTAACTGGGCCACTATTTTGTTTCACCATATTCGAATTTTACAAAAATGTTACCAGGTCATTCCCAAATGACCCTTAATTTTTGACCAAAATTTGAAGTCAATCGGGTAAATAGTTTTTTAGCTATACCGCGAAAAGGCAAACCGATAGACAGACTATCTTGAATTCGTACCACAGCTTTACCAGTTTATCTCTATATCACACTTAATTCTTGCACAAATTTTGAAATCAATCTAATAAGTAGTGTTACCAATATTTTGAAAGGCCGCCATTTTGTTTTGTTATCTTATATTCATACCAAAATATTACCAGTTCAAACTGTATCAATTGTTTCCTACATAATACTTGATTTACGTGCAAAATTTGAGATAAATTGAATAAGTAGTTTCTTAGTAATATTTCTTTGACATTTCACTAGGCCGCCATTTTGTTTTGCCATACTGGATTTTTACCAAAATGTTACCAAATCATCCCTATATGACTCTTACTTTTTCATCAAAATTTGAAGTCATCGGATAAGAAGTACCTATGCCACGAAGAGACAGACCGACAGGCAGACAGCAGACAGACAGACCGACAGTATTGAGGAAATATATTCTTCGGCATCTAGGAACCTCGAAACGTAAAAATCTGAAAACATTTCGGAGGGTGATTTTTTTATAGATTATAATACTTCCCTTTTACCAGGGAGGTAAAAAGAAATACATAGGGTCAAACTGATAACCTCCTCTTTTTTTGAAGTCGATTAAAAACACAAGATTTTGAGGTTGCATATTCATGCGTATACATGGTCACGCTGTATACATAAAATTACATAACGGAGTAGCAAAGGAGACAGCTTTTAGCAAATGGGGTTGTATGTCTATTACACACCTCAATGCTTTAGTTTGAAAAGGGTATCAAAAAAATTGGAAATTTAATTACCTGTACGATTAAAAAAGGTTAAAGGTTTGATTTTAATAAAGCTTTATTAGTTCTCTATAACATACTTAAAACATTTTCACTACGTTTTATTACAACATTTAACATAGCATGTAACAACTTTCTTATGAGTGAATCCTTATAGGTTTTAAGGTATTATCTATGTTTTAATGAAGTTATTATGACTAAGAAGATATAAGAAGACATTTTCACCCGTATTTACTAAACAGGTTTAAATTTAGACCAGGTCTAATTTGACAGTTATAGGTTTAAGATGACACTTTTAACAATAGAACAAATAATTTTTCTAAATGTCGCAATTACAAAATGACAGACATAACTGGCAACTAGACCTGGTCTAACCCTTGAATAAATAAATGTACAGGAAAGAGCCTAGCTGTGACCTTGACGACACCGGGAAGGTCCCAAGATTCAAAACGATGCATGGCCCGTCAAAATCAAAACACTTTGTTTCCGGTTTTCAGTGGCGTATCCACTTTGAAATGTAGGAAGTAATTTGAAAACTTATACTTTTGAACGAGAATTATAATTAAGGTATGGACTAAATTAAACAAGCCAATTAGTGTGGTACATTATGTCAGGTGCCAATTTAACAAAAAACTGGTGAAACATTAAAATTCATGTCTTTAACAGCTCACTTTAAATATTATTAAATTTTACTTTTTATATAATAAATCTTTCGTAAAAATACCCTTATATTTATTCAGTAGTTCAACGTTTGTTGTTATTGATGCTTTAAAGTTGACATTGGCTTTGAAATAGCGACTTATCAAAATTATGAAGAAATGTGGCAATTTTGCCGTCTGGGCAAAATACATTAACATAGAGAGAATGCATTCTGGATGATGAGCTTTTTGACACGTGCCCACTAATTAAAATAATTTGATCTAAAGCTTGTTCTTAAGAAGTACTTGCAACTAACAATTTAACGGCTCAACCATATGAGACCATATTTGTAGAAACTTGCAACTCATTTGAAAGTTATATTAGGCTTTCATAAGCTGTAAAATGCATGGAATTTTTCCTGTTGGTTTCGTTTTGACTTTCCTTTTGTATTTCTGCTTTGTTTTTATTACTTTACTTGAATTTAATAAATAAAATTTAATGATTTTTTTTAATAAGCAGAATTGTTATTTCTAGTTGAACTAGGAAATTATATTTTTTCTAAATAACTAAAATTATTAGGCCATAAATAATAATTAAATGAAAATAATTTTATTAGTACAGCCTAAATTACGTTTTAAATAAAAACAAGCACAACTATTATTATTTCATTTAAATTTACTCAAATTTAATACAGAACAAAACATTAGATAAATACCTATTTACCAAATATCAACATCTAAGACACATTAGGTTAGAAGAAAATTCAGTAAAATTTACATTAATTATACAAATAAAAACAAAACAAATTAAAATAAAACTGTTATTATACGGTACCAATAAATTTTATTGGTTAAAAATGCTTTATTATATATTAGAAAAATATTAATAGTATGTATCCGATGTTTTAAAAGTACTACCTTTAAACATTCTGATTTGTAAAATAGTGTCGTATGTAAGATGAAGGTTATATAGGTACCAGAAGTTCCTACGCCTTCATTTTTATTTAGTACTTTCTAGTTTGCATAAACTCTTATTAAACCAAAGTGCAACAGTCAGTTATGATTCTTATTTCGTAGTGCAATAATACTCGCATAAGAAGTTAGTGTGCATTTGCAGCTTTTACCGTAGTAGTAGACACAGTTTTTGGGAAAATTAGTGGTATATATATATATATATATATATATATATATATATATATATATATATATATATATTCATCGATTACTTCGCGATGGATTATTCCAGTTTGGAGACGTTATCGGTAGGATTTCTGGATGGCGAGCTCGAAACTCCCGGACACTCAATATCATTAAAATTCTTCATAATTTTTCCTCTTTAAATATCTGAAATGCATCTTGGCTTCCACTAGATGCCCCTTGAGAGTACTACTGATATCTCGAGATGATCCTTTCTTTCAAGCTATCTACCTATATATTCTTTGTAGAACTGCGGCAGACGAACGGGATAGAATGCAGGAACAACTAGGCCTCACACGTTCACAGCGTCTGCTCCCTTTCTAGCGGGGTCGTTAGTTTTCACACTGAGCGGTTGAGTCTCCCGGTTCCCCTCCGAAATAAAACAGCAAAACCGAACACGTGGAACCACTTATGTTAATAACACAGAGGTCTGCCTTCGACGAGACGAACCGGAAGACTGAAAATAATTGTTATTATAATTAAAATGTCAAACAATTAGGTTAGGAACCAAGTGGTATATAAAAAACGAGTGTTACGCACTTCATGTAATATTTTGTTACGTCAAAACATTTAAATTACCTTAAGTATGTTTTAAAACGAAAGAAAAAACTTATAGGTTTCTAGGAACAATTTTATGGGACAAAATAAGTTTTAGTATCTAACATTATATTCTCCTTTTTTTGGGGGAAACAAATAACATTTGTTGAGAATATAATGTTAGATATTAAAACTTATTTTCTCCCAAAAAATTGTTCCCAGAAACTCGTAACTTCAACTGTTTTTCCGTTTTAAAACGTACTTAAGGTAATTTAAATTTTTTGACCTGACAAAATATTACATGAAGTGTTACGCTACTGTGTTTTTTATATACCACTTGGTTCCTAGCCTAACTGTTTGACACTTTAAGAATTATGATTTTCATTATAATAACAATTATTTTTGCCTTTAAATCGGATTTAAAAGTGTCTTGTTAATTTCTTTACTTAGGAAAATACAAATGCACTTACCCTGGAACGAAATTCCTTTCTTCCTTGTTCTTTTAATACGGGTACGACTGCACGTCACACAACTGACCATTTTTTGTATTTAGGATAACGCAAACGACCAAAAATGTGTTTGTTACGTTTTATAACACACAACACAACTTATTAATCAACTTTTATATTAATTCGATGTGCGTATTATTTATAAACTGCTAAAACCTAAGCTTAAATTTGTAAAGACGACGTTTTGACAACACACGTCACCAAACCAAAATGTAAACATCAGAAAAATAAGGTCCCAAAAATTATGTAGTTCCGTCAAAGCCTGCTAATTTAAAATAACGCATGGGTCTCTTTCCTGTTGTCTATTTATTCAAAGGGTCTAACTCTTAAATTTTAACCTTTTTAGTGAATACGGAGGTTAATGTTAAGCTGTAACAACTTCCTGTATCCAGGGGCGGTCCAAAGACAAAATATTGGGGAAGCGAGTAAGTAATAAAAATTCTACTGAGAACTTAAAAAGAAAGTCGGAACTTTGCCAACAGAATAAAATATTGAGCGGACACTCCCCCCATCCCCCCTTATGTCCGTCACTCCCTGTATCCTCCTTAAAATTTCATTAAATTACACAAGTCGGTTTAAACGAAAAGGCTGTATCTCCATCCCTTAGGATTTTTTTTCTATAGCAAACTAAAGTTATTTGACTTACCAGATACTCAGTATACAATGTTTATTAGGTTAAGTCGTAATAATTATAAGAAGCTTCCATAGGAATGTAACTATTATGCAAGACAATGAGCATAAGCATATTAATACTGACAATAATTTTAAAAAGCTATTAAACATAACTGTACGTGAAGGTACTAGTCACTATTAGAAAAAAAGTTAAAAGGTTAAATAATGTCTAATGTAAATGAAGCAAAACATATACACCTTAGCATTTGAGCGTGCACAGGTGACAGGTTGCGTAATGCGAGTGTAAAAATAAATTGTTTATAAATCAAAGTATTTGTTTCTTTTTGCTATCCAAGACGGCGACGTTGTTCAACGAAACCACCTTAAATTCCGGCGGGAGAATGAAGAATGTGATTACTTTAAAAGCTTTAACGCAGTGGATTGTATTTTAACATCGGGCACTGGGACAAAAAACATTTGAAACTGGCAATAAGTTTTAAAAGTTTAGTTTTAATCACGGGACAATGGCTTAATGTACATGATTTTTGCCATATGCCAAACTACACCACTATATCTAGATATAGTCGCGTTAATACAATACATGGAGCAACAATAATTTTCATGAAATCTGCCAAATATAAGCATATGATAGTGGAAAAGGAATTTGAATTTTCAACTACACAGCTACTTAAACTCAGAAAACCTAGAGTTTTTGAAATGAATATTGTAGGATTTACCAAAAATTTTAATGTCTTTTTGGCACTAATTGTCGGCACACTTGTTTGTCGACCCGTAATTAAAAGGTCCTTTTTGTCATCTTCTTTCCAACGGGAAAATGGAGTTTCTAACAAACTACAAACAATGTCACTAACGGGCCCGAACGAATTAATTTTCAACCACATACACACGCGCCACTCCTCCAAAAAGGCCACCGATAAAATACTGAATAAAGCGCGATCGCCGCGATCTACTTTACGTAAAATACGAACGGAAGCGTTAAACTGCGGCTCTTCCCTAGAGGCGCGGTCTTCGTACATGCGATACTCTCGTTGCCATAGCAACGCATTATTTTCAGGCATTGTTTTCGTTTCTCGCTGGAAGATTTTTACCGAGCTCGCACGTGGCTCTTCCGTTGGTGGATTGACACAAGCGAGTTTGCTGCCGGTGCGGTGGGTGCACACACGGGTTTGCTTAATACGTGCAAGTATGTCATTTCGTTTTGTGTTTGCCTCTAGGTTTCTGACGAGGGGCCAGCGGCAATACTACGAATGCATAAAATTTAAGATTCCAATTGTTCATAATTTTAAATGAAATGAATTATATTTAATACTGGAAAGATTTAATATTGAAAATTAGTATATAGTATTGATTTTTAAAGTATGTTAAAAAATAATTTGCCAGGTTTTTTTTGGGGAAGAAGCACTTCCTCTACTTCCTCCGAACTGCCGTACATCATCTAGTAATGCTCAAGTTTGTATTGATAGATTAGAGGTTCTTTTAAATCAAATGCCAACGAACTGTAAGTCAGTGGCGGCTCGCGGGTGAAAAAGTAGGTGAAGTGCAAATGAAGCAAGAAAATATCGCAATAATTATTTTTATATGTGGAAGGGGTAGAATATTTTTTACGACTTACCTAAATTTTGTATACTAATTCAGTTCTCCTACTCTTCATAGCAGCAAGACAATGGACAAATACAGCCTGCGGCGCTTTTTTTTTTTTTTTTTTGAAGGCCATTTAGATGGCCAGACATCACACTTGCGCCATCGTAACATTGCCCTATTATTTTATGTTTATAATCAAATTGGTCAAAAATTTGATCCAATAGAGAATATAAATTCTCCGACGTTCTATCGGAGCTGACATAGAATCCTATTTTCAATTTTTCAATTTCAAATATGCTTTATTGTACAAAGAACAGTGTTCTCATTTACAAAGCTAGGGGAAAAATTCTATAGTACAAAATATAATAGCAAACAATAATTACAATTAAAAACAAGATAGTTTAAATAATTGAATTTAAAAACCGTCAATAAATACAGGTACTAAAAAATAAAACAAAACAACGTCAATATTAAAATTAAGAACTAGTCAATATAAAATTATCACCATGAAATTCAATATAAAAAATGTATATTATTAATTTTTTAATGACAAATCAATAATATGCATAAAGGTACTAAAAAAACAATCAAACAGAAAAAATAACAGTGTCAATATTAAAATTAAGAGCTACACCTAGTTACTAAAATTATACAACCGGCAGTACAATAAAAACATAAATAAAAATATAAATAAAATAAAAGGGATAAAATAGTAATGCCGAATTAACCCCGGTTAAAGATAAAAAGACAAAAACAAAACATAAGAATTTGCTAAAATTTTAGAGTGTATCGTCAAAAAATTCTTGCACACCATAATAGGCCTTCGCAACTAGAATACTCTTCACTTCGTATTTAAACTTTTTTTCCTCTTCAATCCGCCTTATGGAATTGGGCAGATGGTTAAATAGCTTTTTGCTGTTATATACTAAAGAGTTTTTCGTAAGTCCTGATGTGGGAATTGGGAGTGCAATAGTATGGGTGCGGCGAGAGGAGTATCCCCCCGGTCTTGCAGACAAGATATCACTCTTTCGCTTCCTGTGCATTAGACACACAGACTCGAGAATAAATAAGCTAGGAAGAGTTAGTATTTTTTTATTTACGAAACCGGGCCGGCAAGAGTCTCTACGGCCAAATTTGCAAACTATTCTAAGAGCTCTTTTTTGCATTACAAACACTGACTGAAATAAAGTGTCACTACATGATCCCCAAAAAGATATCCCATACCGCAAATGCGACTCTATGAGAGCAAAATATGAAGTCCTGGTCATTGTTTCATCCAGCTCCCCAGCAATCACTCTCAATGCATAGCAACTGGCAGATAATTTTTTATTCAATGCTAAAATGTGCTGTTCAAACTTTAACCTTCCGTCTATTTGAAGCCCCAAAAACCTGCTCACCGTGGGGTTGCTGATAATCACATCGTTTAGTGCCACTCCTTCAAGTCTACATTTGAAAGTAATTAAATTTGTCTTAGAGGCATTGAAGGACAAATGATTTGCATCGCACCAATCTTTTATTTTACTTAGGTCACCATTGATAGTATTTTTTAAAATAGAGGGGTCACTACCATGCCAAAAAATTGTTGTGTCGTCTGCAAAAATAGTAAAAGAGCCAGATATATTTAATTTTGGTAAATCGTTCACATAAATCAAGAACAATAAAGGACCCAAAACAGAACCCTGCGGTACTCCCGATGTGATCTCTCTACTGTCTGACTGTTCTCCATTAAACATCACCTTCTGATGACGATTGGACAAATATGACTCAAACCAAGGCAACGCTGTGCCCCTAAAGCCGTAGATCTCAAGTTTGCGAAGCAGTGTTCTGTGATCTACACAGTCAAATGCCTTGGATAGATCACAGAACACCGCGGCCGCCCCATCACCTTCGTTCAGCCTTAGATAGACCATATCAAGCAATGAGAACACTGCATCGTTTGTGCTCCTACCACTCTGGAATCCAAACTGCATATCACTGAGAAGTCTATGCCCATTCAAAAATGACAAGACTCGCTGCTTGACCAGTCTTTCCACTATTTTTGATAATGTCGGCAGAAGAGATATAGGCCTAAAGTTCGAGGGCTCCTCAACGTCTCCACCCTTGAAGAGAGGGATCACTGTAGCCCCCTTCAAACAATCAGGAAAAGATCCCACCAAGAAGGAGTGGTTAATAGCCTCACATAATGCCTGTAAACAATTTTCAGGTAGCCTCAAGAATATTTTCAAGGAAATGTTATCCCATCCTGAAGACTTCTTGTTCCTGATATCTGTAAATACTTTTTTTAATTCAAAAACATCAGTAGGAAGAAAAAAGAAAGTTTCATTAACATTAATATCGCTCAAGTAATTTAAAGGATCATTATTGGTCGGTAAATTATTGGATAGCTTGGAAGCTATTAAAGAGTTAATTTGCGTAGAGTTAAGAGAAGAGTTACAATGTTTCGGGATACCATGTTTACCTCTTAATTCATTTACTATGTCCCATGATTCTTTTAGTTTATTATTAGTATCTAAAATTCTTTTTGAATAGTAAGTTCTTTTAGCAGTCCTAATTGTTTGTCTATAAATACTACGATAACTATTATAATAAGTAATGAACTGTATATTATCTATGGCGTACTTTCTAATGGTATGTAAGGAGCGCATATTTTTTGCTGATATCTTGAGTCCCTTTGTAAACCATGGTTTACCCTGCTTTTTTTTAATATTTCTAATAGGAAAGGCTTTATTAAACGTGTCCAACAAAACACGATGAAACTGATTTAAGGGGTCCGAGAAACCAAAGATACCATTCCATTCTACCTGAGCGCACAATTGCAAAAACCTATCATAGTTTGCTCTAGTATATAGTCTTCCCCGACGCCTCGGGGCCTTAGTCTTATGGTTTCGTACAAAAATATTTCCAAGAACAGCCTCATGGTCAGAGAGTCCAGGATTTACAACTATACATTCAACATCCTGACAGTCAATATTAGAACACAAGTAATCAATCATTGTTGCAGAATTACCTGTAATTCTTGTGGGTTCCCTCACATGCGTATTTAAATTATAAGTTCCTAATAAGTTATCCAGCGTTTGAACTTTTGTATTTAACTTATCTAAAAAATCAATGTTAAGGTCACCCGCCAATATAATGACAGAATTCAAAGAAAATTCAGAAAGCAGCTTATCGAGTTTACAAAGAAATGTGTCCACACCAGTATTTGGTGACCTGTAAATACAAATAAAGAAAATATTAAATTTAGCGCAGTGTACAACTGAAAATTCAAATTCTTTATCTGCCCTTAGAGCATTATGAGCATCAACACTTGTACAAGGGTATTGATCCAAAAACGTATCCCTAATCAATACAATTGTACCCCCATGCACTGAACTAGTCCTAGAGTACTTTGATACAATAATGTAGTTAGATATGTAAAGCGGTTCACCCTCATTTAACCAATGCTCTGTTAAAAGTAGAACATCAGGGTATTGTACACTTTCTAAAAATAGAAGTAACTCATCGATTTTATTCCTAATAGACTGAATATTTAAAACCGCAACCCTAATCTTTAAAGACTGAACTAGTGATCCCTCATTCATCAGGGGTGGCTTCCGGTAGTCCGACTCCCTTCTAAAAAACCGCCCTGACTATCCAAATCCTCAGTCAAATCTATAAATTCAATGTTTGAACCCGCCTCTTGTCTACCTTCAACAAGTTTTACTGCTTTAAGAGTCAAGCTTAAATTAAATGAATAATTATGAACGTAGTCACATATGATTTTTGTAAGAGACTTATTACTATACTTATATCTACCAGACATGCTACAATTCCAGATTATTTTGACAGAAATATTACGTATTTTTTCCGCAGTATCAGATAAACATTTCACAAATTTCAGTTCAGTTTCATCATTTGGGTCATACTTACAACACAATATTAAGTTCGTATATTTTCCTACACCTAGAATATTATATATATCTTTATAACTAAAAGAAATAAGTTTATTAATGTCAATCATGAACACAATAGCATCGCTGATACCATAATATTGCGTCTTTTCAAAAATGTTCTTCGAGACCTCCCTCAAACGCGCACCGGACTTTACAATACCTTGCACGGTATACGTATTACTATCCAATAAACATCCCAAGCGAAAAGAAAATCCGGAAGCCGTCTCATCACCAAGAAACAGTATTTTTTTCTTGTTTTCGTAAATGTTGTTCTGTTTCCCAACTTCTCTGGACATAGTGACATCTTCTCTATTTCTATTGGAACTCCCATTCTCTGCGTTGGACTGATTTGTTTCATTTCTCAACTGATTTATCTCATCTGCAAGTGATCGGGAATTGTGGGCAGTTTCCAAGACGGTAGTGTTAGCTAACGCTATGTCAGTCTGAGTTTGTGCCTCATGATTTGAAACTGTTGTTGGGGTACTTTTTGACACACTATTCAAAATATTATCATCTGTTTGAGTAACTTGGATTTTGGTCTGAAACGAAGTTTGTGTACATGAACTTCTCTGAAAAGAATAGGTCTGCGTTTCGGCGTTGACTACCTTTAAGCTTCCCCAGTCATCAATAATTTTGTTTTGTTGGTCTAGTTTTTCTTTGAGTTGGATAATCTTTAATTTTTGCATTTCAATTTCTTTCAATAGATTCGCTTCAGACTCGGAAGCCTCTTCTTCAAATGCACATGAACTTCGTTTGAGTCTATCTATATGGACATTTTTAAGGTCCAATTCTTTTCTTAGGTCTGCAATTATACCTTTAAGACCATCCGTGGTGTCTTGATCGTCATTTTCAGCCAATGAGGCACACTGTTTTGAGCACCAAATTAAATTTTGATCGATAATAGTGTAGTTTTTGAGTTTTACCGAGCATCCGGGATGAAAAACATTATGGCAAACGACACAAACCCAGTTATTATTGGCTTTGCTTTTGCAACATTTAAAGAAAGCCGGCATTTCTTATTTTATTGACTTTTTAATTATCATGTAAACTACTTAAGCGTAAAGTCTCCACTTTTCAATTAACAATTTCAATAATGGCAACACGTATCAATTGTATAGTTGCCTGCTATTAATCGCTAAATATACACCGGAACCAAAAGTAATATATGTAGGTGTATGATCTCCTTTAAACAAAATCGCTTCGCGCCACTGATAACAGCAGAACGACAGTACAGATAAGCATTGTTTATGTATTGAAAATCGTTCATAAAATCAATAAACAGTAATTTTATTCATAGTCATTTGGGCAGTACCTGTATATTCAGTGACACCACCACGTAACATATTCAACACCAATTAATTATCACGATTTTATTCACAAACTACACATTTTCTGAAGACAATACGATCAGACGTCAACACACTAAAGCTGGACATACACACCCTAAGAATCTCTCGACTACTGAACCTTCTGAATTAACGTATCTTAAAATTATGGAGCACTGGGAGGTTTGCGTAATATCAGTGGTGTCATCCACTTGCACAAAAAAAAACTGTGTGTTCATTATTTCATTTTTTACATGATCAATTAAATAATCAGAAATGCATTCAATTATTTCGTTTTGAATAGTTTTCGAGTTACCAGTAAAAACATTTTTAATTTTTTCGTGATGATCTTTTAGTTCTTGGGAACTTCTCGATATTAATAAACCTAAAAGCTTTTTAAAATTTCCCTTATTTATTGCCTCGCTGCTCATCATCATGGCCGCGAAAGGCTAACTCTTGTTGTATAAGGTACAAAACTGCGTCAATTTCCAAGCACATAAATAGCCTATTTAATCGGACGTTTCCGTTAAAATGTATTTCATATAGTTTAGCATTTTCTTTTAAAGTGTCAGCTATAATGCTTTGATTTTTTACAAAAATGTTTTTAGCATTAATTCGCATTTTAAATGCTCCGCCGAGTCTTCAGGTTTATGTAAAGACCTTCATATATTTAACATACCTGCATATCCTTCCTTATTCCACACTGAATATTTATTGGAAACTAGTAAACCAGGCCAGGAAAACATTTTTTGTAATATTTGACTACTACATAACCATTTGTACTCCAAAAACCAGGATGACGATTAAAACTCTGATTTTGTTCCTTCCATCGATTAAGTGGAGTTTCCAACAAAATGCAAATCACATCCGTGGTCGGATTCATCAATAATGTAAATTAATAAACCCGACACCAAATAAAGTTGTAACAACACCATAAATAAATATAAGACAAACTGCAAAGGAACTAACCGGTTGCAGCGAAATCCGCGAAAATAAAAGTAAACAACCACCCCAAACCGAACGACACGTGTGTGTAGTGTACTGCGTTAGCAATTCACCGAGAACGTTGTATGGGGCTGGTTAACATTATTGTTCCATGCGCTCGACGTCATCGCGTACGCGTTATCATGGCAACGTAGTAGGAAAATCGTAAAATAAACATAGCACCTCCAGCAAAGTCGAAGCGGTTTGCGCCACTGTTATAGTTGTATAGTGAATAAAATAATAAATATAGTTAAATGTTTGTTTATGTTTCCTGGTGAAGTAGCACTTCACCTACTTCACCTGAATAGCCGCCACTGCTGTAAGTTAGTCGTTACTGGAGACTTTAATATTAATTTTAATGAGAAAGATTCAATATTAACTCAAACTAATTTATTCCTATCTTTAAATGATAGTATGCATGTACTTAGTCCAACAAGAATATCCAAATTTTCAAAATCTAACATTGATTATATTTGTTCTAATTTTGATGGTGATCAAATAGAATCTTGTGTGGTTTCTGCGGGTTTGTCTCACCATGAAACAGTAACATGTAAAATTATGGTTAATGCATCATCTTATACTAAAAAATTCAGATTAGGTAGAATTTATAGCAAAAACAACTTTCAAAATTTTTATGTTGCCTGCAGTAACCGGAATTTGCATATAAATAATGATTTACAACTTTTTTACGATACATTAAAACAAATTTTCGATAAAACGTTTCCTATAAGAAGATTTTAAAAAAATGTTGGACCTCTAAGGGTATTAAAAAATCTGTCAAAAATGTACGTTCCCTACATTATATTAGAAATTATACAAGCAGTACTGCATTTTTAAAATATTATTGTAAAAAGTACAAATATCAATCTGCAAAATAATATTCATCCAAACGTATTTAATGAGTATTACTGCTCTGTTGCAGCAAAATTAACAAAAAATATATCAAAAGCTGAAATTTTTTACATTTAAACATCACAGAAAATTTGGTGCTTTTGGATACTGACCAACTAGAAATTTTGGAAACTATAAGAGTAATAAAATTTAAAATCAAAAATACAGCCAGTCTTGATTGTATGTCAATAAAAATATTTGAAAACTTACCCAGTATTACTTTAAATTTTTTGATTAAATATATAAATAATAGTTTTCAAAGAGGATATTTTCCCAATTGCCCTAAGACTGGTTTAGTAATGTCAACACATAAAGGAGGCGATGAAGAATGTCCTTCAAACTTTAGCCCAATATAACTATTACCTAAACTCAAAAATAATAGAAAAAGTAGTAAAAAAGCGTGTCATTGCTCACTTAAACAAGTTTCATCTACTAAGTGTCAAACAGTTTTGGCTTTCAAATTTCAAAAAGTACCGGAAATGCAATATTTTCCTTTTTAGAAAAAAATTATTCTGGTTCAAACTCCAAAGCTTTTGACTGTGTAAATCATGAATTTCTCCTCAAAAAGTTAAAGCATTATGGATTCCAGGGTAACTACTACAACTGATTTAAATCATATTTAACAAATCAGAATCAATTAGTTAGCTACGGGGAAGAGATGTCTAGCTCAGCTATAATTTTGTGTGGAGCGCCACAAGGATCTGTCTTGGGTCCCATTTTATTTCTATTATACATTAACGACTTAACAGACCTTAACATATATGGAAGTTTTACATTGTTTGCGGATGACACTACCATTGTCTGGCGAAATAAAAATGAAGATATCCAGAGAGAAGACAACCTTTCCGAGATATATTTGCAAGCCTTACATTAAATTTAGTAAAGCACGGATCATTTATCCAGCTCTGTCAAAAACCATACACCAAACAAGATAGACAAAAAAGAAATAAACGTATTTGGGTACATAAAAGCTACACCTTCATCTTCTTGCTAGCACATAGAGGAAAGAACTGGTGTATCCAAGTCTGATGCTCAAAGAATTTGGCAAAATATAAGCATCGCCCATATAAATTGCATATAGTTCAACATTTACACCCCGGCGATGCCGAGTGCCGAATGTTGTTTTGCTAATGGTATTTACAACAAATCCATATTGATGAATCTTTGAGAGACTCGTTATCTGGTCTAATGAATCATAATACAAGAAACTGGTCCGCAGAAAACAATTTAATTTTTGAGGGGGCACAACAAGTACATTTTGGGGTTGGGGTCTCCTGTTTTATTTTTGGAAGACGCATAGTCTATAGAATTTTTGAAAGAGGTCTCACAACTGATAGAAAATGTACAATTGACACTTTATAATGCCGTTTATCTTCAACAAGACGGTGCCCCAAGCCACAACTCTGCTCTTTTAATGGCACTTTTAAACGATAACTTTTCTCAAAGATTGATCGGACATGGACCTGTAAGATGGCCCCCTCTTTCACCGGATCTTTCGCTTTTAGATTTTTGCTAATGGGAGAGCCCGCAAAAGTGCGGAAAATGGGATACCCTGTAATGAGATAGTTGTTGCCCTAAAAAAACATAAATGTTAAATAATTTTTATATCAGTTTTAATGAATCTCATTACCAAACAGCAAAACGGAAATGAAACCATTAGTTGCAACTATCACATAACAAAATACATCAAAAATTAAGAAAATAGCTTGCACAGCAGATACAAGGTTTTTTACAGGTTGATACGTGCGTCAGAGTTACAAGTCTTCCTAATTTGACTATAAAGTTTAGTAAATACTAACCAATGCGAAGTTTTTAGCATCCGTAGGTTCCATATTTTATTAACAGATGCCGCCAAAACCTCAATTTAAAAAAAAATGTGGAGTTACGAAGTTGATTGTTAAAATCATTACCCTCTTTGCATCGGCAATCGGGCAAAAAAGAATATATACACATCTTATCTTTGCGCCTTGACTCGCTTTACTACCAAATCGACCCACTGCGTGCTGCATTCAGCGCCGTGCCGCGCCCTTACCCTTTTACTTTAATAAACGTAATAATCTGTCATTTAGTTGACCATGTCGTGTAAGGAACTCGAATAAATAAAAAAATGTGTGAATTTGTATTTTTTTTTATTCACTACTACCTACGTATTTCTTATCTACGGCCCGCGACATGATTAAGTCCCGAAATTACGCCCTCAGCTAAGCAAAGGTTGCCCATAGCTGACCAAGAACACGGAAATTACCTGGAAAGCTTTTAGGGAATTGTTTGACAGGTAATTATTGCTTTGTTATGAGTAATCAATAATTTTAGCATAATTAAGTTAAAATGCTGTAATAAATAATTAAGATTTGAGAAGTCTTCCTTTAAATTAACGTTGAAAGTATTACTTAGTATAATAAATACTTGCATGAATTTTGTTTTAAATACATTTTAGCCATAGCCTACTAATTGGACACAAAAGAAAATTTTAGAAGATCTGGAATTTTGAGCTTTTGTTTTTCAAAATAACTGCATGCATGTATATATATCTGGAAAGCTAACATTATTCCTAATAAATGTAAAGAATAATATTCAGGGAGTCTGATTAAAAAAAATAAAGTAGGATCCGTTAACTTTTTGATCTTACCCCGTATACTTATTCTGAAAGCGGCTCTAAATTCTACGGCAAAAGTCATAAAAGGAATAGTTTTCACATTTTCGATAAGTTATCTGATAGTTGAGATACGAGGGGTGCCTGAAAATGCATCATTTTCAATTTAGCCCTGCATCTTAAAAACTAAAAGGACTATTTAATTTCTCAAAAAATAGCTCGATGTCGCGAAACTTAAAAACAAGGAAGCGGGGTATCTCCAAAGTGCCGAAAACGGGATATCTTGTCTATCTGAGAAACTGGGTTGTTTGTTACCCTAAAAACATAAATATTAATTCATTTTTATATCAGATTAAATAAACCTCAGTACCAACAGCAAAATAGAAATGAAACCATTTAGTTGCAAGTGCCACATAATAAAATGCATCAGGATTTTTTACAGGTTGATAATACTTGCGTCAGAGTTACAAATCTTCCTATTTGACTATATCAAAGTTTAGTAAATACTAACCAATGCGAAGTTTTTGGCATATGTAGGTTCCATATTTTATTAACAAATGCCGCCAAAACCTCAATTTAAAAAAAAATGTGTAGTTACGAAGTTTGCGAATTAGGGTAACTATACCTACTTGATTGTTAAAATCATTACCCTCTTTGCATCGGCAGTCGAGTAAAAAAGAATAAGTACACATCTTATCTCTGCGCCTTGACTCGCTTTACTACCAAATCGACCCACTGCGTGCTGCATTTAGCGCCGTGCCGCGCCCTTACCCTTTTACTTTAATAAACGTAATAATCTAACATTTAGTTGTCCATGTCGTGTGAGGATGCTCTGCTTTTTAATTTGGCGTCATTAGTACGACAAATAGTTCTAGTTTAGCGACGAAACATGACGAGTATGCATGCATACATTGTCACTAATTACTGCCTGTAAAAGATTAGTGCCGTCAGGGTATTAAGTCATTTCCCTTTTTAGAACATGTTCAAGACACGACAGATTTTAGATTGTTTTGATGTTACCTCCTATACAAACGTCTTTTATTAAGCAGCGTTAAATATTGTTACAGAGGCAAATAAAAATTATTGTTAATAGGGTTAAGTGAAAAGAGAAAGACTAAATCGTCCTGGCGAAGTCTAGCCTCAAGGCTACTCTCACTCAACCAAGTAACGAAGTGTCCATCCCTTAAGTAAACTACAATTGTATAAATTCTTAGATAGCATTGTTTTATTATTTTTAGTAAATATATTGTGCTTTTTAGACAGTGTATTAAAGAAGTCTTGAAAATATTGAAGGTTAGAAATAGTAAGAATGTATAAACAAGGATCCGGCAGAAATCTCCAGGCACCCCACAGCACAGCACAGCACAGCAGACACCCGTCTACAGCAGAGTCTACAACCCATCAGCTTGCTGATTTATCAGATTAATACGCAGTTTATATTTAAATTTGTTTATGTTGAACAGTTTAAATTCTTCTGGCAGAGAATTATAAACATTTTTATGTTGTGAATTTGTTTTTAAATCTTATATTTCTATTATGAATATTATTTTTAGGAATAAATTTATTTTTAAGTTAATTCGACGAGTTTACCGATTTTAACTTGTCAGAATTAAATTTTAGTTTGTGTTCTTTAGATAATATATTAATACGCTCCAGGGCTCTGTTAATATTTATTGAAGCTTCGTTGATATTTAGGTGGCTAAACGAGTAGTAAAGCTGGGTGTCGTCAGCATATGCTTGTATTTTATAGTGAGCTGGGGAAGTTATAATTTCTATAGTGTAAATTATAAATAGTAGTGGGGATAAAACAGAGCCCTGAGGTACACCAGTATGTATGTTTAAACTATTGGATTCAGTATTATCGTACACAATTTTTTAACAGCGGTTACTTAAAAATTAGTTTATTAATTTTACTGAGTCATTAGCAAATCCATAATATTTTAATTTTGTACATACAAACCTGTGATCTAACGTGTCTCATGCCTTTGAATAGTCCAGTAAGGCAAGCACGCTTACAATTCCGTCATCATAGGCTTTAATTACATCACCAAGTACCATGGTCAGAGCAGTGGCAGTGCTAAAATGTTGTACAACTCTAATATTTAGTATCCAAATTAGGCATCCAAAATATTGTAATATATTGTAAAGTTTTGCGCCTCAACGCCTTTACCAGCGTTTGAAAGGCCAGGAAAAATACTATTTTTATGTCCAATCCAAAGTTTTGATCCGATGCACCATTTTTGTGATATTGGCTAATATTTTCTTTCTGAATTTCGTTAAAAAAATAGGGGTGAAAGAAATGTTTAAATCTCCAGGAAATAATTTCCCCATAATTTCCGTAAAAATTAACATATTTAAATAAATATAAACTGCGTTTTGAAGTTACGTTAAGTGATATTAGGCTTAAGGAAGGAATATTTGTTGGACCACAAATTAAAAAAATCGGGAAAGTTCCTTTACCCGGAACTTCCCTCGTTATGATTTTTTGACCATTCGTTAAGAATAATGAAGTGTGACAGAATTTAGTTCAGTACATACTTACAGTATACAGGGTTATTCACGCAACACGTTCATTAAAGGTTTTTGATGATGCCATTTAGATAAAAATTTCAAATTTTGGGATTAAGGTAAGGTCAAGGGGTACTTCTTTTTTGAAATATTTTTAACTTCCTGTCATTTCCGGTTTAACCGGAAGTTGGTATCAACTTGCTTATTTTAAATCAAACACCTTATATTTTATGATATTTTTGGATTCTACGGAGAATTTTAATGCTATTTTATGTAGCATGTCCTATACCTAGGTTCAAGCGTTCTTAAGATATTTGACCTTGAACCGAAAATTAACCTTCGGGGTTCCAAATTTTAAAATCTCATATTTTTGTGAGTTTTGAAGATATAATCTTCATATTTTGCAGACGATCGGTAAATAATCTTAGGTTTCTATTGAATTTGTCTATTTTTATACAGGGTGTCCTAAATTCAGCGGCAAACATTCATATTTTCAAAGGCGCTAAAGTCCGTTTTTTTAAATGAGACACCCTATAACTTTATGCACTATCAAATGTAGAATTTTATTTTCTATCGAACTGTATTGAGGTTCCCTATACCTATTCGTAACCATTTTCGAAATAATTGGGTTTTATAAAAATATCGTATGTTTTTGCTTAAATGTTTACATGTTTCAATGGTGAGCCATGGAAAAACAATTGAGATCCAATATCCAATATGACAGATGATTAGTATACGTTATTTATCGAAAGCTGTCAGTGATAAACTAAATCTTCTAAATCGAAATGGAAGAATACTCAAACGCTGATATTCTCAATCTATTTTATATTCATGGAGAATGTTATAAAATTTTGGAGAGAACGTGTCGTGTGTTTAATGAACGCCATCCTGATTTGCCGCCAATGAACAAGTCAAAATTGAAGAGGATTGAATCGAACTTTTTGCGTTTTGGCAAAGTTAAAGTTACAAAAAATGTTCCGAAACCAGTGACAAATGCCGAGGATGACGCAATAAACACATTAGCTTATTTCCACGCAAACCCGCAAAGTTCAATACCGTCTGCAGAAAACGATTTGGGAATTTCTTCTTCATTTGTCCAATTTTGAGCGAACATCATATGCACCCTTATTCCTTCCAAAACGTGCAAGCCTTGAGACCTGGTGGTGACGTCCGACGAGTAGAATTTTGCGAATTCATGTTTCTGAAAATTCAAGAGAACCCTCAATTCCAAACGGACAAATTCAAAGGGCCACAGCAACTGTACAAAGAAGAATTGAAATGTGTCTTCAAATGAACGGACAGCATATAGGACATTTGTTATAATTCAATTTTATTATGTTATTTATTTATTGTTGATTGTTAGATTGCTATAATTTTTAAGTTCACTAAAACAAGTTTAGAACAGTCTCGAACTTAGTAGATATGGTTAAAAATAATGTAAACAATTTATTGCATTTTTTATAACTTTAACTTTTCCAAAACGAAAAAATTTCGTTTCAATCCTCTTCAATTTTCTCTTGTTCATTGGCGATAAATGAGGATGTTTTTCATTAAAAATATGGCACGTTCTCTCCAATATTTTGTAACATTCTCCGCGAATATAAAATAACTTGAGAATATCAGCTTTTGAGTGTTATTTTATTTTTATTTAAAAGTTTCAAATCAGCTGTCATGTTGAATAGAAAAGCACAACAATTGTTTTTCCATGGCTTACTACGGGAAGGTGTAAGCATTTAGCAAATACATATGATAGTTTAATAAAAACCTGATTATTTCGAAAATGGTTACGAATAGGTATAGGGAACCTTAATACAGTTCGATAGAAAATTAAATTCTACATTTGATAGTGCATAAAGTTATAGGGTGTCCCATTTAAAAAAACGGACTTTAGAGGCTTTAAAAATGTGAATGTTTGCCGCTGAATTTAGGACACCCTGTATAAAAATAGACAAATTCAATAGAAACCAAAGATTATTTACCAATCGTCTGCAAAATATGAAGATTATATCTTCAAAACTTACAAAAATATGAGATTTTAAAATTTGGTACCCCGAAGGCTCATTTTTGGTTCAAGGTCAAGTATCTTAAGAACGCTTGAACCTAGGTATAGGACATGCTACATAAAATAGCATTAAAATTATCCGTAGAATCCAAAAATATCATGAAATAAGCAAGTTGATACCAACTTCCGGTTAAACCGGAAGTGACAGGAAGTTGAAAATATTTCAAAAAAGAAGTACCCCTTGACCTTACCTTAATCCCAAAATTTGAAATTTTTATCTACATGGCATCATCAAAAACTTTTAATGAACGGGTTGCGTGAATAACCCTGTATATGTGTTACATATACTGTTTTTTGAAACATTTCTATTGGGAGCCATTTTGTTCTATCATATTGGATTCCTACCAATATTTTACCAGTTTCTTTCTATCTATGCCACACTTGACTTTTAGGCATAATATAAAATAAATTCATTAAGTTGTTTTTACATTGACACATGCCGCCATTTTGTTGCGTCACGTTGAATTCGTACCAGTTTATCCCATTTTCACAATTAATTTTTCTGTAAAATTTAAAGTTAATTAAACAAAATTTGCTTACGTTATTTTTTAAAATTTTATTTGGCCGCCATTTTGTTTCACTATTTTAAATTCTCACCACAATTTTACCAGTTTACCTCTATAGCACACTTAATTCTTGCCCAAAAATTGAAATTAATTTAATTAGGCCGCTATTTGGTTTTGCATATCAAAATGCTCATTCCTATGTCACCCTTGATTTTTTTTGCAAAATTTAAGATAAGTTGGGTAATTAGTTCTTTTTAGTAATCAGTTTTTCTACATTGTTCCGCCATATTGGAGTTTTACCAAAATATTTCCAGGTTATCCCAATATGAACTTTAACTTTGATTAAAATTTGAAGTCAATCTGGTAAGGGGTTTTTAAGCTATCCCGCAAACTGATTGACAGGCCGACAGACGGACCGACGGAATTGAGAAAAAATGTTTATCTAGGGACCCTGAAACGTAAAGATATGTAAAACCTGAGAGGGTGATTTTTTCACGATTACAAACATTTTATTTGGCCACCATTTTGTTCCACCATCTTGAATTAGTAACACAGTTTTACTAGTTGATCCCCATACAACAATTAGTTATGGCACATAATTTGAAATCAATCCATTAAGTTTTTTTTTCAGGCTAAATTTTTAAATATTTTATTAAACCGCCATTTTGTTTCGCCATCTTGGATTCGTACAAAAATTTTACCGGTTGGTTCCAACATAATACTTTAATGTTTGTACAAAATTTGAAATAAATTGGATAAGTAGTTTTTTAATAATAACATTTTACTAGGCCGCACTGTGGGCCAGATTCATCTTAAAATAATGAAAAATTACTAATTGAAGTTATTTAGGAGAAAAAATAATAATACGATGTTTATTTAGAAAACTCAATCTGAAAACGTTGTTTTTGTGTTTATTTATATAGAATGAGGTAAAAAATATGGGCTCTTTTTGTTGTAAATGAATTTCCCTTTTTTTTTGTTTTAGTTTATATGGCTATTTACTATATAATGCCTTGTTCAATTAAAATATTATACATATCAAAAACCTTAATTGACACAAAATTAAATTATTCGATTAATGTAATAGCAAATCTGTCAAAATGTCAATATTCAATTAGATAAAAATTGATGCAAGTTCACTATACTTGGTAGAGGATTAAATAAAAAATAACTAAGAAAAATCTGACTATTTTGATTTACAAATAAGTTAAAGTAACAACAGTGAAATTGCAAACTACTTGTTTTAATTTTTAAAAAACTTAAATGGTTTGTAACAATGCTTATTTGATATGAAATACTGCTGGAAGCTGAATATACAAGTTATATCGAACAGAATTTAAATATGTAAAAAAAATGTGACATCTTGTCACGAATGACAAATAGAGCCTGAGCTGTAAAAAAATTATCAAAAATATACGTTTTTTACTAATGAAGAAACTAAATAATAATACAAATTAACTAAACATTTTCGGAGGAGCTGCTATTACTATCAAGGGATTCATTAACTGTATTCGGCAAGAATAAATTTAAAGCTTCTGGACAAAACTGTTTCTTTTTCAAAATTGGTTTATTTCTAAGACTCGTGATTTTTGGATCCGAAGACACAAGTAAATTGTTGAAAATATCTATATTCGTAAGCACTCTCTTACATTTTCGTGAGTTATGCTCCCTAAACCTTCCATACTGTTTATTCCTCGCCTCTTGGGCTTCTTCTGACAATTTGCCTATTGGTACTGGTAACGACTCAATGATGGGGGATCCATGAAGAAGAACTTTATGAATTATAGCTGGTATTCTGTACCAAGGATATAGAGATACAAAAAGATCTGCAGTTTCTAATGTGTATGTATTAAATTCAATTTTCTTAATTAAAAATCCGCTAGCAATTACTTGAAGGATGATATAAAATCGATAAATTAAATTGACATTTAGTCCTGTAATTTCTGCTGATATTGCAATATTTTGAAAAAATTTTCTTGCGCAGTTACCATGGTTAGAAGTTCCCGCTCCTTGTTTGGGTTGGTCTACAATAATTCCCAATCGTGATCTGAATTCCGCTTGAATTTTCTTCTTTTGCCCTTTAACTATAATTTTATCCTCACCACGTGCCTGCCATTTTTCTAGAGGTAAACGGTAACTACTCTTTAAAAAACATTCGAATGATCTTATCCAAATATATAGGGATGTTATGCCAAACTTGAGATTCTCGGTTTTTATGGGCTTGTGTATCAATTGTTTTATATTGTTCATTTCAACAAGTGATGCTCCGCATAAATAACATTTTTGTGATGAACAATCTGTGATCGAATTAATCATTTTGTTATCAATCATGGTCATATGAAGCTGATGAATTATCTTGAGTGGTTTCTGTTGATTAGTGAAATACGTTGGAGTTAAAGCTGCAATTTCGGCTTCCATTTGTGCATATTCTGTTTTAGAAACTTCTATACTCTCTTTTAAAAACTGCATTTTACAAGGACGGCAATATCGGGTAGATGACGGTGTTGGATTACTCCAGATCACAACTCTATTATTTACCATATTTTTAGTGAATAATTCCAAAGAGACCAAGCAGGTTAACAATAAATTTGAATCTGAAAAGTTACCATGAAAAGCTTGTTTATATTCCTTTTGGCCCGAACTACCATCCATACCCCATTTCCATACTAAAACCAGTTCTTGTGAATTAATTTTGAGATTTTCTATTTCTAAAGTTGAAAGCAATCTATATGTTAAGGGAAACATCTTCTAATAGATTTCGCAAGTGATTTTCAAGAAAGTTTAAATATTTTTCTCCTGTAAGACTACCGTCGATTATAAATGGACCAATTAAATGACCATTTAACATTCCACACCACACATTAATGCTAAATTTATGTTGGAAATTATGTTCTACTGTAGCGTGAGGATTTTCATAGAACCACAGGTGTTCATTGTGAAGATTATTTATACCATCACGCGTGAACTGTGCTTCATCAGTGAACAAAACATACCTATACAACCTTCGATCTTCATTAATCCAGTTACAGAATTGCATTCTCAACTGAAAATCACCCTCCTGCAAATGTTGAACCCGTTGTAAATGAGATGGGTATAAACAATTAATGTGAAGATTTCTCCAAGCAGACGATTGTGTAATTTGATAAGTATCTGCAATCCGCCTAGTGCTTATGCTTGGATCATTTTCGACGGCATTGAGTATAGCCTCTTCTACTTCAACGTTGGGTCTCGATTCCCTTTCAGATACAATTGTCGCACTTGGAAACATCCCAGATTCTCCAGCAGTAGTGAAAACTTGTTGAAAAACTCTTCTAACTGGCACCCTTCTATCTGGAAAACGACGCTGGTACTCCGCGACTGCTTGAATTGCGACCCCATTGCAGAAGCCATAGACAAATATCATATCTGCATATTCACGATGCGAGAATATCACAGGCATAAATGACGTATTTAGATCTAAAGTTTCTTAAATGATTATTGTCAGATAATAAAAGTTATGAACAGAAATTGACAATGACAAAATTTGATTTTATTATTAACTGACATTACTATTGCTAAGTAACAGGAAAAACGATGAGAACACCAACCAGCAGTTGTTCTGTCAGGCAAGGCATACTTCTATTTTTTTACAATACATGCGTACTTTATGTGAATTTGATAAAAAAAATCACATGCGCCGAAACTGTTTTAAATCCAAATATCTCGAAAACGGTTGCTCGTATCCACTTTTAACAGGTATACCCTTTTGACGTAGAAATGGCAAGGGAATAATTTGTTTTGCTCAAAAATGTAATAAAAGACTGTACCAAAAAGTTGTGATTGTTCGAAGAAGTAGAAACACATGTAGGTGGCGCCCCCTACAAGTAAGAGCAATACTAATATTAGATTCGAATTTATCATACCAAAAAATCCCCGCATATCAATTTTCACTCCATTATTTACATTATCATAGATTTTATTTAAAAAATAGGAAAATTAAATAAAAACTTTAACACCCTGTGTCTCGAGAACTAAGGCCTTGTGGGCACTTATTTATATAGACTTTTATGTTTATTTTTTGGTCCTGAATATGTACTGAAGTATTGACATTTCCTCATGAATCACCTTGTATATATATATATATATATATATATATATATATATATATATATATATATATATATATATATATATATATATATATATATATATATATATATATATATATCTATGCTGCGAAATGACAGACAGACCGACAGGTGAACCGACGTAATTGACAGAACATATTTATATAACATGGTATTGATAATTTTTAGTAAGTAAAACAGAGTCTGTAGCCAAAAAAAATTGCAAGTCAAGCTTGAAAAAGGGCACTAGGATTTATAGTATCTCAAAAATATCCATATAAATAATATATATATATATATATATATATATATATATTAGAGGAATTTTTTGTTTTTTAATCCATCAATATATATATCCTAATTTTGTTGGGTATTTGGGTTCGATCTGATCTTCATCAGTATTTTTTTTCTGTCTGTAACAATAGAGAATAGGGCTAAAATATTTTCCGTAAAACTATTATATGGCGGGCGAAATCATTTTGTTGTTTGAGATTATTTTATATGAATAATTACAAATTTTTAGCACTTTGCTTTTAGAAAACTTACCATAAGAAGGATTTTTCAGATTTCATAATATACTATTTTGGTTTTTATTAATTATACACAAACACTTTTAAGTGTGCTGACTTTGAGTGTTTGTGTATAACTAATAAAAATCAAAATAGGATATGAAATCTGACAAATCCTTTTTATGGTAAGTTCACTTAAAGCAAAGTGCTAAAAATTTGTAATTATTCATATAAAATAATCCCAAATAACAAAATAATTTGGCCATTTTAGGGAAAATATTTTAGCTCTATTCTCTATTGTTACACATAGAAAAAAAACAGATGAAGACCAGCCATAAATGGTCGAAACGTATAAAGAAAATAGCGAATATATATATATATATATATATATATATATATATATATAAATATATATATACATTATATATATATATATATATATATATATATATATATATATATATATATATATATATATATATATATATATATATATATATATATATATATATATATATATATATATATATATATATATATATATATATATATATATATATATATATATATATATATATATTTATATATATAATATCCCCTATATAGGATTTTTTACCAAAATATTACCAGTTCATCCCCATGTGTCTCATCATTTTTCACTAAAATTTTAAGTCAATCTAGTAAGTAGGTTTTTAGCTATATGCCGCGAAATGACAGACAGACCGACGTAATTGGCAAAAGATATTTTTTGGCATCTGCGAGGGAGACTAAAACTAGAAGGTATGGAAAGCCTGAAAGATTGATTTAAATTAGTACCACAATTTTATTGGTTCATCTTTATTCCACAACTAGTTATGACACAATTTGAAATCAATCCGTTACTTAAGTAGTTTTTCAGGCTTGCAACCCGTGAAAATTCGACAGTATGTCAAAACTGTCAAAATAACAGATGACTTTTTTTTATATCAGGAAAACGTGTGGGATGTTTCACAGTATTTTTCTGCTATATTGTGAAACATAATAAGTTAAAGCCTATATATATATATATATATATATATATATATATATATATATATATATATATATATATATATATATATATATATATATATATATATATATATATATATATATATATATATATATATATATATATATATATATATATATATATATATATATATATATATATATATATATATATATATATATATATATATATATATATATATATATATATATATATATATATATATATATATATATATATATATATATATATATATATTATATATATAATATCCCCTATATAGGATTTTTTACCACAATATTACCAGGTCATCCTCATGTGTCTCATCATTTTTGACTAAAATTTGAAGTCAATCTAGTAAGTAGGTTTTTAGCTATATGCCGCGAAATGACAGACAGACCGACGTAATTGGCAAAAGATATTTTTTTGGCATCTGCGAGGGAGACTAAAACTAGAAGGTATGGAAAGCCCGAAAGATTGATTTAAATTAGTACCACAATTTTATTGGTTCATCTTTATTCCACAACTAGTTATGACACAATTTGAAATCAATCCGTTACTTAAGTAGTTTTTCAGGCTTGCAACCCGTGAAAATTCGACAGTATGTCAAAACTGTCAAAATAACAGATGACTTTTTTTTATATCAGGAAAACGTGTGGGATGTTTCACAGTATTTTTCTGCTATATTGTTAAACATAATAAGTTAAAGCCTAACTCTCCGACAATAATGGCCCGGTTTACCTGCTGTCTTCGCTAACTACTAATATGTTTATATTTTTTAAAGACCACCACTGTGGTCAAATTTGTCTAATCACAATTTACAGTTACCGAAACTTTATTGGCAGGCTGTTCATGTAAACACGAATCACGAATCCTAGATTTTAAATTTTAGTATCAACATTCCTTCGTCATACATTGAGGCATATTTATTTTAAAATTCGATCAGCAGGTAAAACGTAATAATTTCTATCTATTTAAATAACATTTAAAATTGTAATTGTAAAATATAACTGACTAATTAACCCCACAACATTATTTCAAATCAGTAAATTTTGCCCATAATAATTATTGTGTATACTTTCTGAAATTACCTGGTATAAAAATATTTCCGAAGGGTAGCCAAACTACTTTTAAAAGAACCCGGTAACAGCAGAAATTTTACGATCGGTCTGGACCGGGTCGGCACGCTTTAGTCTGCGAATATCAAAGTTCCGCCGTCGACTGAGGCAACTTATATTTAATTCTGTAAACTTTGCCCTTACCTTAAGTTTACAGAATTAAATATTTAATTCTGTAAACTTTGCCCTTACTACCACTCTCGTCTATAGCTAGTTATAATCTTTCTGTATATCGAACTGCATCCAGTACATTGCCATTAGCACGATGCCTCATCAGCGTGCGTATTTCTCATATACATATTAAGCAATTGCAATATACTAATAACAACAATCCGCTAGAAATGATGATAATTTACCAATACACTGCTTTGGGCGTCGATTTCAAAATATCTGTAATTGAGGAATAATAAAATATTATTTTTTACTTTTTAGCGATTTTTTTTAAGTCGCTTCTATTTTTTATAATATTTAATATTTACATGAACTTCTTGCGGTTACACTAATTAGTATTTTATTATGATTATTTCAGAAAATCTAGCAGGTCATCTATGAGAAAACTGCAAACTCTCCGTCCGTGTCTTCGCCTGCCTAATGACGCCCCCTGTCTATAACACCGACAACGCCGCACCCGAGCCGGGGTCATCACGATCTGTCCACATTTAATAAGGTCCCAGGTTCATATATCTCACCTGAAGCAACTGCGGCGCATTTTTCTGTTATATAATTTTCGTTACCTAGTGGCACAGTAACATAATTTTTCGAGTAATTGGAATAGATGAACTTTAGCCGCCGATGCGGTGCAGCTATGTATCTCGGGTCGTCTTTCTCATGACAGTAATAACCGGACCTCGCATCGCGATGCACAGAGACCAAGCCTACTCGATTTGGGTTAATTAGTTTCCCGTAGATTGATCTAGCGTAGATCCATTATTAGTACAATCAGTCAATCTAATGTTTGATATCAAAAAAATTGCTGGCAGGCAGAATTTCCTGATATGGTGCATGTGGTGGTAGAAAGGGTGAATTAACCATTGTTTCGGAATCGCCGCAATCTTCAAAAAAACTTTGAATCGATTTCTGTTTGCCGAAGGAAAAAATCCGCAAATTTCCTTTACCCGGAACTTCTCTCGTTATGAATATTTCTTTTTCTTAGGAATAGTGTGACCTAATTTAGTTCCACACATAGTAATTTAGTAACATACAGTGACGGCAGACTAATTAGAAACGTTACCTTACGAAAATCTGAACCGTTGCTATAGTCAAAAGCAGTGTTATCGTGCGAGTCATACGATTTATCAACGACAAACTTTTTAAGTTTGTTTTTCTTTTATTACGTGTAATTATATCCTCCGCATACAATCCGGAAGATGAATTAGATAGACCTATGATATTTTCATATGAAAAAAGAGGATAAACATATAAATACCAGCAGTTGCAAAAATCTTTGAGCGATGTCACTTCAAAGTCAAATTGATAAGTCAGTGACAAAATGAGTAATAGAAAACAGTTTTCGGGTTTTTTGCATCCACAAAAGAAAAAAATGGTATTAAATCTATTAAAATATTACGAAAATGAAAATTCACCGGCCAATATCCAGGAGACAGTAGCAAAAGCTCTGGGAATCGGTATAAGGACTGTGCAGAAAATTCTGCGTGAGAAAAAGGATAATTTACTACCGAAGAAGATTAAGAAATGTACACGAAAAAAGCCAAAGACAGAAGACTTAAGTGACAATGTAAAAATGGACGTTTGTAATGCAATTTACGATTTCTACACACTAAAAACTAATATAACGCTTCAAGTTTTAAAAGAAGCTTTAAAAAATCGAGGCATATTGGACTAAAATCGTTGTCAAAATTAATAAAAATGTTGGGTTTTCGATATAAAAAGGACTGTAATCGAAGTTTTTATGCGAGTTGCCACATATAGCCGGTCAGCGTATCCAGTTTTTAAAGAAATACACGGAAAATGTTAATTGAAAATTTAGAAAAGTGGTTTTTTAGACAAGACTTGGATATTTTCTAATGGAAGTGGTTCGAAATCTTGGCAGGACGATTCAGTAAAAAGTGTCACGAGAAAAAAGGGATGTGGGACGGGAAAACGGTTCATCATCTTGCATGCAGGTTCTTCAACAGGATTTCTCCCAGGTGCAAGTTTACTGTTTTCTTCAACATCCAAAAGTATGTTACTAATACTACCATGATAATATGAACTGTGAACTGTTTGAAAAGTCATTAAAAGAACAACTGATTCCAAATTTAGATGCCCCATCTTTAATCATTCTGGACAATGCATCTTATCATTCAAGAATCTTAAACAAACAACCTACTTCATCCTGGAAGAAAAGTGATATTTATGACTGACTAATAAAACAAAAACAAAATCCTTTACCCAATATGCTGAAACTAGAACTTCTTTTAATGGCAAAATCTATTAAAAACAATATATGCCGTAGATAAAATATGAGGTTTTACGATTGCCGCCATACCATTTCCAGTTTAACGCAATAGAATTAATATGGGCTGGGGCAAAATCATATTACGAAAAACACGTAAACGATGGTCTTACATCAGATGAAGTGTAAACTGTTTGGCAAGATTCATTAAATTATATTACGCCGGAGTACTGGAAGAAATCATACGGAGAAATTAATATGGGATTGGTGGAATCGAGAACGAGTTTCTTCTAGATGTCGAAAGAGTACCAATGATCATTGCGCCATTTGAGGACGACTCAGAAGATGAGGACTTTTTAAGTGATGATGACATTTTTTAGTGTATAAAGTAAAGTTTCTGAAGGATTATATTAGTCTTTAACGTGTATAAATCATAAATTGCATTATGAATATCCATTTTTGCAATGTAACTAAAGTCTCTTGCCTTTAAATTTTTTGTGTACATTTCTTAATCTTCCTCGGAAGTAAATTATGTTTTTTTTGTCATGCACAAGTTTCTGTACGTTCCTTATATCGATTCTCAGAGCTTTTGCCACTGGCTCCTGGATATTAGCCAGTGAATTTTATTTTAAAAATTTTTTTATTAGATTTGGCACCATTATTTTGCTTACTTTTTTAGTACATTTGTAATTTTGTAGGCAATAAATAAATAATTATGGAATACTTGTTCCAATTTTAAAGAGTGTTTAAAATAAGTAAATTGTTTTATTAATTATAAGATAAAATTTGATATACAAAAATCGCTTTACCAGAAACTCGGGGCTAACGAAAAATACAGGCTATATATATATATATATATATATATATATATATATATATATATATATATATATATATATATATATATATATATATATATATATATAGCCTGAATTTTTCGAATGTATGGCCTTTACTTTTAGACTGAAATTTGGAGAACTCGGATAAGTAGTTTTTTAACTATGCCGCGAACAGACAGACTGACGGACAGACATACCTACAGACAGACGGAATTAAAAAAACATGTTTTCCGGCATCTAGGAACCTTTTAACGTAAAAATCTGAAAAAATCTCACGAGGGAAGTAATAACTAATTATCTCGTGTTTTTAACAAAAGTGTATAATATTTTTGCAAAATAATTTTTTTTTGTTATCACAATACAAAAAAAACAAGTTTCCTTTGCACAAGGGTGGCCCGCATTTAAATAAATGACACTGTAAGTGGTTAGATTTTTAGGTCAAGCGGGGCTCATAATTTTTTGTGATTGATAAAAAAAATCTCACTTTCATTAAGTTCATTAATAAACAGGACATATCCTGATTGTTCCACGGATTCGAACCGCCTTCCGACTTTATTAAGGCGCTTGCCATTTTGTGTATTTTTGTTTTTGCCAACCAAAAATTTTTAACCAAATACATATTTAGGGAATTTTCTTATTTATTACATAATAAAAAAAAACTATTTTCTTTCTCCCTGTATATTTGTAAATAGCCCATCGAGATTTAATAGCTCGATAAAAGAATCACACATTTTGGTATTCACTGTTCTTCTGAATTTCTGATTTGATTCATAATGTTGGTAACCTTTGGCCCGCACGATAAGACCGCATTCGATTATACCAAGAAAATACTCCTACAAAGGGATTATTAGAGGTTTAAAATATAAATTTTTTTAACGTGTCGAATCTTCTTGCTAAGATTAATCCAAAAATGGTCTGCGACCACCCGTGACCTCGGAACATAATGTCACTTTTGTATCAGTGAGTCATAATCAAAGTACAGGGTTTTTGGTTATAAATGCACCTCCCTATTAACTTTCATATTTTTACAGTTAGAGTAGAACAAAAGTCTCTTTAAATTGGACAAATTTTTTTATGGTGTAGTTTTTAGATATACAGGGTGTTTCGTTTTTCCGGAATCAACATCAACTTTGGTTTTTTTAAATGGAACGCTCTAATTAGATTATCGACTAGAATGATAGAGTTTTTATCCCGAATCCAACGATATATGGTTTATTGATATTTGCTTTAGTAGTTTTTGAAATATTTTGATATACATTTTCAGAAGTTGGCAATGACGCTTGGACGATATTATTATTAATATATGCATTATTAATTTTATTCTTATATCGGCTGAAAACATCCCGATTATAGCGTTGTAAGGTTTGTTAATATTTTCTGTTTATAACATACAGAGTGTTTAAAAATTTATTTTTTTTTACTTTTTCTAAAATTATAGGCCTAGTTGAAATTGTAGATGAACATAATTTTGACTTTATCATTGTCACATTTTCTCCTCTACAAACTGGTCTGGTTAGTTTTTGAATCCGACGTTTTGAATCCGGGCAACCACCATCAACTATTTTAATTCAAGTACGGACCTGGATTTTTCCTTTCACTAATCAATACCTTTTATAACCTTAAAACAAATATGATAAAAAAGTCATATCGTACGATTTGATTTTTTTGAGAAAATCCGTGTTGTTTGAAGAATTACGATAAAACGCCATCTAGTGACAACTAAAAGAAACATTACGCTACAGTTAATAGATCTACATGAAGAAGAAGAAAGGCGCTTTTTTCTGATGTCAAGCTCATTGTAATCGGTTCATCGAAAGCAGAGATATAAACTTTTGAAAGAAAAAAATTTGACCTTTCCCCACCACTTTAATATTGAAAATAGAAAAAAATGATAAATAAAAAAAAGTTGCATAATATCTGAAGATACAATGCTTATGTTTTTGACAAACCTTAATTTGAAAAATTCCAGAGAAAATTGCCATCTCCAGTTTTAAGTTGCTGCTACGCCCCCTAGCGGCAATTTTTCGAAGTTGAAAATAATTTCCAGCGATTTCTCTTGGCCGATTTACCCACATCAATTTCCAAAATTAAATTTTGCTGAAAATATTTTTGGCCGCCTAATATCTAAAATGGAACTAATTTCCTTCAATTCACTTCAAAAAGGTGAGGCTTCTTCCTTGATACCCTGCGAAAAAGTTGTGCCTCGTTCAAACGATTACGAACACTTCGAACATTAAATTCCCTTGGATTTTCAACAAAAATTTCTTTCCAAATAGCAACTACCTTAGCAATGTGAACAATTCGACGATCTGTTTGCATATTCGTTTATTTGGGACGTTGCTTCTTAGAAACAGTTCTAGTGGTTCCATGAATCCTAACATGATGAACACCGCCTTTTTGGAACGATTAACCATTTCTGCAATATTTTGATACTAATAGCCTTTCCTATGAAGATTAATAATGACTTGTCGTTGATTTTGGTTACAACTTTTTCGCGAACCCATATTTGCAGAAACTCGAATGAAGATTAACATTAAATTGTTGACAGGAACGGAAGTCAACAAACCACTAAAGCTCTATGGTAACGATTGTCAATTTTAAAACAAGGCTCCTTGTTAGAAAATGTTGATTTTCAATTTTAAAATGGGCCTAGTTGTTAAAAAATGTTGATTCAGAAATACGTTTCAACATTTTTATTGGGCGCCATTTTGTTCCATCATATTGGATTCCTACCAATGTTTTACCAGTTTCTACTTACACCACACTTGATATTAGGATTGTTTAGACAGCAAGTCCAGGTGACTTTAAATGATTGGGCCTTTCAGACTTTTTCTAGGAGGTGGCTCTCCTATAACAACGAAAGGCAGACTAAAGATTTCGTCACGGGATCTGATAAGACCAAAAAACAGAAGTAGGCAAACCAATCTATTTCATAGGGCTGCTAACAGGCCACTGCCGTTTGAGGAGACACCTAGCACTGCTAGGAATAGAGGAGGACTCGACCTGCATCGCATGCAGTGATGCAGAGGAGACATTTATGTAAGTGCGAAGCTAGAGTTCTGGGAGGTTCGAGGACGCTAGGGAGACGGTATAAACGGTTGTGGTGAGATCTTGAGGTAAACCACAAGGGATTAAAAAACATTTTTTACGTTGATTTTACTAGTTTACCTCTATCTCACATTTAATGCTTGCACAACATTTGAAATTAATCTAATAAGTAGTTTTTCAAGCTGATTTTTGACTATTTTAATTAATTGCACAATAAAACACCCTGTATATCATATATATATATATATATATATATATATATATATATATATATATATATATATATATATATATATATATATGTTGATTTTTAGTCCTGCAATGGATGGAAAAATACAATGTGTTTTCATTCCGGGTGTACATCTGTTCACTACTGTCGTTCTGAAAAGAACAGTTTTGCTGACGTTTCGCCAAAATCACATTTGGTATTTTCGAAGCTTTCTTTCTCTCGTCCGAATAGAGACTGAAGTGTTGGTGACTGCGACGCTTCCTTTTATACCCCCACTCGGGGCCGAAGGTTATATCTGCGCAGGCGTTGGTCGTTATTTATGTTTTCCAGATGGTGCTGTTGTTGTTGCGCTAATTGCGCTTGAGTTTTTGCGATTTTAGATTTATCGATTATTGTCTTCCATACTGTTGGTAGTTTTAATGATTCATCCCTTTTATTCAAATCACCTTGTTTTTCAACTTCTATGGCTTCCCAGATTATTCTGGTCTCATAATGTTCTATATTGGCAATCTCCCTACGCCCATCGAAATTTATTTTATGGCCGGTTTCCTGATGATGTAGGAATAAAGCTGAGGTTGTTTGTTTATTTCTGATGCTGAGTTTATGCTCTTCCACTCTTGCTGATATTCGCCTGTTAGTTTGCCCCACGTACAACTTTTCACAGTCCTGGCACGGAATACTGTATACTCCGTGGTTTTCCAGTTTGATTTTATTTTTTGGGTTTCCAAGTAGTTTACCTATAGTTGTTTGTGGCTTGTGTTTTGTTTGTATGTTGTGTTTCCTAAGAATTCTTCCGATTCTGTCTGTTGTGCCTTTTACATATGGCAAGACTACTCGTGGCTTTCCCGGTTCATAATTTTTGTTGTTCGTTGTTCGGGAAACCTGTGCATTAATAGCTTTCTCTACGGTGCGATTTGTGTAGCCATTTTTCTTTAAAGCACTAGATATTACCTTAAGTTCGTTTTGTCTCTTCTGTGTTTCAGTTAATCGCACGGATCTGAATATTAGGGTGTTTGCCATAGCTTGAATTTATGCTGTCTGTATGTGTTGGTTTTCTATACACGGTGTATTCGAAATGTCCGTTATACAGTTTTGTGACCAAAACATCTAAAAATGGTAGTTTGTTGTTTTCCTCTAACTCTAGAGTAAATTTTATTTTGGGGTGGATTGAATTTACGTGACTCAGACATTTTTCGAGCTCTGCATGACCATGTTGTCATATAATAAATATGTCATCCACATAACGAATCCATAATTTGGGCTTTAAACTGGCTTTCTCAAGAGCTTCTTTCTCGAAGTATATCATAAAGAAATTCGCGACTACTGGTGATAGCGATGACCCCATTGGAGCACCATCCATTTGTTTATACATTTGCCCGTTGAATGAAAAATAAGTATTTTTGAGGCAATGCTCCGAGAGTTGTATTATATGTGCCTGGAAATCCTCGTTCATACCTCGTATAATTCGAGTGAAATGCTCCGAGTTTTTTACAAATGAATCAGCTTTTTGTACAGTTGGTTGCATAATTTCAGAAAGGTATTTCTCCAGTTTTTGTAGCGGCGAATTAACGGCACGGACTGGAGAAAGAAAGCTTCGAAAATGCCAAATGTGATTTTGGCGAAACGGCAGCAAAACTTCTTTTCAGAACGACAGTAGTGAACGGATGTACACCCAGAATGAAAACACACACATATATATATATATATATATATATATATATATATATATATATATATATATATATATATATATTTTAGACGATGATTATTGACCCTCTAATATATATTTTTTTAGATTATTTTTTTGTTTTCTTAAGATTTGGTTCGAGTGGTACAAGGTAATGAAAACTATTTCATTTCCTTCAAAAATCTGTTGTTATTAAAATTTCCAAACGTTTCTCAATGGAATAATAACAAATTTTTTGGTTTCAGGAGATTGCATCACACAATCACCTTAAATTAAATTATGACAAAAAAGACATATCATAATATTTGATTTTATTGAGAAAATCCTCATTATTTGAAGAATTACGAAAAAACGCCGTCTAGTGACCAATAATAGAATCATTACCATACAGTTAATAGCTCTACGTGAAGAGAGAAAAAGGCACTTTTTTTTGACATCAAGTTCAATGTAAATAAAAAAAAGTTTGACCATCCCCCACCACTTTATTATTGAAAACAGAAAAAAAATGATAAACAGCAAAAAGTTGCATAATTGTCTGAAGAATATAATGCTTATATTTTCAATAAATCTTAACTAGGAAAATTCAAGAGAAAATGCAGGTGTGGTATAGACAGAAACTGTATGGTAAAAATCCAGTATTGTAGAACAAAATGGCGTCCAATTAAAATGTTTGAAAAGACTGTATATGTGTATTAATAAATGACCACGTGGGGAACTGAACTGGGTCACACTTGGCTATTCCTAAAAAAATTATGGATAACGAGGGAAGTTTCGGGTAAAGGAAATTTACGTCCGAAATTTTAATGATTACAATACTTCCCCTATCTAGCCCGTATAGTATATTAATAATACAATATATTTATGGGATGTTATACGGGAAAGAAAATATATATAATATAAAAAATAATTCGGACTCATTATTTACTTTATGCTCTTATTATGTTATGTTTTTAAGTTGTCTACCTAACAGAAATCTATTTTCGTTGCATAAAATGTTATATGTGATCGTATACATTGGGCCTTGACAGTACTAATGAAATTAATAGAATGTGTATATATTGGTTTAATAGATTTAGAAAGGAACGTATTCGAAACTATTTAGTGAGATAAAACCCAATGACTGATAGATTACCAGATATCTGAAATCGTTAAAGATAAAACGTTGACATTTATGACGTACCTTCTTTTTGCTATGTAGGTGTGAGACAATAAAGGATTTTTTAATGTGTTCAGATTGTTTGTTGCTGTTAGAATGATACTCAAATTTCATTTTTGCCTTTTTGGCAACTTAATAAAAATATGTAACTTTAAATTGACTCAATTGACTGAAACAAATTACGTATCTCAGCATGTGTGCTAGTCTGGCCACGCGATATTCCGAATTTTCCTCTACATAACATAAAGAAGAATATTATTTAAGCCAAAAATAAGAAATTGTGATATTTACCTTAAATTTTTATAGACACATAGCAGATGTTGGGACTCGTCAGTGCGCCGATCGTAAAAGAAAATCATTTCTAATAGAAAATAATTGATTTCAAAATTCTAATTTTTTTTGTTCTTGCTTACATGTCAAGAAAATCGGTAATTTACTTTTACCTGGAACTTCCCTCATTATGGCAAATATGCTTTATTATCATAAGAAAGAAATTATCATTGACAAAGCTTTAAGTTAACGTAATAATGTGAGACAATAAACTCAAACTCAAAATATGCTTTATTGTCATAAGAGTAATCCTGTTGACAGAGCTGTAAAGAAAGAGGTTAAAAAGTTATAAAATTCAAACACCCAAGCAGATAAAAACAAACAAAAACAAATCCTCATCTAAGTCAAAATACAAAAGTCATAAAGAAGTTGTATAAAGTCATTCTAAATCTAGCTTAAACTAAAACGAAATATCGCCATGGTTAAAAACATGTAAAAAAAACAAACAAACAGGTAATGTGACAATAATAGAATAGCAGACAACACGCTCGCATACAGTAACAAAAAATGGGTTCCACCCTTAACGTTACAACTCATCAGAAAAGTATTCCTCTAAATTGTAATATGCTTTTTGTTCTAAACGTCTAGAAATTGATGCCTAACAGGGGCGTGCAGTCCATGGAAACAAGAGAAGCAGTGCATCCCCAAAAAAAACTACAAAACATCTTCTAAAATGTAATTTTTGAAATAGGAAACCATTAATTTAGTTTATATTAAAAATGCTAAAATATTATCTTAATTATCAAGCCCATAATAAATGAAGCCTTGACTCCGACCGAGCCACAATAGAAATCGAATAGAACCTATGCGGGCCGCTAGCTTCTCTGCAGCCAAGTCCTGTATGCTTGATTTCCTGTAAATCGAGCCAGGGGTTATTGACCTTTCCACCGGAAGTTTGCAATTTTTGCATTTCAGTCGCGTGCCTTAAGTGGGGACGGAAGCTATTGTTGGAGTAGGTTCTTTGTTTGAACGGCTATCCGTGTGTTGTGTGAATGTGTGGTGTATATCTTAATAATAAAGGGATTTTCAACATTAAACTTCGCTGATAAGCCTGAAATAATTTCCAAAGGAAGGACAAAGCCGCCTATGAAAAATTTAACCACAAAAATTTAAAACTGTATTAGACATTTATATCCGAAAAAACAATACGAACAATTTAAATAGCTAACAGGGTGTGAAAATATAAGTAAATTATTTTGTTGGCCATGTTTACTTTTTGAAAATGAAAAAGGTCTCTGGAATAAAACCGGTTTTTCCGATTTAAACAATTTCCATAAAGCTGTAAAAAGACACATTGTGTCCAAAGCGTATTTGCAGGCGGTTATAAAAGAAAAAGTCTTTGGCAAAACCAGAATTGAACACGCCCTTAATAAACAGTTTGAAATTAGTCACCGCCTACACAATGAACTAGTCGATAAAAATAGGCAAATATTAAGAAGACTTATCGATGTATGTTTTCTCGGACAGCACGAATTGGGATTTAGAGGTCATGACGAAACAAGGGTTTCTTCAAATAGAGGAAACTTTCAAGATTTTTTAGTTTAATGGCTAAATATGATGATGATGATCGGTTAAAAAATCATTTAGAGCAGTCGAGCGTTTTTCGTGGAACGTCGAATCGAATCCAGAATGATTTAATTTCCGCTGTTGCAACCATTATTCTAAAATGAATTAAGCAGGACATTGGCGCGGTTCATTGCTATTGTTCTGGACGAAACAACTGATATCACTAATTTTAGCCAATTATCTATAGTAATACGCTACGTTAAAACGGACGGAAGTATTCAAGAGCGATTTTTAGGTTTTAAGAATGTGTCCGAAAATCGTACAGCAGATGCATTGTATACCGTAGTTTATAACGTTACTAAAGAAATTAATGAAGAGAAAAAATTAGTTGATCAAAGCTATGATGGAGCTGCAGTGATGGTACGACAGTTAGGGGGTCTGCAAGCTAAAGTTCGAGAAACTTTCCCAAGTGCTGTGTTTGTCCATTGTTTTGCTTATAAATTAAATTTAGTTTTATCCCACTCCATCAATCACATTAAAGAGTGTAAAGTATTTTTTGTTACTTTAAGTGGCATGGCTGCTGTTTTTTCCAAGTCAACAAAACGTACACAAGCTTTGGACTCCATTGTCCACAAACGAATGCCCAAAGTAGCTCCTAATAGGTGGAACTATAATGGAAGACTTGTGTTAACAGTATCTGAAAATCGTGAATCACTGATTGAACTATTTGAGAATATAATAGAAAATAATAAAACGTGGGACTCAGAAGCGAGGGGGTTTTTGGACTGTTTGAAACGAGATTTTAATTTTAATTATTTGTTGAACATATTTTCAGAAATATTTCTATTCTCGGACAATGTTTTTAATATATTACAAACTAAAACAAATGATATCGCTTTTTGCCTAAAAAAAAGTGGATGATTTTAAGTCCATGTTAAGCCAAAAAAGAAACGACTTTGACCTATTTTGGGAGAAAACGATGACGTTAAATGTAGAGCCACAAGCCAAGCGTCTTCGAACAGACAAGGTCGGAGATGTTCAAAAATCATACAGACGCCTCTTTTATGAAATAATCGATCAAATTCAGGAACAAATAAACTATAGATTTAACGGTTTAAATGATTTTAAATTCCTCGAGCTCTGCAATTTTGATGCATTTAAAGGAAAAAGTTTTCCAGAAGATGCGTTTAAGTCTCTTCTTCTTCATTATGGTCAGTTCTTCGACCGTGTATTACTGCGATCTGAACTAAAAGGGATTTACGAAACTGATGACATTAGAGCAAAAAATAACGATAAGGAACTAATGCAATTTTTAAAAGACAAGGAGCTGGAAGATGCCTACCTACACCGAAGTGGCGAAATTGTGTGAATTAGTATTGACAATACCTGCCACAAGTTCATCAGTAGAACGCAATTTTTCAAATTATATTGAGACGTGACAAATAACCTATGATTCTATCTTTAGAGAATTTCTCAATTAACTTTAATAAAGAAGACAGCAATGCGATGAAGGATCATCAAGCTCACCACCCTTGTATAGCGGGATGACAATTGCTTTTTGTAGCCATTGTGGAAATACTCCGTTGGCAAAAGAATGGTTAATCAAATTTACCAGCGTTTGTAAAGTAACATCCGGAAGAATAATTAGGATTTTGACAGATATACCATCAAATCCAACTGAATATTCATTTTTTATATCCATTAAGACTCTATACAACTCTTTAACGCTAGTAGAATCCAAGACATAGTTTTCCGGAATAAAAATATCTTTTAAAAAATTTATAAGGTCATTCCCATAACTCAAGTTGGATGTAAGACTTTCTGCAACGGAACAGTAGAAGTCATTTATCACGTTTGGCTCAATGTTTATTTTTGCCACAGGTAAATTATTTTTGCTACGTAATTCATTTATGATTTTCCAGTTTTCCCTGGTCCTGTTTTGAGAGTTTTTCAGCCTTTCCCTAAAAATATTCTTTGGCCAGCTTTAAAGTGGTTCTACAAATTCGCCTATATTTGCTGATATAATCAAGAATAAAATCATTATAACAATATTTCCTAAGTGTGCACAAAAATCTGAGGTTTTGGCAGATACTCGGATACCCTTTGTTATCCAGGGTTTCTTTTTTTTTAACTTTTAACAATAATCTTTAACAATAAAATATGTTATATAAATTTGAATAAATATTTGTATAACAAAGAAATCAACTCATTACGTGGAAAAACTAAATAGAACGCTAAAACAATCACAATAAAGATCACAGTTACGATGCACTAACAGTAAAAAAAAAATTATAAATATAAAAAAAAGGTAACTAAATATTTATTTTTTAAAATTTTGTGTTTCCCTAACTCAGTAAAAACAAGTATAAGAAGACAAGGGTCGATACGATGTCAAAATGAGGTGGAAAAGAATTCCTCAAAACTATAATAAGCCGGTTGTACCAATAATATTTTAACGTCCTCTTTACATTTTATTGGAGTTTGGGATCTTTCAATTGCACTGGTTGCTGATTAAAAATCTTTAAGCAATCTTAAATAACTGACTTTTTTGTGCAAAATTTGAGTTAAATTGGATAATCATTTTTTAGTAATATTTTTTCTCTAGGTCGCCATCTTGTTCCGCCTTATTGGTTTTTTTTCAAAAATATTACCAGTTCATGCCCATATGACCCTTAATTTTTGACTAAAATTTGAAATTAATCTGTTAAGCAGTTTTTAAGCTATGCCTCGAACTGACAGACAGACCAACAAACGGACCGACGGAATTGATAAAACATATTTTTTAGCATCTAGGGATATTTTACTAGTTGATCCCCCATCCACTAGTGTTTATACCTATTCCGCAATTAGTTATGGCACACAATTTGTAATCAATCCATTAAGTAGTTTTTCAGGCTGAATTTTTAAATATTTTATTAAGCCGCCGTTTTGTTCCGCCATCTTGGATTCGTACCAAAATTTTACCAGTTTAATCCAACATAATTGATGTTTGTGCAAAAATTGTATACGTAGTTTTTTATTAATAATTTTTTAACATCTCACTAGACCAGCCATGTCAAACATGAGCATTTTTCTGCGGCCCAAATCAGTTTTGAAAACAGCCAGATAATGCGGCCCGCGAACAAGTTGAAAACCGTTCTTGAAAGCACGCGCCGCTGCAACAAGGATTGGTATAATAAAATGTACAATTGTACATAGTGTCATCTATGTTTAGGAGGATGAACTACACATACTCAACCTAAAACCTAAAGCCAAAAGTTATCTGGCTTGTTCCATGAAATTCTTTCGCGCTAAAACACAGATGACGCTATCTGAACATTCTGGAAAGAACTCGAGAAATCACAATCCGTATATAAGCCGTGTTCGATTGAGTTCAGTCGTTCAGTGTTTAGTCAGTTATGAGTCAGCTGCGCACTTATTGTTACAACACTTAACAGTACTTATTATAATTTATTTCCGATACAGTTTTTAACATGTCTCTTTCAAAACCAAGTGGAAGTAAGAGGAAACTTGTAGATGAGCATCGTATCTTTCAAGAAAAGTGGGAATTAGAGTTTTTTTGCTGTGAAGTGAAAGAAAAAATTATTTGTTTGATTTGTAATAGTACAGTCGGTGTCCCAAAATTATATAATATAAAACGTCACTATGATATTCATAAAACTATGTTTGACAAGTATACAGGCATGGTCAGAAACGAAAAGTTAAATAAGTTAAAATCACGGTTGAACGATCAGCAGCTTATGTTTACACGTCCAAAGCAAGAAAATGAATCTGTCTTTCAAGCGAGCTACGTACTCTCGGAGATTAAGTTTTACTTATTTTAGATATTTATCTTTTACTGAGTGTTCCCAAAAGCTTAAACTTGCAACAGTAATTCCTATTTATAAAAAAAGTAATCCATATGACTACAGCAATTACATACCAATAAGTGTATTATCAATTATATCAAAGGTATTTGAATTAAGTATAAGATATCGTTTAATTGATGTCTTTGATAAACATACCTTACTATCCGATTGCTGGAGCAATTGATAAAAAGTTATGTATCCAAGTGACTGTTCGTGGACTTTTCCAGATAATTGATATGAAAAACCATCAGATTTTGATTGTCAGATCTGAGTAGAGTAAAGTGTTCGTTGGTCAAATTATTCAATCACTTGTCTATTATCTTGAATAACGCTTCGAGTATGTAAAAATTAATAACAAAAATAGTGTATCTAAAACCGTAACTCAAGGCAGTCAAAGGTCAATTTTAGGCCCTAACTTTAATTAATGGTTGTTAATCTTACTTCGATAAGAATATATCAAACACTTTTCCTTTTGGTTATGCCAACCACGCTCCAGAAATACATAAAAATAATATTCTAATCGAAGTACAAATTAATTTTAAATCAGACGAAAACGAATATTCTTTGTTTCAGCTATTCCACACAACAAACTGACAACAGAGTTATATTATTTGAAAACTCATGCCAGCATGCTGATAAGTTATGATGTAGGATGTTAGGTGTGGGGTTTAACTACAGACTTATGTGGGTTGCTTATATTGGAGTGTCTTAAGAATCACTATGAACAAAGCACTTTGACTTCGTTTAACACTCTTTGAATTATACGTTCTTCGCGAAACACTCAAAACCATTTCTTGAAGGTGAATTTAGAAAAGAGTGCCTTGTAAAGGCATTTCAAAATATATCCTTGTCCCGGAATACAGTCGCTGAAAGAGATACTGAGTTGGCTGCCAATATAAGTGATCAGATAAAAACAAAATCAGACTCTTTCATTGCATTTTCTATTGCCTGTGACGAAAGTCCGGATGTGTGTGGTGTGGCGCAACTCGCTATTTTTCTTCGTGCGGTTGATACAGATATCAATGTGTATGAAGAATTACTGGAATTAGTACCATTGCATGATACAAAAACTAGGCAGGATATTTTCAATGCTGTTTATGGACTTCTGCAAAAGTACAATTTAGATTTGTCACAACTGTGTTCCGTTGCAGCAGACGGAGCTCCTTCAATGACTGGAATAAAAAATGGCTTCGTTAAAATATCAAAGATCAGAGAAACCAGATTTTTATCATATTCATTGTATAATCCACCATGAAGTTTTATGCTCAAAAGTGATCAAGTTGGAAAGTGTTTTAAAGTCAGTGAAAAAAATTACAAACTTCATAAGGTCACGAGGCCTTAATCAGCGACAGTTTTCTGCATTTTTACGTGATTTAGAAAGTGAGTACACTGGTTTACCATATTATGCAGAGGTACGATGGCTTTCGTGTTCTATGGTACTCGACCGGTTTTGGAAACTCAAAGAAGAAATACGCGTTTTCACGGAAACAAAAGGAGAAGATGTCAGCTTATTATGCGATGTACCTTTTTTACAAGATCTTTCATTTATAGTAGATATCACAAAACATTTGTCGGACTTAAATACGAAATTGCAAGGACCACGTCAAGTTATTACAGATATGCATGATCATGTGAAAGCTTTCAAGTGTAAGATGATGTTGTGGAAAAAACAGTTAGCAGAGGATAATCTGTCACATTTTCTGACTTGTAAGGCATATCAGGAAAGCACAAATGTCCCAATACCATACAAAATATATTCAGAGAAAATGGGAAGCTTTCTGGCAGAATTGAGAGGTGTTTTTCAGGATTTTAAGACCCAAGAAAACAATTTTCCTCTATTTACTGGTCTTTTCACTATCGATATTGATAAAGTTCCCCCTCACTTGCAAATGGAAGTAATTGAGATTCAGTGTCAGACCCATTTAAAACAAAAATTTGATAGTGTTGGTACATTCGAATTTTATAAGTACTTGCCTGTTCAATACGAAGAAATGAGAAAATTTGCCTGTAAAATCCTGTCAATGTTTGGAAGTACCTATAAGTGTGAACAACTATTTTCTTTGATGAAAGGAAACAAATCTCCCGCAAGATCGCGATTGACGAACGCACACTTGGACGCAGTTTTAAAAGTTATTTCAGTAGTTTGCCTTTTTTAAGATAAGGTTTTGCGGCCCACCTAGTCGATAGACTTCATGCTTTTGGCCCACCAGTGACTTTGAGTTTGACATGGCTGCACTAGACCGTCATTTTATTTCGCCATATTGGATTTGTACAAAAAAATTACCAAGTCATCCTCACATGACCCTTAATTTTGGAGCAAGCCATGCTGCTAATCGACGTTCAGGGTCCCTAGATGGCGAAAAACATGTTTTCTCAATTCCGTCTGTCCATCGGTCCGTCTGTTCGCGACATAGCTAAAAAACTACTTACCCCATTGACAAATTTTGGTCAAAAATTATGGGGTTGACCTGGTAACATTGTGGTAAAAATCCAATATGGCAAAACAAAATGGCAACCTACTGAAATCTTAAAAAAAATAATACTAAAAAACTACTTATCCAATTTATCTCAAATGTTGCACAAGAATCAAGTATTATGTAGGAATCAAGTGGTAAAATTTTGGTTCGAATCCAAGATGGCGGAACAAAATGGCGGCTTAGTAAAATACTTCAAATTTCAGCCTGAAAAACTACTTAAAGGCTCAGATTTCAAATTGTGTGCCGTAAATAATTGTGGCATATAGATGAACTAGTGTGACTGTGGTAGTAATTCAAGATGGGGGCTAAATAAAATATTTGTAATTCTGAAAAAATCACCCTCTCAGGTTTTACATTCTTTACGTTTTAGCGTACCTAGGTGCCAAAAAATATGTTTTATCAATTCATCGATCAATTTATCCTATCGGTTTGTCTGTCTGTCTGTCAGTTCATGGCATAGCTTAAAAACTACTCATCCGATTGATTTCAAATTTTGGTTAAAAAGTGGGGATCATATGGGATGACCAGGTAACATTTTGGTAAAAATCCAATACCACAAAACATAATATCGGCATAGTGAAATGTAAAAAAAAATATTACTAAAAAACTACTTATGCAATTTATCTCAAATTTTGCACAAAAATTAAGTAGTATTATCATCTGGTAAAATTTTGGTACGAATCCAAGATGGCTAAACGAAATGATGAAACAAAATGGAGGCTTAGTGAAATATTTAAAAGTTCAGCCTGAAAATCTATTTAATGAACTGATTTGAAATTGTGTGTCATAAATAATTGTGGTATACATAAACTCAATGGATCTACCTCCCACCTTACGGCTTGGGTCTGCTACCCACACACTATCTAGCAATACCACAACAAAGGAAACCTCTACCAACTCCACACTCCAAAACATTCGTAATTCCGCCTCCTTTTACGGTTGGGAACCACGAATGCCGAAACCAGCCGAGGAAGAAGATATCTTTTCTCTATTTCCAAATTTTTATTACATATACAATAAATTCTTTTTACATTTTTAACCCGGCATTATTTCGATTTCAAGGGCGTCCTCCGTCCATCTGTCTAGTAGCCCAATATGTGTGCCATTTGCTTTACCATTTTCTCTCACTTTTACTTCACACCGATTCAAAGTTTCCCTCACTCGTTCTCTCGCTCTCTCTCTCTTTCACCTTTAGTACATTCATATCTAACATGTCCTACATCTTCCACCCCTGTTCCGCATACACCCATTAACTCTCACCGAATTCTTTTGAACCTCGCCAAATATCCGCGCATATTTCCGTGTCCTGTCAACAATTGTACCCCTTTAAAGGTTATGTCTAATCTATTAGTTCCAACTTCCTTACGCCATTCATACACCACTCTTCCTTTCTGACTTTCCCCTCCATTCACCATTCCACTATTATTGGACCACCCAGTATAGTGATACACGATTTACAAGTCCAGACTTTACAAGGGCGGCCAGCATCAGATCCACTGAACGAGATTCTGTCTCCGTTTGTCATATTACTTTATACAGGGGCCGTCATTGTGAAGTACTATACAGGGCGTTTCCTAATTGCGTTGCTGATGTTAAAGGGGGTGTTTTTATGTCCTAGAAGTCTTAACTTTTGAGATACAGGATGGTAAAATTTAAAAAGAAAACATTTTTTTCATCCCATTTCTGATGCTATTGTAGATAACTGCATGAAATTTAATACAGGTTAATTACATATGCACGCCACTTGTAGAAATTTCAAAAATTGATTGTTAATAAAAAATGCGCTTTTATGCATAAAAGACGTGTATCCAATTTCACACAGTAATTTATCTATAATAGCATCAGAATTAGGATTTTAAAAAAATGTTTTTTTAAAACCCTGTATCTCCAAAGTTAAGACTTTTAGGTTCATATTAGCCTTTTTTCTTAAAAAGGTCCAAGAATCATCTCCCTTTAACATCAGCACGCAATTAGGAAACGCCTTGTATAGTACTTCAGAATGACGCCCCCTGTACAAAGTAATATGACAGACGGAGACAAACGGTCACTTTTGGCATACCCGAATAGCCCAAAGTCGAACTGTATAAGTTAAAATTTTGATAAATCTTGTTCACTGGAATTAGTGCTGGCTTCTCTACTATAACTACATTGATGTGTTAATTTTGGAAAAATATGAGTTCTGTAGTTTTTCAAATATTAATTGTAATATTAGAAAATTAATTATTTTGAAGCAGTTTATTGACAGCTACTTTATGCACAATTTTACAAAATATATGAAAAAAAAAAGCCATTTTTGAGGTAGACGGTTGTCATTCTAATGGTTCGATTCCTTCTAAAACGTTGTCTTCCTCTGAAAATGATCAGGTTTCGTCGTCACTACTTGAAGTTCCCAGTGTGATAACTAAATCATCGATTACCGTTTCAATTTTGCCATCTACTTCCCAGTATTTATCTTCAATAGAACGAACATGTTTAACATACGATTTCCAATTTTCAGCCGATATTGTGGCTTCTAATGTTATTTTATTTAAATCTTTAATTGAAAGTTCACCGGTGTTGCGCTCGCGAATATATTTTTTTACTCCTGCCCACGCAAGTTCAATAGGGTTGAGTTCGCACATGTATGGAGACAGCCTTAAAGGTGTATGACCGAGGTTACGTAAAAGACCGTCAATTTTATACTTTTTTCTCTAGGCTTGTTGGCTGATGTTACTTCGTATAATTGATATTTTCTCCATGTTGGATCACATACAAGATTGATCGATTTAAGCCACGATATCATATGAGCTTTTGTAGAGTATTTAGTTGGCACTTTATCTTCTACGTGAGAATGATAATAAGCATGATCCATTACCATAACTGATTTGGAAGGAATGTTAGGTAGAAGCTTCTCGAGCAACCACTTTTCAAAATTATCTCTATTCATTTGTCCATGATACTCTCCAGTTGTTAGTCCCGAGCGAAAAACTAAAGCAGCACCTGGAACAAATCCGGCTTCTGAACCAGCATGAACTATAATAAAGCGGCTACTAGAGCGGATTCCCTGAACAACACCTGGAAAACTTTCACTTTGCCAGCATTTGTTTATTGTCATATCATTATCTACCCAGGTTTCGTCTAGATACACAATATTGCGTCCTTCTTGCCTTACAGTTGATAGATATTTCACCCGCCAGTGAAAAATATTTGGTCTCTCAATGAGCAATTTTCGTTTATTTTGGCACTTGCGCCAAACAAAACAATTTGATCGTAGAAGCCGATTTAAGGTTTTATACCCGTACGGAAAATCTATTTTGTTCTTTACAGCACGAAGTAGGGGTTTGCAGGTCGGAACCTTCTTTAAGTTTATATAAAAATCTTCTATTGTTCGTCGAATTACTTGAAAACCACCATCGTCAATTTTATCTTTGTATGATAATTGGGGTTTTTTTTCCAAGATTTTAAAGGTGAAGTAGAACATGAGCGATCATTATGTTCTCTTTAAATTTTTCTTACCCTACTTTCCGAAACACCAGTGTAAAATGCAAGGCGTTCTGTTCGATTTTGAATTGTAATAGTCAAACTATCATTTTCAGCTTCTCTATAACGCTCGCAATAACTTCACGTGCACCGCTTCGAATTGTTTTTCCTCTTTTGCTCGCCATCGTTACTTCGAAATAATAATTCAAATTCAACGCAACGCATTTATATAGAAATGAAAACAAATGCTCGAAATGTATAGGCGCCACTGGAAATAGCTAGAACCTTCTAGCGGCAAGTGCGTGGAGACTCTAGGCACATCCCAATTACAAGTGGACCAGTGCGAAATTTACTAAATCTTCGATTAATTTTCCGTACCGCTTAGCTGGCGCATTTTATAGGTGAAGCGGCAAATTATTACAACAAATAAAATAACATAAAATTTATTTGCGTACACAAATTTTACTTTTCTGCTTGCTTAAGATTATGAACCTTTATCTTAAGGACCGCCCGGTTTTCTTTCGTGTACCGCACTATAACATTCTTAAAAAATCTAGTATGGCAAAACCAAATGGCGTCATAGTGAAATGTTAAAAAAAATTATTATTAAAAAACTATTTATCCAATTTATCTCAAATTTTGCACAAAAATCCAAGTATTATGTAGGAATCTACTGGTAAAATTTTGATACGAATTCAAGATGACGAAACATGGCGGCTTAGTGAAATATTTAAAAATTCATTCTGAAAAACTACTTAATGGACTGATTTCAAATTGTGTGCCAAAAATAATTGTGGTATACAGATGAACTAGTAAAACTGAGGTATTAATTCAAAATGGCGGCTAAATAAATTATTTGCAATCGTGAGAAAATCACCCTTTCACGTTTTACATATCTTCACGTTGTAGCGTCTATACCTGCCAAAAAATATGTTTGTCGGTTTATCTGTCTGTCTGTCAGTTCACGACATAGCTTAAATAGTTACTATTTAATATAAAAGCTACTTATTATTTTAAATTATACCTAAAAATCGAATGTGGCAGAAAAGTAGAAACCGGTAAAATAATGATAGGAATCCTATATGATTGGATAACAAAATTGCCAGGAATAAAAATGTTTTAGAAGACAATATATATGTGTAACTAAATGATGTAGTGAACTAAATTGGGTCACACTTCACTATTTCTAATAAAAGGAAAGATTCATAACGGAGGAAGTTCCGGGTAAAGCAAATTTACAGATTTTTTAAATTTGTAAATTTAGAACTTTATTGTGTTTTTATATTTACACACTTGCTTAAATTTGATAAGGATTGTTTTCAGTTAATTTCTGCGACAGCCTCCGAAACTGATTATATTAATGAAATTATTTATTTTTTCATTGCTGATTTTTGTAACATCACCCGATAAAACACAGATCTGACAACATCAGAACCCATGCATTTAGGCAGAAATCAAGTGAAGTTAAACAAAAGCTTTTAAAAAAATCGGACGTGTGCTACCACAAGGAAGTAAAGTCAGCAAGCTCGGACTGAAGAAGTCTCCTTGCATGCCTGACAGGCACAAATGATATGTAATAGATTGTTGTGAGTCCGGAGACATTCATAAAAGGCAAAGGAGTGCCTTATAATAATTAAGCATATTTATACTCACCGTTGCGACATTTTTGTGCAAATTTTACTTTGAGCTAACGGTACGGCAGCACGCTAGCCTTTACAACAAAATTTTACTACGCGTATATGCATTCAAATGAAGATAATATTAAAGATAACATTGAGGTATTATACGTTTTAATGGGTTGTAAATTAGGAAAAGACATTAAGGGGTGTTTTGAATCGTTATGTCCGTCGGTATCTCTGAAACTATTTATGAATATGCAGTTATTTTTACTACATAACTGCAGTTTGTTTATCGCTTTAGATAAAAAAGTATTGCGCATCTTCTTAAACGTGACTTGATTGAAGTATTAGTTAACATACACCATCATAAGGTCATAATTAAAATATTTTATATAAGAATTACAGGATTTTTTTTCTTCAGACATTATTTATTTATTTATTTTTTCACAACAACGCTACAGAGTAACAAACAACCCCAAATGGTTTAATCTAAATCTAAATAATGTAGAAACTACAGTTAAATTGATAAAAGGACCAGTTCAAAGAAAAAATATATTCCAAGAGACAATTTTAACATTAACCACATTAAAAATAGAAAATATCAACGATAACAACACTAAAAATACAAAAATAATCAGTTTAAAATTGCTCGTTTAAAGCTCATAAATAGGCTTACGATATATATATATATATATATATATATATATATATATATATATATATATATATATATATATATATATATATATATATATATATGTACATCCGTTCACTACTGTCGTTCTGAAAAGAACAGTTTTGCTGACGTTTCGCCAAAATCACATTTGGCATTTTCGAAGCTTTCTTTCTCGCGTCCTGTAGGATAAGATATCCTACAAGACAATTGTTATAGGCCTGTTCCAAGAGACCCGACAACGTACCTAGAAAAGACAACTAAAAATAAAATAAAAAGTTCACCAATAAACCCCGAAATTCAACAAAAAAAATCATACCACGGGAAAAGTCGAGCAGATGTCCGAAACTCTATGGTTTACCAAAAATACACAAACCAGGGGCGCCCATCAGACCTATTGTTAGTGCTGTTAATTCGCCGCCACAAAAACTGGAGAAATACCTTTCTGAAATTATACAACCAGCTGTAGAAAAAGCTGATTCATTTGTAAAAACGGAACATTTCACTCGAATTATACGAGATATCGTCCTTGAAAAAAACGATATCATAGCAAGCCTAGATGTCAAATCATTATATCCCAGTATTCCCATCGACGAAGCATTGGACTACAACTCTCGGAGCATTGCCTTAAAAATACTTATTTCTCATTCAATGGGCAAATGTATAAACAAATGGATGGTGCTCCAATGGGGTCCTCGCTATCACCAGTAGTCGCGAATTTATTTATGATATACTTCGAGAAAGAAGCTCTTGAGAAAGCAAGTTTAAAGCCCAAATTATGGGTTCGTTATGTGGATGACATATTTATTATATGACAACATGGTCATGCAGAGCTCGAAAAATGTCTGACTCACGTAAATTCAATCCACCCCAAAATACAATTTACTCTAGAGTTAGAGGAAAACAACAAACTACCATTTTTAGATGTTTTGGTCACAAAACTGCATAACTTACATTTCGAATACACCGTGTATAGAAAACCAACACATACAGAGAGATATTTAAATGCAAAATCACACCATCACCCAGCACAAATTCAAGCTGTGGCAAATACTCTAATATCCAGATCCGTGCGATTAACTGAAACACAAACGAGACAAAACGAACTTAAGGTAATATCTAGTGCTTTAAAGAAAAATGGCTACACAAATCGCATCATAGAGAAAGCTATTAATGCACAGGTTTCCCGAACAACGGACAACAAAACTTATGAACCCGGAAAGCAACAAGTAGTCTTACCATATGTAAAAGGCACAACAGACAGAATCGGAAGAATTCTTAGGAAACACAACATACAAACAATACACAAGCCACAAACAACTATAGGTAAACTACTTGGAAACCCAAAAGATAAAATCAAACTGGAAAACCACGGAGTATACAATATTCCGTGCCAGGACTGTGAAAAGTTGTACGTGGGCAAACTAACAGGCGAATATCAGCAAGAGTGGAAGAGCATAAACTCAGCATCAGAAATAAACAAACAACCTCAGCTTTATTCCTACATCATCAGGAAACCGGCCATAAAATAAATTTCGATGGGTGCAGGGAGATTGCCAATATAGAACATTATGAGACCAGAATAATCCGAGAAGCCACAGAAATTGAAAAACAAGGTGATTTGAATAAAAGGGACGAATCATTAAAACTACCAGCAGTATGGAAGACAATAATCGACAAATCTAAAATCGCAAAAACTCAAGCGCAATTAGCGCAACAACAACAGCACCATCCGGAAAACATAAATAACGACCAACGCCTGCGCAGATATAACCTTCGGCCCCGAGTGGGGGTATAAAAGGAAGCGTCGCAGTCACCAACACTTCAGTCTCTATTCGGACGCGAGAAAGAAAGCTTCGAAAATACCAAATGTGATTTTGGCGAAACGTCAGCAAAACTGTTCTTTTCAGAACGACAGTAGTGAACAGATGTACACCCGGAATGAAAACACATTGTATTTTTCCATGCATTGCAGGACTAAAAATCAACATATATATATATATATATATATATATATATATATATATATATATATATATATATTTATATGTTGATGGTGCACGTAAAGTTATTGCGAGCGTCATAGAGGCCTGTACTAGAGAGGCTGAAAATAATAGTTTTGACTATTCGGATTCAAAATCGAACAGAACGCGCTGCATTTTACACTGGTGTTTCGGAAAGTAGTGTAGGAAAATTTCAAAGGGAACATAATGATCGCTCATGTTCTACTTCACCTTTAAAATCTCCTGCTAAAAAAAGACCCCGATTATCATACAAAGATAAAATTGACGATGGTGATTCTCAAGTAATTCGACGAACAATAGAGGATTTTTATATAAACTTGAAGAAGGTTCCGACCTGCAAACCCCTACTTCGTGCTGTAAAGAACAAAATAGATTTTCCGTACGTGTATAAAACCTTAAATCGGCTTTTACGATCAAATGGTTTTGTTTGGCGCAAGTGCCAAAATAAACGAAAATTGCTCATTGAGAGACCAAATATTTTTCACTGGCGGGTGAAATATCTATCAACTGTAAGGCAATATAGGCAAGAAGGACGCAACATTGTGTATCTAGACGAAACCTGGGAGATAATGATATGACAGTGAACAAATGCTGGCAAAGTGAAAGTGTTACAGGTGTTGTTTAGGGAATCCGCTCCAGTAGTCGCTTTATTATAGTTCAACTGGTTCAGAAGCCGGATTTGTTCCAGGTGCTGCTTTAGTTTTTCGCTAGGGACTAACAACTGGAGACTATCATGGACAGATGAATAGAGATAATTTTGAAAAGTGGTTGCTCGAGAAGCTTGTACCTAACATTCCTCCCAAATCAGTCGTGGTAGTGGATAATGCGTCTTATCATTCTCACGTAGAGAAAAGTGCCAACTAAATACTCTACAAAAGCTCATATGATATCGTGGCTTAAATCGAACAATCTTGTATGTGATCCAACATGGAGAAAATATCAATTATTTGAAGTAATATCAGCCAACAAGCTTAGAGAAAAAAAGTATAAAATTGACGGTCTTTTACGCAACCTCGGTCATACACCTTTAAGGCTGCCTCCATACATGTGCGACCTCAACCCTATTGAACTTGCATGGGAAGGAGTAAAAAAATATATTCGAAAGCGCAATACCGGTGAACTTTCAATTAAAGATTTAAATAAAATAACATTAGAAGCGATTGACTCAATATCGGCTAAAAATTGGAAATCGCATGTTAAACATGTTCGTTCTATTGAAGATAAATACTAGAAAGTAGATGGCAAAATTGAAACGGTTATTGACGATTTAGTTATCAGACTGGAATCATTAAGTAGTGACGACGAAACCTCATCATTTTCAGAGGAAGACAACGATTTAGAAGGAATCGAACCATTAGAATCACAGCGGTCAACCTCAAAAATGGCTTAGTTTTTTTTCATATATTTTTTAAAATTGTTCATAAAGTAGCTGTCAATAAACTGCTTCAAAATAATTAATTTTCTGTTTAATACCGGGTGTCTAAAAATATCTAATATTGCAATTAATATTTGAAAACTACAGAACTCATATTTTTCCAAAATTAGCACATTAATGTAGTTATAGTAAGGGAGCCAGCACTCATTCCAGTGAACAAGATTTATCAAAATTTTAACTTATGCAGTTCGAGTTTGTGCTAGTCGGGTATAACAAAAGTGACCGCTCGTCTCCGTCTGTCATATCACTGTGTACAGGGGGCGTCATTGTGAAGTACTATACAGGGCATTTCCTAATTGCGTGCTAATGTTAAGAAAAAAGTTTAATATGAACCTAAAAGTCTTAACTTTGGAGATACAGGGTTTTAAAAAAACATATTTTTTTAGTACTAATTCTGATGCTATTATAGATAAATAAATGTGTGAAATTTGATACACGTCTTTTATGCATAAAAAGGCATTTTTTATTAACAATCAATTTTTGAAATTTCTACCAGTGGCGTGCATATGTAATTAACCTGGGTAAATCCGTATGCTCCTTAATGCATAGAAGACATGTATCAAATTTCATGCAGTTATCTACAATAGCATCAGAATTGGGTTGAAAAAAAAATGTTTTCTTTTTAAACTTTACCATCCTGTATCTCAAAATGTAAGAGGTTTAGGACATAAAAACATCCTCTTTAACATCAGCACGCAATTAAGAAAAGGCCCTGTATAATACTTCACAATGACGGCCCCTGTATAAAGTAACAATGACAAACGGAGACAGACGGCCACTTTTGGGTCACCCGAGTAGCCCAAAGTCGAACTGCATAAATTAAAATTTTGATAAATCTGGTTCACTGGATCTGATGCTCGCTGACCTTGTAAAATCTGGACTTGTAAATCGTGTGTAACTATACTGGGTAGTCCAATAATAGTGGACGTAGGCAGTAGCCCGAGAACCGTTAAAGACAGAACTCAAGAAAAAATATATTTATAGGTAAATCTATCAAGAAAAATCAAAATCAAATCCTTTTAAAATTCGAAAGTTCGCCGTTTTTGCAACACAAAAGAGATATAACAGGCAAATATAGATAAAGGTTCATTAAGCATAGTTACATTTTTTAATTATCTGAAGTGCGTATAGTCAAAAAGGAGTGCCATATTATTTAAAGAACGACGGGACACCACTGGTTTAAAGAGATTTCTTGGCCGACCTTCCTAAACCAATTCACTCTGCCCGATTTTCTTTCGTGTCCCGCATTGTCTATTGTAATTTTTGACTATTCTGTCTACAAAAAAATTATTACCATAATTTGTGCGATGGAAATTTTAGTGAAACAAAGCTGCTGAACGGGTATGTCTTCTTGGAATCCGAAATAAAATATTGACAAGCAGGTCAGTACAATCGATAAGCCCATTAAACTTGTAGAGGAAAAAGACCATCGCATTTCGTTGACGTTCCTGAAAGCTAGTCAGTCCAATCAACTGTATTCTAGTGCTATGTGGTATGTCTTTATAAGGAAAATTATGTTTGTAAGGAAGAAATTTGGCAAATCTATTGTGCACTGTCTCAAAGCGTTGTTCATGACACAAATATGACGGAGACCAAACAACACTACAATATTCCAAAATACTAGACAGTTATATACAGACATAATAGCTCTAGTATCATAGATATGTTTTGAATTTCTTTTTAAGAACCCGAGCATTCGACAAGATTTTAAGATAACATTACCTATATATTTTTTAAATTTCAATTCACTATCAAAAAGTGTCCACAGTTTCTAGGTTCACGTTATTCATAGAATAATTATAGACTATTGGATCATTACATCTGTAAAAACTCATTTTTTACATTTTTTAATATTAAGGGTCAAATAATTATCTTCACACCAACAAAACAAATTATCGAGATCAGCTGAATAAAAATGCAATCATCATTACCATTAACAGCACCAAAAAAACGTTATTTTCAAATAACAGAAACAATATTGGCCCCAAATGGGATTCTTGAGGAACTCCCCAAGTAACATTAATTTCACGAGAAGAAAGTCCACTCGGTTTAAGACATTGTTTTCTTCCATCAAGGTAGGATCGAATCCATTCAAGGTAAGTCCCGCACACACCAATCGAACGAAGCTTGTTGATAAGAAGACCGTGATGCACACTGTCGAAAGCCTTGGGTATATCAGTGTAAATTACATCGATTTGGTGTCCATCTTCGATCTTCAGAGCAGGGGCGGCTTGACCCATGAGGCAGGCGAGGCAGTGCCTGACCCATATATTTGGAAAATTATACGTGTTAATCGATTATATCATTTATATTACTTCTTATTCACTGCTTTAATCTCAATTTTACATTTTTACTATTTGCATCCATAAGCATTTGCAGCATAATTTTGCTTCATGAGAAATCCATAAAATAAGCCCCTGCCTTTTACCTTACTCCAATCCAAACGCGCATCATCAATCGTCATATCGGACGGGTTCTGTGAGTCCACCTCATATCTTCTTCAGAAGAATTATTCTTAGAGGCATGCCTCGCGCTTCCTTGTCTAGCGTATTACTAATATGTGTGTAAGCGTAGTAATCCAGCCGGGTTAAGCTTTAAGTAGGGTTAGCGCATAAAAAGACTCTTTTGAAGCATGCCTCTAGTGTACATGCAAAGGGAATAAGCGGCAGATTTCCCATTGGCCGATTGGACAAACAGTCGTTAACAATTCAGGGTAAGTGGTCGCAATTTGCTAGAACTTAGTATACGATAAGCTAACTTCCAGACAGTAGAGAATCTACCCGAATCAAAAGAGTTTTGAGAAATACGACATAATGGCATGGATAAAACGTCAGAACATTTTTTGTAAAAGATGAGGGGTATTCTATCACGTCCCGCAGTCTTACTGATACCAATTGAACCTATTTTATTTTAAATTTCTGCCGGTTTGAAATAGTGTATAGATAGCATGAAACCAAGTAAGTCATTGTTCAAAAAACAGAATTGGAAGTGATCTGTAAAAGCATTTACGTTATCCAATAATGATACAAATTTTAAAAATATATTCTGCTTTTTATTTTTTATTGTTTTTTGTATTCTTATTATTTTAATAATTAATTCTGATGGATGTCAACGTCTGTTAAGTTTATATAAGTAATATAACTATATGAATTACGAGGAAAGTTTCGGATAAAGCAAATTTACTCATTATTTTTGATGTCATTTATTCATGTATGCAACTTTTATTTTGTCAACTTTGACTAGGAAACATTTCTGCATACTGAGCGGAGCCATTGCATACCGCTGAGTCATCTAATTGGGCCCTGAAATGCGAACCGGGCTTTGAGACCTTAAGATTATGTATCACTTCCAGCGAATCAGTAGCAGGACCGTCACACAGTGGAACGATCCTATACTAATACTTGGACATATAAAAAAACTAATATATAAAAGCTTATTGTCATTTTTTAAACTAGAATATTCATTTGAACATTTTGTAAAATAATTCGAATTGGTATAAATAAGAGTACACTGGCTGTGTCAACTGCTGATTTATTTTGTAAAAAAATATAGTTATAAATTTTTTCAGTTTCTATGCAGCAGAAATTAGTCTGGAATTTTAAAATGTCTAAAAGTGAAGTTTTTGTTAAAAGAAATATTGCAATTAGATAATTTGAAAAAATCGGTAAATTTCCTTTACCCAGAACTTCCCCTGTTATAAATATTTCCTTTGATTAGGAATGGTGAAGTGTGACCCAATTTATTCAATACATAGTGATTTAGGCACACATATACAGGGTTATTCACGCAACCCGTTCATTAAAAGTTTTGATGATGCCATTTAGATAAAAATTTCAAATTTTGGGATTAAGGTAAGGTCAAGGGGTACTTCTTTTTTGAAATATTTTCAACTTCCTGTCATTTCCGGTTCAACCGGAAGTTGGTATCAACTTGCTTATTTTAAATGGAACACCCTGTATTTTATGATATTTTTGGATTCTACGGAGAATTTTAATGCTATTTTATGTAGCATGTCCTATACCTAGGTTCAAGCGTTCTTAAGATATTTGACCTTGAACCGAAAATGAGCCTTCGGGGTACCAAATTTTAAAATCTCATATTTTTGTAAGTTTTGAAGATATAATCTTCATATTTTGCAGACGATCGGTAAATAATCTTAAGTTTCTATTTTTTTATTGAATTTGTCTATTTTTATACAGGGTGTCCTAAATTCAGCGACAAATATTCACATTTTCAAAGCCGCTAACGTCCGTTTTTTTAAATGGGACACCCTATAACTTTATGCACTATCAAATGTAGAATTTCATTTTCTATCGAACTGTATTAAGGTTCCCTATACCTATTCGTAACCATTTTCGAAATAATCAGGTTTTTATTAAACTATCATATGTATTTGCTAAATGCTTACACCTTCCCGTAGTAAGCCATGGAAAAACAATTGTTGTGCTTTTCTGTTCAACATGACAGCTGATTTGAAACTTTTAAATTAAAATAAAATAACACTCAAAAGCTGATATTCTCAATTTATTTATTATGTTTTTAATGAAAAACATCCTCATTTATCGCCAATGAACAAGAGAACATTGAAGATGATTTAAACGAAATTTGTTCGTTTCGGAAAAGTTAAAGTTATAAAAAATTTAATAAATTGTTTACATTATTTTTAACCATATCTATTAAGTTCGAGACTGTTCTAAACTTGTTTTAGTGAACTTAAAAATTATAGCAATCTAACAATCAACAATAAATAAATAAAATAACAAAATTGAATTATAACAAATGTTCTATATGCTGTCCATTCATTTGAAGACACATTTCAATTCTTCTTTGTACAGTTGCTGTGGCCCGTTGAATTTGTCCGTTTTCTAATTCGGCAAAAGCTGTTCGTATCCTGTCTCGTAAATCTTGTTGGTTATTTACTGGGGAAGCATAGACTTTACCTTTGATAAATCCCCATAAATAAAAGTCTAGGGGTGTTAAATCAGGCGATCGCGGGGGCCATCTCCAAGGGCCATTGAGACCAATCCAGCGATCTTCAAAATTTCGGGATAATTGGAGATGAACTGCAGCGGAATTATGTGCTGGTGCCCTATCTAATTGATACCAATAATTTTGCAGCTCACCAATAGGAATTTCTTCTATAAATTCAGAAACCATCCCTCGTAGAATTTCCAAATACTTATCACTGTTTAAATTATCTTCATAAATACAGTACCGCACCTGATCATTTATTACTATACCGAAAACATTGAAGCTAAACCTCTCTTGAGAACGCGTTTCGCGTAAAGCGTGCGGCTTTTCTGCTGCCCAGAAATGTTCGTTTCTTCTATTTGTTATTCCTTCTCTAGAAAATTTCGTCATAACCATAAGTCCTCTTGAATTTTCAAAAACATGAATTCGCAAAATTCTACTCGTCGGACGTCATCACCAGGTCTCAAGGCGTTTTGGAAGGAATAAGGGTACATATGATGTTCGCTCAAGATTCTTTGGACAGATGAAGAAGAAATTCCCAAATCGTTTTCTGCAGCCGGTATTGAACTTTGCGGGTTTGCGTGGAAATAAGCTAATGTGTTTATTACGTTATCCTCGGCATTTGTCACTGGTTTCGGAACATTTTTTGTAACTTTAACCTTGCCAAAACATAAAAAGTTCGTTTTAATCCTCTTGAATTTTGACTTGTTCATCGGCGGCAAATCAGGGTGGCGTTCATTAAACACACGACACGTTCTCTCCAAAATTTTATAACATTCTCCATGAATATAAAATAGATTGAGAATATCAGCGTTTGAGTATTCTTCCATTTCGATTTAGAAGATTTAGTTTATCACTGAGAGCTTTCGATAAATAACGCATACTATTCATCTGTCATATTGGATATTGGATCTCAATCGTTTTTCCATGGCTCACCATTGGAACATGTAAACATTTAAGCAAATACATACGATATTTTTATAAAACCCAATTACTTCGAAAATGGTTACGAATAGGTATAGGGAACCTTAATACAGTTCGATAGAAAATGAAATTCTACATTTCATAGTGCATAAAGTTATAGGGTGTCCCATTTAAAAAAACGGCTTTTAGCGGCTTTGAAAATGTGAATGTTTGCCGCTGACTTTAGGACACCCAGTATGAAAATAGACAAATTCAATAAAAAAAATAGAAACCTAAGGTTATTTACCGATCGTCTGCAAAATATGAAGATTATATCTTCAAAACTTACAAAAATATGAGATTTTAAAATTTGGTACCCCGAAGGCTCATTTTCGGTTCAAGGTCAAATATCTTAAGAACGCTTGAACCTAGGTATAGGACATGCTACATAAAATAGCATTAAAATTCTCCGTAGAATCCAAAAATATCATAAAATACAGGGTGTTATATTTAAAATAAGCAAGTTGATACCAACTCTCGGTTAAACCGGAAGTGACAGGAAGTTGAAAATATTCCAAAAAAGAAGTACCCCTTGACCTTACCTTAATCCCAAAATTTGATATTTTTATCTAAATGGCATCATCAAAAACTTTTAATGAACGGGTTGCGTGAATAACCCTGTATACTGTCTTTTTAAACATTTTTATAGTTAACGTAATAAGAATTAAATTAAAAATAAAATACATACATGAAAAGAAAAGAAAACACTCAAGATTACAACAGTTTAAAACAAATACTTGAAGTCAAATAGTTTAAAACGAGGTTTAAAATTAAGGTAAATGTAGAAAAACAAAAGAAAACGATAGTTACAAATAAAGACAAACAAAGGGCATCTCCAACAATCTAAGATTTCAACAAAGTACAAAAACAATATAAAATTTTAATAAGGAAATGCAAACTAAAAAGCAAAAATAGTGTTCTTAAAAAAATTCATTAACATCATAAAAGGGCCGCACAATTAAAAGTGATTTTAGTTTTCTTCTAAACAATTTTTCATCTTTTATCTGCCTAATCCATACAGGTAAGTGATTGATAGAGTTTAGGCACTGCGTCAAGTTAGGAATAGGTAGAACAATGTTATAGATTTGCCGAATATTATGAACTGAGTGGTCCCCCACAGTATTTTTAAATTTTCTATGCATCAGACAGGCTGTTTCCAGTAGAAAAAGGCAAGGTAAAGTCAATATTTTTTTATCCAAAAAGAAGGGCTTCCATGAGTTTCTTACCCTTGCCTTACTTAAGTACTTTACGGCTCTCTTTTGTAGAACAAATATTTGATTAAAAAGATGCCTTGAGCAGGCTCCCCAGAAACAAATTCCGTATCTTAGGTTGGACTCAATCAGAGCAAAATATGCATTTCTTGTTGTAGAACTATCTAACTCATTGCTAATAACGTTAAGGTTATTAATATGTTCTTCAAATTTTAGTTTAGTATCAATTAAAATACCCAGGAATCTATTTACATATAAATTCTTCAGTATAGAATTTGCGAGTGTTACATCACTTAACTCACATTTAAAGGTCATAATACACATTTTATTTACATTTAAAGTAACTTGATTTGCATCACACCAGTTTTCGATGAGAACAAGATCGGAACTTATTTTTTCATGAGATAACTGATCTTTACCATCCCACAAAACATCAGCTAACAATGTAAATTTTCCGCCAATATATATTATACTATAATGTGATTTTGTCTAATACTTCTAGCCATCAATAAGCGTCACCAATATCGTTGCTTTACTTCTGCTGGTATTATTTGACGTGTGTTTATATTCGGGATTACGTTTTTATATTGAAATTTGTTTAGTTATTGTGTTCTTTGTTTATTGTTTATGATGGATGAAACCATCGCAGTAGTTGATGGTAATAGTAGGTAGTGGGTCTCGAAAACTGCCACCAAAACATACTCAAAGGGAGCTTAAACGAATTGAAAGGTAATGTTAAAAAAAAAGGTTATGTTTATTATTTTATACCTCATTCAATGGTGAGTTCCGCATTGTTGCCAAATTGTTTGATCAGATCTTATTAAATATGAAATCTATTTGATATTTTAGTAGAAAATAAGGGGTGAGAGTGGGAAGTTAAATTTTAATAAAAAATCGAGCAATATGTAGTTTCACGTATATGCAGATCCCAATTCAAGAATGTGTGACAATTTATACAGTTACTTTAACTTATACACTGTTTTCCATGAAAGAGTGTTTTAAGTTAATTTCTGTTGTTTATTAAATAAAAAAAATGTTTCTGCTTAAAATAGTTTTTTAATAATATTTGCCGGACAAAACAGAACAAATCCAAAAAATCCGTCAAACAAAACAGTACAAATCCATGGTCATTTAAACAAAGGCAAACAAATCCATATGAAATATCGCAAGAACTCTTGTAATATTTTACCAAAAATTTTCAAATTTTGAGAGTAATATCTTGTTTTTTCCATTTTTTTAAAAGAAAAGAGTTTTAAATTTTATTTAAATTTAGGACTATAGCAAAGAATATCGTTTTATGCGAAATTAGTAAAAAGCCATTTTGAATTAGTACTACAGTTTTACTGGTTCATTTCTACTACACTTAGTTATGATACACAATTTGAAATCATCAAAATACAAGAGTTCTAACCACACTACACCACAACTTGTTACGTTCTGGAAGCGCGTTTCGCTAACCAAGTTAGCATCATCAGCAGATATCATCTGCTGATGATGCTAACTTGGTTAGCGAAACGCGCTTCCAGAACGTAACAAGTTGTGGTGTAGTGTGGTTAGAACTCTTGTATTTTGATCTATCTTCCACCACAGGTTCCAGTGTTAGGAATTTGAAATCAGTTTAGTAAGTAGTTTTTTTAGGGTGAATTTTTAAATATTTTATTAAGTCGCCTTTTTGTTCCGCCATCTTGGATTCGTACCAAAATTTTACCAAATGATGATAGTAATATTTTTTAACATTTCACTAGGCCACCATTTGGTTTTTGATCAAGACAATCGTCATCCCCATATGACCCTTAATTATTGACTAACATTTGAAGTCACTCTGATAAGTAGTTTTTTAACTATGCCGCGAACAGACAGACAGACAAACCGAAAGAATAAAAAAACATGTTTTTCGGTATCTAGAGACCCCAAAACGTAAATATCTTCTTCTTCGAGGTCTCTAAGTGCCGAAAAAAACATGTTTTCTCAATTCCGTTGGTCAATTTGTCTGTCTATTCCCGGCATAGCTGAAAACTATTTACACGATTGACTTCAAATTTTGGTCAAAAATTAAGGGTTATATGGGAATGACCTGGCAAGATTTTGATAAAAATCCAATAAGGGAGAACAAAATGGCAGCCTAGTGAAATGTTAAAAAAATTATGACTAAAAAAGTATTTCTCCATTGTATCTTAAATTTTGCACAAAAGTCAAGTATTATGTAGGAATCAGCTGGTAAAATTTTGGTACGAATCCAAGATGGTGGAACAAAATGGAGGTTTAAAAAATTGTTTAAAAATTCAGCCCGAAAAGCTACCTAATGAACTGATTTTAAATTGTGTGCTATAACTAATTGTGGTACAGGGATTAATTAGTAATACTGTGATACTAATTCAAGATGGTGAAACAAAATAGCGGCCAAATAAAATTTTTGTAAACTAAAAAAATCACCCTCTCAGATTTTACATATCTTCACGTTTTAGCGTTCCTAAATGGCAAAAAATATGTTTTATCAACTCCGTTGGTCCGTCTGTTGGTTTGCCTGCCTGTCTGTCAATTCGGGGCATAGCTTAAAAACTACTCATTAGATTGACTTCAATTTTTAGTCAAAAATTAACGGTCATCTGGGGATGACCTGGTAATATTTTGGTAAAAATCCAATATGTCGGAACAAGATGGCGGCCTAGTGAAAAGTTATAAAATTATTACTAAAAAAACTACTCATCCAGTTTACCTCAGATTTTGCACAAAAATCAAGTGTTATATAAGAATGAACTGGTAAAATTTTGGTATGAATATAAGACAGCAAAACAAAATAAAATATTTCAAAAACTAGCCCGAAAACACTACTTATTAGATTAATTTCAAATTTTGTGCCAGCATTAAGTATGATATAGAAATGAACTGGTAAGGTTGTGTTACGAATTCAAGATGGCGGTCCCATAAAGTTTTTAAAAAATCAACGTAGCAAAAGATTAATTGACTGCAGAAAAATAAAAATGACATGAAATAAAAATAAAATGAAATCAAAACAAAACAAATGTCCAACCCTTGCCATATACTCGTACCACTGTTTGCCATTTGTATAACTCAAGGCGACGCATTAGTAAAATTGGTTATTGTTTTTCAGCGTCGTCGCTTAAATTTCGTGGGCGAGCAAACAATAAGGAGAAATTCTTCGTACAGATAGGCCCTCCTAATGACTAATTAAATTTCTAATATCACATACCTTGTTAGCATTGAACCCAATTAAAATACTAATCTTAAATCATGCAAATGGGAAATTTAAATAGGAACAATGGCCTACAAATTTTACATGTATTTACAGCCAGGTATGTAATGTTGATATTTCGGACTTTTTAAAAGTCTGAAAGTGTTACTATTTTGACATTTCACTTCACTCCCAGGGGTGGAATAGTTACTTTCCCCCCAGATTTTTATCAATCTTCACGTTTTAATATCCCTAGATGCTCCTAACACTGGAACCTGTGGTGGACGATAGATCAAAATACAAGAGTTCTAACCACACTACACCACAACTTGTTACGTTCTGGACGCGCGTTTCGCTAACCAAGTTAGCATCATCAGCAGATGATATAAACTGACTTGAACAATCACATTTACTAGCTTCGAATTTGAAGACCAACGAGTTTCTGTAATTGTTGGCATACGCCTCTTAGATGCAGGTGTAAGAGCATACGTTCGTTTGGCTGAGTGATCAAAAAATGAGGGAATACCACTAAGGCTTTCAAAAAAGTTCGACATTTAGAAATATTTTTAAACTTTGCTGTATCAGAACAAATACAGCTTGCGGCGCTTTTTTTTTAATGCCATTTAGATAGCCAGACATCACAATTTCGCCATCGTAACATTGCCCTATTAATTTATGTTTATAGTCGAATTGGTCCAAAATTTGATTAAATAGAGAATATAAATTCTCCGTTGTTCTATCGGAGCTGACATAAAATCCTAAGAATCTTTCGACTACTGAACCTTCTGAATTAACGTATCTTAAAATTATAAAGTACTGCGAGGTTTGCGTAATATCGTTGGTGTCATCCACTTGCACAGAAAGAAACGGTGTGTTCATTATTTCATTTTTTACATGATCATTTAAATAATCAGAAATGCATTCAATTAATAATTAATTATTTCGTTTTGAATAGTTTTCGAGTCACCAGTAAAAACACTTTTAATTTTTTTGTTATAATCTTTTAGTTCTTGGGAACTTCTCGATATTAATAAACCTAAAAGCTTTTTAAAATTCCCCCTATTTATTGACTCGCTGCTCTCATCATGGCCGCGAAAGACTAACTCTCAGCACATAAATAGTCTATTTAATCGGAGGTTTTCGTTAAAATGTATTTTATATAGTTTAGCATTTTCTTTTAAAGTGTCAGCTATAGTGCTTTGATTTTTTACAAATGTTTTTAGCATTAATACGCATTTTAAATGCTCCTAAATACCTGCAAATTCTTCTTTATTCTACACTGAATATTTATTGGAAACTAGTAAACAAGGCCAGCAAAACAATTTTTGTAATATTTGACTACTATATAACCATTTGTATGCTGAAAACCAGGATGACGATTAAAACTCTGATCTTGTTCCTTCCATCGATTAAATGGAGTTTCCAACAAAATGCAAACCACATCCGTGATCGGATTCATCAATAATGTAAATTAATAAACCCGACACCAAATAAAGTTGTAACAACGCCATAAATAAATATAACACAAAACAGTCAAGTAAACTGCAAAGAAACTAACCGGTTGCAGCGAAATCCGCGAAAATAAAAGTCAACAACCACCCCAAACTGAACGACACGTGGGTGTAGTGTACTGCGTTAGCAATTCACCGAGAGCGTTGTATGGCGCTGGTTAACACTAATCTTCCATGCGGTCGACGTCATCACGTACGCGTTGTCATGGCAACGTAGTAGGAAAATCGTGAACCAAAAAACACACTGTTATAGTTGTTATAATAAAGTTCGATTGAAAGTTTTAAAAAGACATGCCGCCAACGGTCAAGTAAAATATTTATTCGAGATGTACAGTTTATTTTTGCCAATTAGGTATATAAAAGAATGTAAAAACTTAAATTTTAAGAGATTAAACCATATCTGTTAAGGAGATTCATTAAAGTTATATTCTAGTGAGACGTGTTTGAAAAAATTCTATTGAAATCGGCCCAAAAAAAAACACAAAATACTGTTTTAGATTTTCACTTTGATTCAGAACTTATGACATTTGTTTCGCTAACACTGTAGCTTCGTCAGACAAACGGTATCTAAACTTACAATTTGCTAAATGAGCTTGATTTTTACAAAAACACAATTCTAGGTAAAGACTTTTATGGCTTATGAGAGTCCTAAATAACATCTGGAGGGACATTTTTAACAAAATAGGTTTAAAAGAGGTGAATTATTAATATTTAAATGGTCGTTTAAGAGATACTGGGTGTTTTTAGGTTTATTAATTTCCATTTAGTCTAAAAGTGATTTTTTACTTATGTTTATTATAAGCGTTTTCAACCCGCGGCCCTCAGTCTTCTAATTTCTTGCGGCTCCCGGAGGCTAAAGAAAATAATACATCGCGCCGCGCCCGCGAATGACACTCCGAGGACGCTAACGCCACCTAGTTAGAAGAGATCCACTCTGTGAACTCGCGATCACGACTACCCACAAGGCCACTAGATGGCATTGAATATTTCTAATGATTCTAGAAATTATCACTACTAGAGAAAACTACTAATCCAGTCTCGTAGCTGCTAGAAAGCTCGAGGGATTCAAAGTTGACGCGCTCGGCCTATATAAAGCCGGCATCACACGGCAACGGCCAGTTCTAATTCCAAGAGCGAACGAAGCGAATCAAGCGAAAGAGTGGCAACTAGCAGTGAAGTTGCTACCTGTGCGATAAGTGATTATAGTGAGTTGAATATAGTGTGTTTTGACGCGTATAAGGCGGATACTATATTGTGGCGCGCAATCGCGCAAGTTTAGTTTTGTCGTGGACATTTTTATCGGAGAATTAAACTCGTTTCTTCTACCTTGACATTAAAAATTGCTTCTACTTCGTGTAAAAAATGAAAAATTGGTGATGAAAAGTGGAGTGAGTTGTACTTGTTTGTTAATGTTAATTGAAAACCCGTCTGTTTGGTGTGTCAAGAAACCCTTTCAGCCTTGAAAGAATACAACTTAAAAAGATATTACGATACAAAGCATGCCACAAAGTTTAAGATATTCAGAGCACAATTACGGTAAGATAAAGTGACAGCTCTGAAAAGTCAGCTTCAACGACAGCAAGAAAGTTTTCAAAAACAGGACATTGAAAATGACGCAAGCGTGAAGTTAGCTACATTATTTTTGTTCGTATACTATTCTGTTGCTCTCGACGAAAGCACAGATTTAACCGATACCGCTCAATTTGCTATATTTATTTGGGGCATTGATAATAATTTTGTAATCACTGAAGAGATGGCTGCCCTTTTTCCGATTAAAGGAACTACAAAAGAATTTGTTATTTATAAGTGTTTGATGACAGTAATGAGACGATATAATTTAGAATTGACAAACCTTTCTGCAGTTATAAGAGACGGTGCACCATCCATGGTAGGAAAAAATGAAGGGCTCGTGGGTTGAAAAAATAACTGAAAGATCTTCCTTTGATGTATTACCATTGTATCGTTCATCATCAAAATCTTTGTGCAAAATCTATAAATATTGATGAGGTGATAAAAGTGGTCGTAAAAACTGTGAACTTCATTAAATCACGCGGCCTCAACCACAGAGAATTTCAAATTTTTTACACGAAATGAATGCCGAGTATGGTGATGTGACATATTTTTTTGATGTTCGTTGGCTGAGAAGAGGAAAAATGCTAAAACGCGTTTTTGAACTCAAAAATGAAATCGTCTCCTTCATGGAAACCATAGGGAAACCAATTGCTCAATTTAGTGACCCCGGCTGGCTGCGCGACTTTGGATTTCTCACTGACATCACGCTGCACCTCATTGACTTGAACACCAAACTACAAAGAAAAGAAAATCTCATCAACAACCCAATTGACAATGTGAAGGCATTTCAGTTTAAACTGGATTTATGGAACAAACAGTTGTTGAAAAAAGAGTTTACGCCAGCCATGTCAAACATGCGGCCCAGTGAGCATTTTTCTGCGGTCCAAATCAGTTTTGAAAACAGCCAGATAATGCTGCCCGCGAACAAGTTGAAAACCGTTTTTGAAAGCGCATAACAAAATGTACAAGTGTACATAGTGCCATCTATGTTTAGGAGGATGAACTACACATACTCAACCTAAAACTTAAAGCCAAACGTTATCTGACTTGTTCCATGAAATTCTATAGCGCAAAAACACAGATGACGCTACTTGAATATTTTGGAAAGAACTCCAGAAATCACAATCCGTATGTAAGCCGTGTTCGATTGAGTTCAGTCGTTCAGTGTTTAGTCAGTTATGAGTCAGTTGCCATAGAGTTTCGAGTTGAGTTGCGCACTTATTGTTACAACACTTAACAGTACTTATTATAATTTATTTCGGATACAGTTTTTAACATATCTCTTTCAAAACCAAGTGGAAATAGGAGGAAACTTGTAGATGAACATCGTATCTTTCAAGAAAAGTGGGAATTAGAGTTTTTTTGCTGTGAAGTGAAAGAAAAAATTATTTGTTTGATTTGTAATAGTACAGTCGGTGTCCCAAAATTATATAATATAAAACGTCATTATGATATTCATAAAAGTATGTTTGACAAGTATACAGGCATGGTCAGAAACGAAAAGTTAAATAAGTTAAATGTTTACACGTCCAAAGCAAGAAAATGAATCTGTCCTTCAAGCGTGCTACGTACTGTCGGAGTTGATCGCGAAACACTCAAAACCGTTTGTTGAAGGTGAATTTATAAAAGAGTGCCTTGTAAAGGCCGCGGAAATTGTAAGTCCCGGGAGCGTGAAGGCATTTCAAAATATATCTTTGTCCCGGAATACTGTCGCTGAAAGAGTTACTGAGTTGGCTGCCAATATAAGTGATCAGATAAAAACAAGATGAGACTCTTTCATTGCATTTTCTATTGCCTGTGACGAAAGTACGGATGTGTGTAGGGTGGCGCAACTCGCTGTTTTTCTTCGTGCGGTTGGTACAGATATATCAATGTGTATGAAGAATTACTGGAATTAGTACCATCGCATGATACACCAACTGGGAAGGATATTTTCAATGCTGTTTATGGACTTCTGCAAAAATACAATTTAGATTTGTCAAAACTGTGTTCCGTTGCAACAGACGGAGCTCCTTCAATGACTGGAGTAAAAAATGGCTTCGTTAAAATATTACAGACAAAGATCAGAGAAACGGGCAGAGACAAACCAGATTTTCATCATATTCAGTGTATAATCCACCAAGAAGTTTTATGCTCAAAAGTGATCAAGTTGGAAAGTGTTTTAAAGTCAGTGAAAAAAATTATAAACTTCATAAGGTCACGAGGCCATAATCAGCAACAGTTTTCTGCATTTTTACGTGATTTAGAAAGTGAGTACAATGGTTTAACATATTATGCAGAGGTGCGATGGCTTTCGTGTTCTATGGTACTCGACCGGTTTTGGAGACTCATGTCAGCTTATTATGCGATGTACCTTTTTTACAAGATCTTTCATTTATGGTAGATATCGCTAAACACTTGTCGGACTTAAATACGAAATTGTAAGGACCACGTCAAGTTATTACAGATATAATGATCATGTGAAAGCTTTCAAGTGTAAGATGATATTGTGGGAAAAACAGTTAGCAGAGGATAATCTGTCACATTTTCTGACTTGTAAGGCATATCAGGAAAGCATAAGTGTCCCAATATCATACAAAATATATTCAGAGAAAATGAGAAGCCTTCTGGCAGAATTTTAAAAGCGTTTTTAGGATTTTAAGACCCAAGAAAACAATTTTTCTCTATTTGCTGGTCTTCTCACTATCGATATTGATAAAGTTCCCCCTCACTTGCAAATGGAAGTAATTGAGATTCAGTGTTTGTGAGTGACCCATTTAAAACAAAAATTTGATAGTGTTGGTACATTCGAATTTTATAAGTACTTGCTTGTTCAATACCAAGAAATGATAAAATTTGCCTGTAAAATCCTGTCAAGGTTTGGAAGTATCTATAAGTGTGAACAACTATTTTCTTTGATGAAAGGAAACAGATCTCCCGCAAGATCGCGATTGACGGACGCACACTTGGACGCAGTTTTAAAAGTTATTTCCGCCGATAAATTCGCGCCCAAAATAGACAACTTAATTAAAGACAAAAGATGTCAAATATCTGGCAAAAGAATTTAATGTTTGTAGTTTTTTGTAATGTCCTTTTTATTGGAAATTAAATAAACAGACTTGTCCTATAATAGTACTTTTTCTCAAGATTTTCAGTGGTTTGTCTTCTTTAAGATAAGGCTTTGCGGCCCACCTAGTCGATGGTCTTCATGCTTTTGTCCCACCAGTGACTTTCAGTTTTACATGACTGGTTTCCGCACTTTCCTAAACTGAAGAGTTGCGAATATACAGATGTGGATAAATATGTCGCAATACTAGATTTACTCAAAAAAGAGTTCTAATCAAGGTTTTCTGACTTCAGAGATAATGAAAATTACATCAATCTCTTAGCCCGAACTTGTCAAAAATCGCATTAATTGATTGAACTTATTAACCAATAAAGATTATTACACTTTGAAATTATATGTTTTTTATTTTACTGATATGGTGGTAAAGTGACGTGGACCATTGTGGCCCTTCGGATGATGTAAAATCGATTTTTGGCCCTTGCACTAAAAAAGGTTGAAGACCCTTGGGTTAAAGTGTTTTATTTACATTGTTGATAATGACTTGTGCTTGTCATTTATTCAGCTTTGGTTAATTTATAACATAGGGTTAATAATAAGCGTATTAATACATTACCATTAAAGACGATGAGGCTCAATAACAGCCTACGACCTGGAAAAACCGGGCGAACATCTCTCCGCCGTATTTCGTCCATATCTTTGATATTTAGAACTCCCGTGTCTCGATATAGAATGAAAAATGTCAGCGCCGGTAAAGAGGAAAAGGTCATTATTGCCACCCACAACTTCATAAATCTCGTTTCCAGACGATCTACTTTACTAAATTATAAGTGGAAAAAAACACTATAGTCTGGCTGCCGAGGCGTTCTGAATATTAATAGGTTTTATTATTTAATAATAATAATAATTATTATTATTATCATAATATAGGACAAATAAATATTTATAAATTACGTAAAAAATAATAAGCTGAAATGACGCAGTACTTCCTAAAGTCAAATCACGTAATTATTTTGAGTATTGTATCTGATAGAGGTATTGAATCTGCGAGATGTTATACTGTTTAACTTTAAAAGTACATTTAAACCTTTCATTTTTGATGGTACAATTACAATCTTGAACTATGGTAATCTCGGGCCGAGGTCACAGATTAATACGGATACTGCACTTGCGTTCGGCGCGCAAACCATCGCATAACCTCAATTTGGGCGGAGAATCTATCAACTGAGCAGCGTTGGGTCGGCCGAAGACTGGCATTATTGTTTCAGCCGTAGTCTTGTGCAGTGGCGGCGTTTCTTGTTCTTCGAAGCGCCGGCCGTCGAAGTAAAGTATGAATTAAATTTAAATGTTTGATTCAGTGTTCAGATCCCGTGGAGTAAAGATCCCTGAAGATGCCTCGTGCAATCGAAGGCGAAACTTCGGATAGTAATTCCAATTTGACACGGTCTAAGCCCAAGAACCCTGATTTCTTAACACACTTCACTGTTCTTAACAAATGGAAAAAAAATCATGACTAGGGAAGTTCCGGGTAAAGGGAATTTAGATTACAATTTACTAATTAAAGGCGCCCATTACTCTAAAACACTAAAAGAATTACCATCTCCACATATTGCTGTTTTATACTATAATATAGTATAATAATAATGCATTTAAAATACTTGCTGTAGGTAAATATTGAAAACATTTAAAATAATCTTTTTATTCCTACAACAGAAGAAGTTTTGGATATTTTTATACCTAGAAATTATTACAATTCGGCCCTGTAAACTAATTTTTGTTTGTTTATTGTCAAGTTCTTGTCTTCACAATGCGGTCAATCGGGTAGTTTTATTGCAGTCATTGAGTCAGAACCGTTTTTCGAAAAATTTATTTTACAACAACGTGACTGACAACAGTTTTAACAACGTGACTAACTCTTCGTTTTCTTTTTAAATAGTCCTAAATATCTGCCGTTTTACTCTAAAATTAAACTTATTGATCTCTTTTCATTGCGTGTCCGTAATATATGGTGGAATCCTATGCTGTTTTCTGTATCATGTTCTTCACTACTTACAGTGCAACCAACTCTTTTAATTGTTTGCCGCAATTACATCCAATCTTAAAACGGGAAGGCAGAGACGAGCTAACAATTATACGATTGTGCGGAAAGGCAACTTTTTATTTTTTTGTTTTTTAATAATTGGTTGGATTAAGAACAGTTGCTTTGGCATATATTAAGATTCAGTTACAATATAAATTGTTATTGCTTTTTGAATGTCCTGATTGTATTATTATGATTTTCAAAACTTATTTAATCGCCATTTCAGCCAAATTAAAATTGAAAAATTTAACTCGTTTTCACAGGTATTCGGACCCAAGACCTGAAGAAGACCACTCTTGCAGAGTCCAGTTTTGTGAATGGTTCCTACAAAACCACGCAACTGATCAAAATTTTACTCGAAGAATTCTTTCTGTAGACGAGGCATTATTTACTTGAAATGGGATCAATAATTACCACAACACTCATGTTTGGGTTATTAATAAGCCCTATACTATTCAAGGAACAAATTTCCAACACAGATTTTCCTTAAATGTATGGACAGATATTGTAAATGGAATACTCGTTAGGCCCCATATTTCACCAGTCTCTTTAGCAGGCAGAAACTGTTTTCACTTTTTGCAAAATCATCTGCCTAATCTCTTGGAAGAGGTATATATATCAGGCAAAACATGTGGCTTTTGCAAGATGGGGCACCTCCTCATTTTAGAAGGGAAGTGCGAGATTTCTCAGATGCTACTGCTACAGATAGATTAGTCGAAATGGGCTAGTTGCGTGGCCACCTCGATCATCAGATCTCACTCCATGTGCTTTTAGTTTTGAAAACGGCGGTAAACACAAGGGAAGACATGGTTGGGCACATAGAATAAGCTGAGGCGATAAGAGTGGAACCAATTTCGTTACTTGCGCCGTCAGGGAATAATGGTTACGAAGCGCACAGTATTGCGTAGGAGAAAATGGTACCAACTTTAAACATATTAAGAAACCATGGTTTTTGGGATTAGACCGTGTCAAATTGGAATCACTATCCGACGTTTCCCCTTCGATTGCACGAGGCTTCTTCAGGGATGTTTACTCCACGAGATCTGAACACTGAATGAGCTCGAAGAGATTTAAGCGGGCTTTTATACCCGACTTGTGCTCGCCGAACCGTGACCCTTTCTTACTAACATATTGCACCTTTCTTACTAACATACTAACAGAAATGTGTAAGTACCCCACTTAATTTTGAGTTAATTTAAAAGAGTTATTTGAAAAATTTATTTCGTTTAGGAAGTTCATACACAGTAAAAAAATACCAACTTAGAAAAAATGTCACGACACGAAATTTGCAGTGCAAAAAAGCAGTGGCGTACTATTTTTTACTTCAAAAATATTAATTTGAAATCTCGTTTGATGATGATGATTTGATTGTAAAGAAAGAATGTACCAAACTTCATAAAAATATCGTCAGTGGTATGAAAGGCAAAAACGAGCTAACAATTATATGGTAGTGAGGAAAGGCAACTTTTTATTTTTTTGTTTTTTTAATAAGGGGATTCGGACCCAAGACCTGAAGACCATTCTTGCAGAGTCCAATTTTGTGAATGGCTCCTAAAAAACCACGCAACTGATCAACATTTTACTCGACGAATTCTTTCTGTAGACGAGGCATTATTTACTCGAAATGGGATCAAGAATTACCGCAATACTCATGTATGAGCTATTGATAATCCCCATACTATTCAAAGAACAAATTTTCAACACAGATTTTCCGTAAATGTATGGTCAGATATTGTATTTCGCCAGTCTCATTAACGGGCAAAAACTAGCTTCCACTTTTTGCAAAATCATTTGCCTAATCTCTTGGAAGAAGTACCATTAAATATCAATCAAAACATGTGGCTTTTGCAAGATGGGGCACCTCCTCATTTTAGAAGGGAAGTGCGAGGATTCTGAGATGCTACTTTCCCCAACAGATAGATTGGTCGAAATGGGCTAGTTGCGTGGCCACCTCGATCATCAGATCTCACTCCATGTGATTTCGTTGCATGGTGTTACATGAAGAGTTTTGTTTTTAAAACGGAAGAAATGACTAGGCGCATAGAACAAGCTGAAGCAATGAGAGAGAAACCAATTTCGTTACTTCGCGCCGTCACTACCCGACGTTTCGCCTTCCATTGCACGAGGCATCTCCAGGGATCCTTACTCCCCGAGATCTAAACATTGAATGAGCTCGAAGAGATTCTGGCGGGCTTTTATACTTAACTTGTACTCGCGAATCGTGACCCTATGTTAAGATCGGTTTCCACGTGTGATGTAGACCACAACCCGTATCTCTATTGAAATTTTTTGTATGTTTAAAAATTTCAATAGATTCTCTAATTTTTCGTTTTCTTTACATTTATAATATGGCCAGTGCTACGCTGGTGTCCAGCTACAGCAGATTGAACAATTTGTTTCTTTTTAATACATCGTTCATGTTCCTTAAGTCTAGTTGATATTAGTTCATGTTCCTTAAGTCTAGTAGATAAATAAACTCGTCCACATACAAACTAGGTAAATATCTTTCCAATTTACTGGAAAAACAGATTCTTTTATAAAAAACTGTGCACATTTCGTGGAAAAACTTAAGGCAATCCAGTTGGATCCTGAAGATATTTTAGTCAGTTTCGATGACCTCAGTTTTTAAAAATTGGCCGACTCATTAGTCGTCGTTTTGCTGCAGTGGGTTCCGGAGTTGTTTATTTGCCATTTCTTGCTTTTCTGAATAATCCTTTTTGATTGTTTTTAAAGCTCCGAGACCTGCTAAATATCCTTTGTTCTTTTACTTGTTTGCCACCTTGTGTTTTAATGTATTGTTGTGGTAACCATCATTTGGGTTCTATGGAAAAGTCTAATTATATTAGTTGTATTGTTTACGGGAGCCTCCAATTTTAAGGAATTACCCTTGAAAGAAAACTGAGGTTTGATTTATATCCCTAACCCGCTAAACACCATCTTGAATTTAAATTGAGGGACGCTACTTTCACACGCCATATTATTTACCTTCGGCCCTAGATATTGCACCTTTCTCACTAACATAACAGAAATGTGTAAGTATCTCGCTTAATAGGGAACTTGTATATTTTTATTATTACATTAATGTATTTTCTTACATATAAAAAGTAAATATCTAAAATATAACGCCTTAACAATCAATACTTATTTTGGAATAAAGTTCTAAAATTTCGCGCGCAAACGGAGCATTTCAAACGACAGCATTTGGGGTCACATCGTACCAGTACGGCAACGTCGCCAACGACCGGCAAAAATGCAATATCAGCTGGCTGACTGTGCTGACAGCTGTCGATGCTGTCATGGTTGATTGTAGTATTGGCGGTTTTGTTTGTTTGAATTTTGTGGTTTAATTTTTATGTTTATTTAAAAGAAAAGGGTGTATTACTGGTAAATTAATATAATTCACGTAAACAACAAACTGAACAAAATAAACTCGAGACTAACAAAACAGAAAACACAAAACGCAGTCAATATAACACTAACCACAAAAAAGACAAATGTCGTCTGTCTGACGAATGACGCCTATTGTTGTTGAACGTTGCACCGTTGCCAGATTTCGCGTATACGTAATGACGTCACGTCCCGTTTTTGGTCGAGTGACGTAATTTGAATTTTGGGGCTTTTTTAATTGCCTTTTGTCGGCTGGGGAGGCAATAAAATAGATTTTTTTTAGATATATGTTTAAATACCACGTGGCCTTATAGTCTTTAGCATATTTTTCGTATTTAAAAATGTATGCAAGTTCCCTATTTTGAGTTAATTTAAAAAAGTTATTTGAAAAATTTATTTCGTTTAGGAAGTTCATATACAGTAAAAAAATACCAACAACCAAGAAATCGCCAAATTTACATACAAAACACCATACATCAAAACAGTTTTTATTTTTTTACACGAAAACACTGCGTCGTACGAAAAAAGGCCAAGATACCAAACTTGCTCCAAAGTAAATGAACATTTCAAAAATTTAAGAAAAAGCAGTGGCGTACTATTTTTTACTGCACGCCACTGGGAGAAATTTTAAAAAAATCTTTGACATAAAAAAATGTCATTTGGTAGTAAAGAAAAAATGTACCCAACTTCATAGAAATATCGACAGTGGTATAAAAGTAATGTTAAAAAATCATTTTTTTCTTACGATTTTATCACCCTGTATATCAGAAACGAAGCATTTTAGGACATAATAGAATTCTATGTACTGTTAAAAGAAGCATCAATTAAAAATCACCCAAAAGTATCAAATCGTATTGTCATTTTCACGTTTAAAATGTTATGGGAAAATTTAACGTTATTGAATCTTATAACAAAATATGTTTCAATAATAATATTGAAAAAAATAGCCATTTTTTTAAATCAATATTACTTTATAGAAATTTTGCCGATATCGTGTGTTGTTGCATCTAATTGTAATCAAATATTAACACTGTTTTCGACGAAATCTTATGAATGGAGTACGAAGTATGAAAGCTCTTAATATATTGAATTAGTCATTCTACATACTTAAGTTTAATATAGCCGGAAACATATAGTCGCTTAAGCTTTGGGGTATTTCCGAAGTCGTCTTCATTTTATAAAAACTGAATTTCAATCAAAAAAATATGTACGGGGTGGCCAACTAAGAATGGACGCCGGCCATAACTCGCTAACCGTTAATCATATAACTTGGGGGAAAAAAAATTATTAGCTAAATCGACTAAGAGAAATCGCTGGAAAATATTTTGAAGTTCCGCATATGGCCGCTAGGGGGCGCAACTGTTATGGTCAATCAGAAAAAGGGCTGTTTCTTAAAAAATATTCATGTAAAGGTATATTATAAATACTGCCATCGTAAAGAGTAGAAAAATTGTGATTTTTTTGTTAAGGATATTTTGCTCTATCTCGTAAAATGCAGTGGTGGGGGAAGGTCAAACATGTTTTTATTTAAATGTCAATAACTCCGTTATAAGTCAACGGAATTGAACAAACTAGGTCTCGTTTAAAAGAGCCCATCTTAACTAATAATCTGATGTAAAAAAAAAATCCGATTTGATTTCGCCGTGGTAACTAGAGGGCGCTGATTGACATCACAACAATTATTACGCATTATTTTGAAAATTTTAAATAGCACGCTATATCTCTTTTAACACAGTTTAATAGAGGAGGAAATTCTCAATAAGTCAGTGCAAATTTCAGCTTCCTAACTTTTTTCAAACCGGAAATATAAATAAAACAAATATTAGGGCGCTGGGTACGCAACATCTCCCTAATCTGTATGGACATAGCCTACATCACAATAATTCAGTAATAATACCACAGATAATATTCAACGCAAATCGCTAAAAATTATACTAATGTTCTGAAATAACCACCAGGTGGCGCAGTAGACGTTAATAAGCATAGTTTTACTCGCAATTTTACTTTTCTCTATATTTTTTTGTAGTTTACTCTATTTTCAGTAAGTTAGATATTATAAGGTAATAAATAAGAAAAATCCTAATATATTCGACCGTTGCAAATCTCCGTCTTTCTTAAAATCGACAATTTATGCACAAGAATAACAATAAACTAAAAACATAGATAAATAATAATTCCTTAGCAATTTTCTGCTACATCAAGCAAAAAAAATAGTAGGCTGTGAAAACAAAATTGAAAGTAATACGTCAAAAAATAAACAATAGTTTCTTGTCAGTGCCTTTTAGTTGCTATTTATCGTTCTTGAATTTCCTAATAGTATTGCTATCATTTCGCGTTTTTGTCCGAGATTTTCGTGTTTTTTGAGTTTTTCTAGTTGCTGTTGTTCATGTTATTGTTGTAGTTCGTATTTTTCTTGTTCAAGATTTGTTATTGTTCGTGTTGCGTTGTGTTAAGAACAAAATGATTTATACAAATCAAGAACTATTCGACATGATAGGTGTTTATTTTGAATGTTTGAGAAATGCTACGGTTGCTTCAAGAGTATATGCGCAGGAATATCCGCAGAGACGCCACCCAAGTAAAAAGGTTTTTCTTCGAGTGATCCAACGTTTGCGAACCACTGGAAACGTGCATATTCCCGTATACCGCAGACAACGCAGAGGACGCACCGAAGAGAATGTAATTAATGTGCTAGCGTATATCGAGTTTAATCCTCAACTAAGTACTCGAATTATTGTGCTAGACCTAGGAGTAACGCGAACCACTGTTCAAAATATACTCAAAGAGCACAGGTAAGCAACGACATTGCAAATATAAACTGGACATATTTTTTAACAAAAGTCACGTGATTCTGATGTCACATAGGTCTTTAAGCCTAGAAAACCAATAATTTCCTGGAACATCAATTAAATATCTTCATCTTGTTTTAGGTTACATCCATATCACTTAGTGCTGCATCAGGAACTGACTGCTGCAGATTTTGATCACAGACTAAACCATTGTCACTGGCTTTTGGGTGTAATGAGGGAAGATCGGCAATTTCTGAGGCGAATATTGTGGACCGATGAGGCTACCTTCCAGAGCGATGGACGTGTCAATCTTCACAATACACATTATTGGTCCAGAACAAATCCACATTGGATGCGCGAAGTCCAGCACCAAGGCCGTTGGTCTGTAAATTGTTGGGCAGGGATTTTAGGCGGACGAATTATCGGACCATTTTTTTTCGATAATCCATTGAATGGTGAGAGATATCTAAGATTTTTAAGGGAGGAATTGCCGATTTTGTTGGAGGACGTACCTCTGAACGTCCGACAACGATTGGTATACCAGCACGATGGTTGTCCAGCGCACTTCGCCGTCAACGTTCGGGAATTTTTAGATGCCCACTATCCTGGCCGATGGATAGGGCGAGGCGGCACCCTTCCATGGCCAGCTAGGTCACCCGACCTAACGTGTTTAGATTTTTATTTATGGGGTCGAGTGAAAGATTTAGTTTTTCCACCAGACCCACTACACGGGAAAATATGATTCAGCGAATAAGAGACTGTATAAATACTATTTCAGTTGGTGAACTGGAGGCTGCAGTTTTATCCACGCGAGATAGGATGCATAAGTGCATCGAAAACGATGGACGACAATTTGAACATTTAGGGCGGCATTAATTGAATTATATTTTTATTATCGTTTCTTTCACACGTTCCATTTAAATGGCTTTCATTTCCCATTATAATGAAAATTTAATATTGCACTTATTGACTCCTACTGCGCCACCTAGTGGTTATTTCAGAACATTAGTATAATTTTTAGCGATTTGCGTTGAATATTATCTGTGGTATTATTACTGAATTATTGTGATGTAGGCTATGTCCATACAGATTAAGGAGATGTTGCGTACCCAGCGCCCTAATATTTGTTTTATTTATATTTCCGGTTTGAAAAAAGTTAGGAAGCTGAAATTTGCACTGACTTATTGAGAATTTCCTCCTCTATTAAATTGTGTTAAAAGAGATATAGCGTGCTATTTAAAATTTTCAAAATAATGCGTAGTAATTGTTGTGATGTCAATCAGCGCCCTCTAGTTACCACGGCGAAATCAAATCGGATTTTTTTTTTACATCAGATTATTAGTTAAGATGGGCTCTTTTAAACGAGACCTAGTTTGTTCAACTCCGTTGACTTATAACGGAGTTATTGACATTTAAATAAAAACATGTTTGACCTTCCCCCACCACTACATTTTACGAGATAGAGCAAAATATCCTTAACAAAAAAATCACAATTTTTCTACTCTTTACGATGGCAGTATTTATAATATACCTTTACATGAATATTTTTTAAGAAACAGCCCTTTTTCTGATTGACCATAACAGTTGCGCCCCCTAGCGGCCATATGCGGAACTTCAAAATATTTTCCAGCGATTTCTCTTAGTCGATTTAGCTAATAATTTTTTTTCCCCCAAGTTATATGATTAACGGTTAGCGAGTTATGGCCGGCGTCCATTCTTAGTTGGCCACCCGGTACATGAGAAAATATTTTAATAATAGTTTCCACAGATATGTCCAGTTCCAGTCACTGTCAGGAATAGGGCTTGGAATCTCAACTTGTTTTTTGTTTATATTATGTCACTTAATTTATTCCATATAAACATCCAGGGTCTTCGGAACAAAATAAATGAACTTAAGGCATTTTTAAAATCAGATAAGCATAATCTAATTTGCATAGATGAACACTGTCTTAAAAAGGATGAGTATGAACTGGTGCTGTTTGTCACTGTCGCTGGTTTTTGTAGAGCTTACTATGTGCGTGATGGCGTTGGTATTTTTGTTAAGAGAGGTATGAATGCATCAGTGATGGACTGGGTTTCAGCTATGTCTGAGGAAGTACATTTTGAGGTGTGTGGTATTGTATGTAATGATGTACAGATTATAACTGTACTTCGGAAGAACTTAAACCTATTAAAGAAATAAAAACGGTTCAAAACACAATAAGTAATCATCATATTGTTAAATTACAACGCCGTTTTCAAATATATATAAAATATGATACTAGGATATTATTTTGAATTGCAAAACTTCGATTTTTGTTTAAAAGAAATTAATAACCAAACACATTATAAAACGGAGATGGTGGTCACCACAGAAACTGCTTGGGCAAATGCCTTGAACCACGTTTATGTTTTCTTCGAGTTTTCAATTACTCATTCTCGTTGAAAAACATAGTTTTCTTCTCACAAGAGAGTTCCCTGAACACAATGAAAATGCACATATACTTAAACTTGTATAACGGATAAAAGCACAAACATAAATCGAAGCGATAAAAAATATCAGAGAAATATTTGCTTTAAACAAACCAAAACTTAGCCGTGACATCTATTACAACTGACATGTCAAATATCTCTGTAAATTTTATTATCATCCTATCATTTCGCGTCGTATATGAATCGGTACCTATCGATTTTTGACCGATATGTGCACTTTTTACTTTAATTCGAATTTTCACCCTCTTGCTCAGTAGTTAGAGGGAAATGTTAATTGAGCTTTTTCAGTTTAAATTTGGAATTTAAATTATCAAATTTCAAGACTTCTAACCACGCTTCACCACAACTTGATACGTTCTGGGCGAGCGTTTCGCTAACCAAGTTAGCATCATCAGCAGATGATATAAACTAAAGTAACTTACCCTAACCGAGACTATTTATAGGTAAATGTAGTCACACTTGGTTGCACCCGACTGCACCGTTGTCAAGTAAACAATAGAGGGGGTCTATATGGAATAGGCCCTCTGTCTTTATTTAGTGCTTTCTTACCACTTTTAACTATTTCTATACTCTCAAATTCATCCAATAATCCATTATTAGATACATTTTTAATTAACTTAAGATTATTTATGCCTATTTGGTGATTGTTTTCCAAAGCATGATTGGCAATGCTTGACTTTTCTGTTCTTCCGTATCTTAAATGTGCCATGTGTTCTTTAAAACGAATGTTTATAGAACATTTAGTTTGACCAAAATATTTTAGATTGCAGTCATTACTGCTAATTTCATAGATGCCACTCCTCTCCTTCAAGTCGGCTTTATCTTCAGGGTTTCCAAGCAGATTTCTCAAACAGTTCTGCATTTTGTAGGCTTCTCTAAAACCTACGTTTTTAAATAGTTTTTCTAGACCTTTCGTATATCTGGGATCATATGGGATTACTATGAACTTATTGGGAGCCTCAGGTGCTTGAAGAGTAGTGGCATCTTTTAAGATTTTCGTATGCTTATGTCTATTTACTAATTTATGTACAAAATTATCATTATATCCATTACTTTTAGCTATATTTTTAAACCGATTCATTTCATTGTTAAAACGTTCTTTACTTAATGGAAAATTGACTAACCTGTGAGTTAAGAAATGAAATGCTGCCATTAATGGATATAATGATAATTTTGTACATAAATTAGTAAATAGACATAAACATAAGAAAATGTTAAAAGATGCCACTACTCTTCAAGCACCTGAGGCTCCCAAAATCTTGAAGAAAATGTGTTCACTTAAAAAAAACCTTTCTTCTCAGTTCTTTGATAATAGAGAAATAGCCCTTTTGAAAAAAGGTTTGAATTTTGCAGAGCCTCCAGTAAAAAATAGTTTACCAACTATTATAGCGAATATCGAAACTTCCATTCACTACGTGCAAGAGTCAACTAAGAGATTCATTAGAGAGGCTTGCTGAAATCAAATTTCAAAAACGTTGTTAATACCAAGTCAAAATATGTTTCTCGTAAAGATACTGACGTTATCCAGGGAATGAAGAAAAAAGAATGTTTTTATTTAAAAGCTGACAAAGGAAATAAAGTTGTTATACTAGACAAAAAAGATTATTGTGAAAGAGTAGACAATTTGATCAAACTTGTTGTCCTTACGATTTAATTGAGAGAAACCCGTTATCAAAAATGATAACAGAAGTTAAAAGTACCTTAAAACAGTGTAAAAATCTTGTGTCCGATAAACTAAAATTCAAACTAACACATAGTAACCCACAGTTATCTAAACTGTATTGCCTTCCTAAAATCCATAAACCTGGGAAGTCCATGAGACCTATTGTTTCAGCTGTTGGATCACCAACGTACAATATTTCAAAATGGTTAGTAGAAGAATTCAGCAAATTAAATAACTCGTACGATAACTTTGAACTCTTTTCAGATCAACAATAAATATTATAAACAACTTGAGGGAACTGCGATGGGCAATCGCTTATCTCCGTTCCTTGCAAATTTGTTTATGGGTAGAATAGAAACCCAATTTAAAAAAGAACTGAAGTATTTCCCAAGGGTGTGGTATAGATACGTAGACGATATATTTGCAATTTTTGATACTAAAACAGAAAATTTGGACACTTTCTTAGAAACATTAAACAATAAATATCTTTCCATTAATTTTACGTACGAAAAAGAGAACAATGGGCAATGACCTTTTCTCGACATGCAAGTTATTAGAAATAACTATAAATTTGAATTTGATATTTATAGGAAATTTACTAATACTGATAGGTGTATAACATCCGACTCATTTCATTGCCGTCAACACAAAATGGCAGCATTTCATTTCTTAACTCACAGGTTAGTCAATTTTCCATTACGTAAAGAACGTTTTAACAATGAAATGAATCGGATTAAAAATATAACTAAAAGTAATGGATATAATGATAATTTTGTACATAAATTAGTAAATAGACATAAACATAAAAAAAATGTTAAAAGATGCCACTACTCTTCAAGCACCTGAGCCTCCCAATAAGTTCATAGTAATCCCATATGATCCCAGATATACGAGAGGTCTAGAAAAAGTATTTTAAAACGTAAGTTTTAAAGTAGCCTACAAAACGAAGAACAGTTTGAAAAATCGCCTTGGAAACTCTAAAGACAAGGTCGACTTGAAGGAGAGGAGTGGCATCTATAAAATTAGTTGTAATGACTGCGATCTTAAATATGTTGGGCAAACTAAACGCTCCATAAACATTCGTTTTAAAGAACACATGGTACATTTAAGATACGGAAGAACAGAAAAGTCAAGCGTTGCCCAACATGCTTTGGAAAACAATCACCAAATAGGAATAAATAATCTTAAGTTAATTAAAAATGTATCTAATAATAGATTATTGGATGCATTTGAGAGGATAGAAACAGTTAAATGTGGTAAGAAAGCACTAAATAAAGACAAAGGGCCTATTCTCTATAGTTCCCTCTATTGTTTATTCGACAACGGTGCAGTCGGGTGCAACCAAGTGTCATTTTTTATGATTTTTTCGGAAAATTACAGTTTTTCTTAAAAATGTCTATCTTCTCGCCATTTTTCCGACAGAGATGCATTTAGGTTTTTATTTTCCTAGATATTTTCTATGAAAAAATTCGTAAAAACGTCAAATAAAATCGAAATTCCACCAAAAACAATAGGGTTCTGTAAGACCGAAAGAACCATCGTTCCAAAAGGTTTCGTCAGAAAAAAATTGAAATTGCGACCTCAACCGTGTTACATCGAAGTTGACTTTTTTTATCAACTTTCCGGTACCATATCTTCGGTATCAAAGATGGTACAGAAAAATATTTCAAACAGATTTCGAGATACACGTCTCTTCTAAAAATACATATCAAATTCAATATCCTACCTCTAATAGTATCCGAGATATGCCTCCGAAAGGTCGAAAATCACGATTTTCTGGAATGACATGCCCCACATCAGGTTTTCGTCCCTGAGTGTGAGAGCCATAGTAACAAACGGCCGCGAAGCGGACGCTTGCTAAAAAGCGAAGCATACAAACTTAAATTAGTTGCAATTCAGAAGAAATCATTTGTACGTCTCAATTAATTGAGAGAAACCCCAGAAACTTTGGAAAAAAACTCGAAAAATTAAATAATGGAATAAAATTGAAACGTTTTCGTTGTGATCACTTTCCACCCAGATGAATGTAACGTTTCATCGGGGTAAATGCCAAAGTCAGAAATATGTTTCTTTCAAACTTTTAAAATATCAGAAATGTCAGCATGACATACGTGGTTGTAAATAAAACAAATTTACCGAAATCACTTTATAACACAGAGTAACAAAATGAAAACAAAAATTTGTTGCCGGAAATCTAACATCTGATTTTAGATTTTTTTAATGTGCTGATTCCAAAAATGCCACCAGATTTTTTCTATCAGCTCTAGTTTTTGAGATACAAGTTACAGGTTAATTGATATTTTTTCTGATAAAGGACAACAAATAAAGAGATAAATATGTACTTAATCGTCAAAATAGAAATTTCCCAGAATCCAATTAACCAAATGGATATCTGGAATTGTCCCTGACCCAATGTTCCTATACTAGGAACTACTCAATACACTGCTCCTAATTACTTTTATACCTGTAATTGCCTATGACCCTTCTATACCTGCTTGGCTGTACTCGATTTAGTATATTACTGAGTTTTCCCAAGTAAAGTTGTGCTATCATTTTGTGTAAATTTTGGTCAAACAATGGCATCCACAAGCAGATTTACCTGTGTAAATCATCCCGATGTTTTTTGTTATGTGTGTGGTGAATACACTTTGAAAGAGAGCAGAAAAACGACTTCTGGCTTTGTGAAAAGAGCTTATCTTGCCTATTTTGGCGTTCATTTAGAAGATCAAGATAAATCTTGGGCCCCACATTTCATATGTAAAACATGTGTTGAACATTTGCGACAGTGAACAACTGGAAAGAGGAAATGTCTAAAGTTTGGAGTACCAATGGTTTGGAGAGAACCGCGAAACCATCATGACGACTGCTATTTTTGTCTCTTTAAAGATAAAATATAAAAGGCATAAATAGAAACAATAGACACAAATGGACACATCCCGATCTAGATTCCATCATTCAGCAGTCTACCAGAACTGACAGAAGATGATACAGAAACATCAACGTCTGACGAAGTTCAAAGAATTCAATCAGAAAACGACAGCGAATTTGAAGCAGATTTAGCAACTCCGCAGTGTTTCAATCAAGAAGAGCTAAACGATCTTATAAGAGACCTGAATCTCTCAAAGGAATCCGCTGAATTACTTGCATTCAGATTAAAAGAAAAATATTTAATTTGTCCAGGTACTAATATTACATTTTATCGTAAAAGAGATAAGGATCTGCTGCCTTTTTTCGCTCAGGAAAATGACTTGGTATTCTGTAACAATATAAAAGGGCTCTTAGAAAAAATGGGTTTGCCCGAATACACTCCAGATGATTGGTCCCTTTTTATTGACAGTTCAAAACGTAGTTTAAAACGTGTTCTTTTACATAACGGTAACAAATATGGCTCAATTCCTATTGATCATTCTACTACCATGAAGGAAGAATACGAAACAATTGCATTAGTTTTGAGAAAAATTAAATACGAAGAACATCAGTGGGCAATTTGTGTTGATTTAAAAATGGTTAACTTCCTCCTTGGACAGCAGAGTGGTTATACAAAATATCCTTGTTTTTTGTGCCTTTGGGATAGCAGAGCTAAAAATGAGCACTGGATTAACAAAAATTGGTCTTCAAGAGAGGTCATGATTCAAGGAAAACAAAACGTGATCAACGAACCCTTGGTTTCAAGAGAAAAAATCTTACTTCCGCCCTTGCATAACAAGCTAGGTCTAACGAAGGAATTTGTGAAGGCTTTAAATCGAGATGGAAATTGTTTTGGGTATTTGTCACGTAAATTTCCTGGCATTAGCATGGAAAAACTAAAAGCTGGTATATTTGATGGTCCTCAAATAACGCAACTTGTTAAAGATCCACAATTCACCAGATCAATGAACGAGACTGAATCTAACGCTTGGTGTTCATTTGTTCAAGTAGTACAAAATTTTCTTGCCAATCATAAATCAGAGAATTACGTAGAATTGGCGGAAACTATGCTTTCAAATTTTAATATTCTCGGCTGAAACATGAGTATAAAAGTTCACTACCTCCAGAAAACTTAGGTGATTGTAGTGAAGAACAGGTGAAAGATTCCATCAGGATATTAAAACTATGGAAGATCGTTATCAAGGACGATGGGATAGCCACATGATGGCGGACTACTACTGGAGCCTTCAGCGAGACTGCCCTAGTAAACTCCATTCTAGAAAGTCGTATAAAAGAAAATTTTTATGTGATTAGTGACTAATGTAATTATTTAAATTAAGTTTTTGCAATAAATACTTAAATCCATGTATCTTTGTTTTTTTAACTGGCAATAGTAATATTATATATTATAACAGTTATAACGTAAAATATATACACAATTTTTTTTAAACTGGATCTGATGGACAAAATCTGAGAACTTTTTTACATTCTGCATCCAAAAATTACCCAGGAACAGTTAAAAAATCGCAGGCACCAAAATATGTGTTGGCCTGTGTAATAATTCACGTCTTTTGAGGACGAATTTGGACCTGCCCCACGAATGATAAATCGAATCAATGAAGAACCTAAAGACGGCCAGTCGACTAGTCGACGACGTTCAATAATAATTTCGGCGAGTAGTGTCATTAAGTTCACACCCCGACACGGCACTCCCAGTCCCGGACCGGGTCGGATTAATAAAGAAAGGAGAGTCGTGCCACGGCCGAGTAATCGGACACATTGTCTTCTTTACGGCCCGGATGGCTCAACCCGTCCATTTGTTTTCCGATTAATATTATATCATTATAATATTTAGTTCTTCAATTGAAGATTGGCGTATATGATCAATTAAATGTCCTTCCCAAATAAATAGCAACATACGGGAAGTGTAAACTGTTGTTTACTGCGTATTTTCTGCTATAGCACAATAACCTTCCTCAAGGATACAGTAGGGTGTCCGAAAATACGTGTACAATGTAGTAAAAATTGCTGACGTCAAAGCCACAGAGCAACCTTCCAAGTCCCGCAATTTAAAAATCCTTTAAGTTGTGTGGTTTGTAACACAAGGTAAAACAAATAAATGTTGTGATGTTGTAGATGTTTAGCCTAATATGGATTACATCTAAAAAAACACAATATACATTGCATGCAAACTGATACTGCCCGTTGGTGTTGGCCGAATGGTCTAGAAGCGAACATTTTCAATTTTTATATATTTAATTTTTTTTGTCTCTCTTTAATTTTACCTATTTCTTTTTTAATTTTATTTCGTTCATTTTCTTTACTTTATTTTACTTGACTAAACTATAAAGAAGACACAAAGTCAAGCGTATCAATACCTTAGTTTCTTAACCTCATCTCAGTGTGTATTTTAACAGGTGACGTTATAGTTATTTGATTTGTTCTTGTGATTTTATTTAATGTCGAAGGTTTGTTTGAATTGTATATTTATAGTGATAGTTCTTGATTGTTATTGTTATTAATTGTAGGTCTGATGATGCCTGAAAAGGCGAAATACGTGTAACCGTATTATATTTTTTTGATTGAGACCGAGACTTTGTGTCTTTATAGTTTAGTCATTTGAAACCAGGTCTCATAGAGAATATGGGCGCTTTCTTGCAGTTTATTTTACTTACTTTTTATTTTTTGGTTGACAAAAAGGGTGATAGAGGACTTTCTTTTTTCTCGCCCGAGGAGGTACCACCCCACATACATATCACCCCCCCACCATCATCAGCAGATGGTATAAACTAAAGTAACTTATCCTAACCGAGACTATTTATAGGTAAATGTGGTCGCACTTGGTTGCGCCCGACTGCACCGTTGTCGAGTAAACAATAGAGGGGACTATAGGGAATAGGCCCTCTGTCTTTATTTAGTGTTTTCTTACCACATTTAACTATTTCTATACTCTCAAATGCATCCAATAATCTATTATTAGATACATTTTTAATCAACTTAAGATTATTTATTCCTATTCGGTGATTGTTTTCCAAAGCATGTTGGGCAACGCTTGACTTTTCTGTTCTTCCGTATCTTAAATGTGCCATGTGTCCTTTAAAACGAATGTCTATGGAGCGTTTAGTTTGCCCAACATATTTTAGATCGCAGTCATTACAGCTAATTTCATAGATGCCACTCCTCTCCCTCAAGTCGACTTTGTCCTTGGGGTTTCCAAGGAGATTTTTCAAACTGTTCTCCGTTTTGTAGGCTACTCTAAAACCTACGTTTTTAAATACTTTTTCTAGACCTCTCGTATATCTGGGATCATATGGGATTACTATGAATTTATTGGAAGCCTCAGGTGTTTAAAGAGCTATTTTAGCTATATTTTTAATCCGATTCATTTCATTGTTAAAACGTTCTTTACTTAATGGAAAATTGACTAATCTGTGAGTTAAGAAATGAAATGCTGCCATTTTGTGTTGACGGCAATGAAATGAGTCGGATGTTATATACCTATCAGTATTAGTAAATTTCATAAATAAATATCAAATTCTAATTTATCGTTATTTCTAATAACTAACGTGTCGAGAAAAGGTAATACCCCATTGTTCTCCTTTTCGTACGTAAAATTAATAGAAGGAAACTTGGACACTTTCTTAGAAACATTAAACAATAAATATCCTTTGTTCATTAGTATTGGCAATACCTGCCACAACTTCATCAGTAGAACGCAATTTTTCAACACTTAAACGTATAAAAAATTTCGTGAGAAATTCAACGGGGCAGGAGAAACTTTCGCATACATCGGTATTGTCCATTGAAAATAAACTTCTCCAAAATATGTCGGAGCATCGACGTTTTTATGATGACGTCATTGACGAATTTGCAAAAAATGATCGAAGAATCGAATTACATTACAAATAGGTAAGTTTCTAAAAATTGCTTCCCTTTCTTAAAATTTCACCGCGCGCCCCTGTAGGCAATATAAGAAATGTCTAGGACGTTAAGGAAAATGCCAAATTATACAGGGTAGTCACATATTTTGCCTGTGTTAATAGTAAATTTGTTTAACATATTTGAATATTTAAAGTTTTTCTTAATAAAAATTAATTCATTTTAAAATATACCACAAGTATATACTATTATATATTTTCGAGAAGCTTATTGTGAACTGAATAATATAAAATAAAAATATATCCCATTTAAAAACGTATAAGTGTGTGTTATATCTCAAAAACGACAGCTCACATAAAAATCTGATTACGCTACTGGATTCTACGTGAGAAACTGTATCAGAGCCAGTTTTTTTCCTTTTCGATAAGTTAAACAACAACCGAAATACGAGAGGGATCCAAAAATACAATATTTTCAATTTCACACTGTATCTTAAAAACGAAGCGGGCTATGAAAACTTTGTTTGGGTCATCTTTGGTTTCACAAAAAAGTAGTACCATATCGCGCAAACCGCAACCCCCTATCTTCACTAATAAGAGAGTTACCCCATAAAAACAACGAAAATGGGACACCCTGTATATATCTAATTTAAATTAAAGTGGCTCTGGGAGGTTTTTAATCCCCCCCTTAAATACACCACGGAGCCATATGAAGTTAAGCAAAAGCTCATAACTACACAACGAAATCGCAAAAAAAGAGGGAGTAATTTTTCACTTTTGGCAGTAATCGATGCCAGAAGTAAAAAATTCTCTCGTAACGCTCGATAACTTTATGGAATAAATAAATGTTCCTGTTAAACGCATAATTAATAAACCCCCCAATAAAACAGGATTCTCTACGGCTCGGAAAATCGAACGTTAAAGCGACAAGACAAGGAACAGCAACATAAAATTAAGGCCACTTCGTACGCAGGTAGCAGAAACCCGACGATAAATTTCGTTCGGTTCGAACTGTTAATTCGTTTCCATTTCTCATTAACATAAATGCATACTAACGTTGCATATCCTTTAGTTTATGCATTTGTACGATAAAAACCCGTTAAATGTATTATCATTCGTTCTTTGTTGTACTATGTTGGCTGCTCAAAATGCGACTTGCTCGACACGATGCATTATTTATTAGTTTGCATGGCCGCAGTTGATTAGTTGTCAAGGAACAAGGGCGGACGTTGACGACTGCGTTGCGAATAAATTATTATTTTTCCGTACCACCGGACGTAAAATAGCATTTCACTCTCCGATTTCAATAGCCCAGTCAAATTATACCCAAAAAAGGCCATGCTTTTCATTAATTCTTAAAAAAAATCGAATTAATAAGATTACTGACTTCTACTGCCGTTACACAGGTTTTTGCACCTCTTGAATCTAATATTTCCATTGTATTTACTTATTATTACTTAACAAGCCTCTTCAACCAAGGTTGCCAATTCAGTCTTAGGCGGCTTGTCTTTGAACAGTCTCTTTCTCTTACTATGACGTCACACCGTTATACTCATTAAGATAACTTGCCAAATTTCAGTAATTCGTCTATAATATATATATATATATATATATATATATATATATATATATATATATATTTAAGGATTTCAATATTATCATATTTTTTTTACAGTTGTAGTTGTTTTAATTTCATATTAATTTGGCAACCCTGTCGACTGTCACCTTCCTTTGTGCTTTTGTTAAAGAGATTCTCCGATTTCTCTGTGTCAACATGCCTTTATAAATGATGGCTGCTGTTTAAGCAATAAATATAAAACAAATTTTAAAATGTAATTTGGTGTTCGTCAACGGTTGTTTTGTCTTTGTTACATGTAAAAAGTTTTAAGTAAGTTGATTTAATACCATGTATCTTTCTGCCTGTTCACTGACGAGTAAGTATATCGTTTGATTCAACCTTTTTCTTTTCATTTCGGCTTTTTGGCCTTGTCGACCGTCCCTATAATTGAAGGGTTTTATTACTTGATGTACAGGGTGTCCAATTTTGGTTGTAAATGCAAGGTATCTCCGTTATTTGCAAATATTTAGGGTTGAGGTTTTCGCGACACCGTGCCACTTTTTTGTCAAACTCAAGCTGCCGTAATCAGATTTTCCATAGCCCGCCTCGTTTTGGAGATACAAGGCCAAATTGAAAAAATTGCATTTTGGGATACCCCTCGTATCTCGGTTCTTTTAACGTATCGAAAAGGTAAAAACTGGCTCTTATAGAGTTTTTTACGTAGAATCCAGTGGCGTGGGCAGATTTTTACTCGGGGTCCTCGTTTTTGATACATGACCCAAAGTTACGTTTTTTTTAAATGGGATACCCAGTATATTTTTACGTAGTCCTATTCGTCTTATTATGAGCTTTTCAAAAATATATAGTTATCTATACTTATTTTAAAAATAAGGCTACAGTTTAAGTTTTTAAGAATATATTAAGTATATCTATTTTTCGTAATTAGCCAAATTCAAAAGAATTGCTCAAACTGATTTCCATTTTCTCTTAGACATCTCTCACACACTCTTGCAATTTTACCCAGTGCATTTGAAATGACTACATTGCGTGCTTGTATTTGCAAAAATGCCTGCTCAGTGGTGTTACGCAGGTCTTGAACTGTGTTATGTCGGGTACGAAAAATTAAATTTTTTAGGTGACCCCATAAAAAGAAGTCCAATATGGACAGGTCAGGCGACCTAGGAGGCCATCGGACAGGTCCGTGCCTTCCAATCCAACGTTCGAAGAAGTTCTCTTCTAAATAGCACCTCACCATTTGGGAGTTATGTGCTGGAGCTCCGTCTTGTTGGAAATATATTTGATTCATATGTGCTAAAGGGGCATCTTCTATGATTTCTGGCAATATATTTTGCAATATTTCAAGGTAGCGATTAGCAGTGAGACCTCCTTCAAAAATATGAAATTTTATTTTAGTTCCTAGTACGAAACAAGCGACATTAGAGCCAAATCTTCTTTGTTGCTAGCGTGGAAATATCAAATGTTGATTTTCAGGTGACCAGTATCTCGTATTGTGCCTATTAAATATTCCAGCACTACTTATATACGATTTGTCGGACCATATAACCGCCCTTCCAAAATTTTGGTTAGTATTAATTTTTTGTAAATACCACTGACAAAAATCAATACGTCGTTCTGCATCTCCAGGATGTAGATTTTGCACAACTCTGACTTTTTAAGGTTTATACTTATGTTTCTTTAAAATCGTTTGAACCCGAGACTTGATTACACCCACTTCATTCTCTATTTTTCTACAGGACGTTACAGGCGTTACATTTACACTTGCTAAGACGTTAATTTCATCAGAATCACGATTCTCTTTGTTATATTTCTTTGATCTGGGCTTTTTGAAAGAGCCAAAATGTATTAAATTCGATTTCAGCCTATTGAATATTAATTTATTTGGCTGCCTCCTTTCCGGATATCTATATAACAAAAGTTTAAGTTTTAAAAAAGATTGCAATAATAATTATGAAAATAAAACATTACCTAATGAAATAAAGCTCAGAAGCAGCGTTTATATTTTCATGACTCTCTATGTAACAGGTCAGCATATCATATTGCTCAAAGTTTTCAAATAATTGATTTACAGCCATTTGTTAAAAAGTAATAATCTGAGCAACTAATTTATCACGTCTATTAGTATTAACATCAAAACTTCATTTACTTTATGACAAAGCAATTTTTGACAATCAGTCCATGGCTTACTATGAAAAATATAGATAGATATTATTACAAACCTAAATTGCAGCCTTATTTTTTAAAATAAGTATAGATAACCATATATTTTATATATTTTTAAATATACAGGGTGTCCGATTTAAAAAAACGTAACTTGGGGGTCATGTATCAAAAACGACGGCCCCGAGTAAAAATCTGTCTACGCCACTGGATTCTACGTAAAAAACTCTATAAGAGCCAGTTTTTACATTTTCGATACGTTAAAAGATAACCGAGATACGAGGGGTGTCCCAAAATGCAACTTTTTCAATTTGGCCCTGTATCTCCGAAACGAGGCGGGCTATGGAAAATCTGATTACGGCAGCTTGAGTTTAACAAAAAAGTGGCATGGTGTCGCGAAAACCTCAACCCTAAATATTTGCAAATAACGGAGATACCTTGCATTTACAACCAAAATTGGACACCCTGTACAGGGTTTTTCCTTATAATTTTAATTTGCCACCCCTTTAAATCTTTTATTTCAAAAGATACAAAAAAGTGGTTAATACGAAAGTTGTAGGATTTCATCTGAAGATTTACATAGCGCTAAAATCAAAAACAAATGACTATGGGAAAATATAGAAATTCCCATGAACTTTGTTACTTTAAATGGAACACTCTGTATATTTTTAAATTTTTAGATGCGTCTCATTGTCCTCTTTTCAAAAATATATAAAATGTCTATATTTAGAACAGCAGTTTTTAAGCTATTCACATTCAAAGTAACACACTATGAGGTGCTTAACTTACTTTATTGGATCTAGATAGCCGTGTGTGGCCATGGGAGCAATTCGGCCATTATAATTCGTGAATGACTCTAGCCATGGAATGTTAAATGAAACCAAAATTACCTATTCTTTTTGAATAAGAATAATATATTTTATTTACGTTTTACGTTAAATGTATATATTTATAGCAAATTAAATATTAAAAGTTAAAAAAAACAACTAGTTTATTCTGATATAATATAATATATGTAATTAACGAACAACAAATACAAATGCTAGTTAATAAACAAAGGTAACAATAACATTTATAAATCTGTATTATAAGTTATTCACATGACCACCGCCATTGTTTAAACAATTTTGGAACACGTGTCCCATTATATTAATAGCATTGCTAACAAAGAAGGGATATTCGGTATTTAAAATGTGCTTCTTGTAAATTATCAGTGGTATTAAAGTAGATTTTATCTTTCAAGTATCCCCACAAAAAATTATCTAGGGGTGTGGGGTCGGGGCTATTGGCCGGCTACAGGGTTGGGCCTTGCCTTTCGATCCATAAACGATAGCGATTATTTAAAAAATTGGTAATCAGTTGGACATTGTGAGGGAAGTGTCTCTAAAAGGCGCTCTATTTCGTTATTTAAAAAATCTAAATAGCGTTCGCCTGTCAAAATACCCTCAAAAATAATTGGCCCAATAATTTGCTCTCTTAATATGCCGCACCCAAACATGCAACAACTTACGCCCTTGCTCCTTCCTTTCTTCAATTGCATGTGGATTTCGGGTAGCCCAAAAATATGTGTTTTTTCTGTTAAACATTCCGGCCGTATTGAAAGTAGCTTCATCAGACCACAGAATTTTGTTAAAAAATTGGCCATTTTCTCGAAATCTCCTGAGCATTTCTCGACAAAATTGAAGTCGTTCATTTATATTATTTTCTGTTAAATATTGCACTGGCCTAATTTTATAGGAATGATAACCATATTTTTTCAAAATCCTATTAATTGTTTCCCATAATTTCCCTGTGAGTCTTGAAACGTCGGGAGTTGACCGGTAAGGAGTTTCTAAAAAATAATTCTTTTAAACTTCATGTTTATTAAATAAATAGAAAATTACCTTCAAAATATAATAAAAAACTCTTTCTCTAAATTCGCATTTGATCTTCTTTTCTTTCTGAAAGTTTTTGCTTTCCTCAATTTTTTTACTATATATGATACTGTCTTTCTAGATGGCACTCTTACCCCTGGATTTTGTTCCCGGTATTGACGCACTAAACTTGATGCGTTATTTTGATTTGCGTAGTATAACTGAGTTTTTCTTCTTCAGTGAAAAGAAAAGGTATTATTTTTAATTTGGCGTAAAACTTAAATAAAATATATTACTGTTATTGAAAAATAATAATTTTGGTTTCATTTGACATTTCATGGCTGGAGTGATTCACATAATGGCTGAATTGCACCTACGGCCACTCACGGCTATCTAGATCCAATAAAATAAGTTAAGCACCTCATAAGGGGTTATTTTGAAGACGAATAGCTCAAAAACTACTGTCTAAATATAGACATGTTATATATTTCTGAAAAGAGGACAATGAGGCGCATCCAAAAATTTAAAAATATACAGGGTGTTCTATTTAAAATAACAAAGTTCGTGGTGATTTCTATATTTTCCGTTAGACATTTGTTTTTGATTTTAGCGTGGTGTAAATCTTCAGATGAAATTCTACAACTTTCGTATTAACCACTTTTTTATATCTTTTGAAATAAAAGATTTGCAAGCAAGGTATTTAACAAAAAAAAACTTCATTAATGATGCAACAGAAAAGAGAATAATTGAGGTAAAAACCCAAGGGCGAAGATTCGTTAATGTTTGGTGCGCAATTTGGCGATTAAGAATTTTAGGTCCAGTATTTTACGAGGAAAATTTAAATGCCAGTAAGATGGGGCTACTTACCATAGGAGCCAAGAAATATCTAAGTACCTGTCCAATTGATACCAATTCTCGATTGGAGAAAACGAGAAAGAGAATCTTTCCTGGCCACCCAGAAGTCCAGATTTGACTCCCATGGACGATTTTTTATGGGGTACCTTAAAGAGTATTATTGTTTACCAGAAGAAGCCAAAAACTGTAAATGAATTGCGACAAAGATTCCTAGAAGGTGTGAATTTACTTAATTGAGGACAATTTGTATCGAAGGCAGTTTTACATTTCAAAACAGTCTTTATAACGTGTATTGCGGATAATGGTGGCCATATTCAAAACTCTTTGCAATAAATTTTTTAGTTGCGAATCGTAATCGTTAGGTAATTTTGTAAGTAAGACTTAGATAGATACGTTTATTATTTGTAATTACTTTAAAGAAAAGTTTTTCTCATTATTAGGTATAATGGTTTTTGTTCTGTTTTTAGATATCTCTAAGATAATTTTTTAACAAATTTTGTTATCCTATCAATGGCATTTCATTTCTGTAGTGCTCGATTGTGTTTTATTTTACCCTGGCTGTCACGGCCAACTAATAGCAAACTTTAAAAGTAGTAAGTATAGAATTCTTTCAATAGAAAAATGTTAAATTGCCAATATTTCAAAAACAATACATTTTTGAAATAGACATTCCTTAACAAAGTCACCTTCATTTTTAATGCTTAATGAGATAAACTTTTAATAAAATATGGAGTTTCCATTTGAAAAAAATTACTTTTAACGATTTTCTCGTTTAATTTTTAAACGCTAGTTTTTGACCACCCTGTATTTGTTAATTACGAAAATATTTACGTAGTCTACTAAAGTAGAGTCCATTCTATCAGTAAGTAAGTCCTGATTATTTAAAAAACGATTTTAAGCAGGAGACATCTACATTTAAGTTGAGGCCTGCAAACGTCATTTTTAACATAAAACATAAGATATGTCAAAAACGGTTAGGTTTAGGTATAGAACAATATACATAAGTTTTATCTAGAATTTTGTAGGGAAACCAAAAATGGCACAATTTCCAGGATGTCCCATTCGAAATAAGAAAGTTGGTACCGGTCCAAGAAAAACTAGACTTCCTGTAGATATGAAACATAAAATAAAACTTTAGATTATTTCAAACAACTTTTTTATTTAAATGTTTTCGCTATCTTTCACATAATAAAACGGCCACCCTGTACTTATTTGTAGGTAGCATTGATGATGACTAATTGGTCGAAACCGCTCTGCTAAAATTTTGGATTTGGATAGTATACACATAATATTGACAGACATCTTTGTTTCATTACTTATGCACGTGAACAACACAGCCCTTTAAGTTTTCAATTAAACCCAAAATTTTTTAACACACAAATTAATCTCAATATTCACATTGAATTGCTTGTTTTTTTATGTATTTTCATTTGTTAACACTGGTTTATTCTAAGTTTTTATTATGCTCATCACATTGGATCATACTACAATCTTACCAGTTCACTAATTCTCATTAAAATCTTACTAATTCTGGATTCTTATCAAAAGCTTACGAGCTAATTTATATATCACACCTAATCTTTGAACAAAATCTAAAAAAAAATCAATAATTATTTTCAAACACCTCCAAACAGCCCAAAAGCCAGAAAAAGAGCGAACAAAAATCTGTCTAGAAACCATTTGTTGATTATAGGCTTAGGATATACATGCATTTGCATGAAAGCATATGCAAATGCATATTTTGGCAATTTTTGAATTTAAATACATATTTTGCAGTTATTACAGGAAAAATGCATATATTCTAATTTTTCTGAATATATTTTTATTTCGCAAGACAAATTTGAGGTATTTCAAATATAATACATAATAATAAAATAATAAAAAATGTCTAGTTGCTGGCGGCCTTTCTTAAAATTGTTAAAGGTACCCAATAAAATATCTGTGCTTTAAAAACTATGGATTTACCAAGGATTTCTAATCATAGATACGCACGTTTTAAGAATGTTAAAAATAATTTTACAATTCAGTTTAGTTCACACATTGTGTCGTAAAGATCGTCCAATATGCCGAAAGAAAAGCGTTCATTAAGTGCGGTATTAAATCAATTCGTGAAAGATTTTCCTGATTTTAGGATTGACGGTTTTGTGCTGTTTTATAAATATTGTGATGTTCCTGTTACTGCGAATAAGAAATTCCAAGTGACATAACATAGGAACTACAAAGCATCAGATCCAAAAAGTAAAAAGTGTGCTCAGAAACAAGTTTGAATCACCACAGCATTCTCACCAGGACCGGGACCCAAACGATTAAAGTTCAATGACGATTTGTGCAAGGCGTTTATTAGTGCGGATATTCCACTGAATAAATTAAGTAATCCTGCCCTGAAGTCATTTTTAGAGCAGTACACAATGGCATTAATTCCCCATGAATCCACGTTAAGGAAAAACTACGTTCCAGATTTGTACAATAAGAGAGTTACCGAATTGCGGGAAAAAGTGGAAGATAAAAGTATATGGGTGTCACTAGATGAAACAACTGATGTGGAACAGAGATGTGTTGCTAATTTTGTTTTTGGTGTGTTGGGTATAAAAGCAGAAAGGGATAAATCATATTTACTTACAATGAAGATCTCAGACAAAGTAAATCATTCAAATGTTGCTGGATTTTTCAACGACTCTCTCACTCTTTTATGGCCCGGTGGTATTAAATATGATAGAGTGCTAGTGCCAATTACAGATGCTGCTCCATACATGTGTAAAGCAATGAGTGGTCTACAAATATTGTACCCTAAAATGATACATGCCACATGTCTTGCCCATGGACTTCATCGAGTGAGTTGCAGAACAAGTTCGTGCTTTTTATCTACGAGTGAACGATCTGATTTCCTCGGTGAAGAAAGTATTCCTAAAAGCTCCGACTCGGGTATAAAAATTTAGGGAAACTGCAGGAAACATCCCCCTGCCCCCATCACCAATTGTAACTAGATGGGGAACTTGGATAAACGCTGCCATTTATTACGCAGAACATTTCGAAACAATAAAAAACATAGTCAACCAATTTAATGCGGAATACTCACATTGAATACAAGAAGCACAAAACGTTTTGCGCAAAGAAGATGTACGTGAGGGTTTAATTTACATTAAAAACAATTTTTCTTACTTGTCTGATACTATAAAAAAATTGGAGATGAAAGGACTTTCTTTGTCAAAAAGCGTAGAAATGATAGAAAAAGTGAGTGAAATTATAACTAACACTAAAAATAAAGTAATTTCTCAAAAAATAGCTACGGTATTACAAAAAAATATTGGTTACAAAAATTTGAAAAATATTAGTGCAGTTTTGGACAATAAAGAGACATTGAAATACAGATAATAAACAATTTTTAATAAACAGATTTGAATTTCTTTGAATATGTTCCAATTGTATCTTGTGATGTTGAACGAGTATTTTCTGAGTGTAAAGTACTATTGTCAGATAATAGAATAAAATTTGAATTTGATAATTTGTTACATCATATAGTTATAAAACGTAACCGCAACTTGTTTAATAGCGTAAACAATAAATTTTAAACAGGTTTATTATTTAGTTAATTTGTTTAGTTACCTATATATATTAAAATTTTATTTAAAAAAATACGTCTTAAGGATACCTTGAAGTGTAAATAATATATTTTAATTGCTAAACCTTTGCTTTATTTCTGTTTTTTTGATCCGATAATAAATACATTTTTAAGTGCATATTTTCCCTTGTTTCGGAGCATATTTGCATGCATATTTTTAGATTTTTAAATGCATACTTATCCTAAGCCTATTGATTAAACAATAGGGGAAGTAAAGGCCTATATTTAGACTCCTCCTGTATGATGTGTGTCGTTTGAAGTATGAAGATTTTATTATTATCATTAAAAACTATTTTTATAAAAAAAACACTAAATCACTAATAAAACAACCCACCCAACTTTACGCGTACTTCCTCTGCGAGTATACTTTAAAAAAATGTTTTAATAACGTAATGACTTGGGAAAACAGACCGGAGGATGTAAAATGGGCTCCGCTAAGGTGTAATTTCCATCGAAATTACACAAGAAGGCACTTTATTAACATTAATTGAATGAGACACAATTCGCGAACTGATACCTAATATTTCAGGTCTTTAATGGGAAATCGATGGTGTGAATTTATTTATTACCGGTACTTAAAACAGTTACGCAATTTTGCAGCAGCTTGTTTTTGTCCAGAGATTATTCAGCAGTAAATACTAGAGGTCGTTTTTAAATTTCCGGACTAAGCATGGAAATAAAAACCTTATATTAATTATTAAAATATTTTGAAAAATCGGTAAATTTCTTTACCCGGAACTTCCCTAGCTGTGATTTTTTGTCGATTTGTTAGGAATAATGAAGTGTGACCCAATTCTGTTCAGTATATAGTATATATGTGTTACATATACTGTCTTTTCATTTTTATTTTTCCATCATAATGGATTTCTACCAATATTTTACCAGTTTCTTTCTACCTATGCCACACTTGACTTTTGGGCATAATAAAATAAATGTAATAAGTAGTTTTCACATTAACACATACTGCCATTTGGTACGTCATATTCAATTCGTACCAGTTTATCCCATTTTTACATCTAATTTTCCTTCAAAATCAATTGAACACGATTTTTTTACATTGATTTTGTTTTACTACCTTAAATTGAAACCCATATTATCATTCTAACTGGTTTTCCTTAACGATGCCTTGTTGTTATGTTAAAGTGGTGTATTTTTTTTATTTATTTATTTATAACTGACCCTTAATCAGTGATGAACCACTGGGATCAGGACCTAAAATTTACAATATTAGTATATAAATAATGTATGATTAGCTACATAGGCAATTATCCAATTTATCACAATGTATTGTTACAGTCTTTATAATTATTTTCTTATTACACATTAAGTGAACATTTTTACTCTTTATATACAAATCATCTATATCCTACACTATTAAACTTTTTAAAGTGCTGTTGTAATTTATGGCACAACTGGCAAATGATCCTAGCATTAACAATCTCTTCTGGTATGGCATTAAAAGCCTCTAAACTCCTATAAAGGGGAGAATTTTGTCCTTTCACTGTTCTACAATACCCATTTATTAATTTATTTTCATATCTAGTATTATAGTTATGACATTCTTTTACCTGTTTCATTTTCAGGTTTGTTTTTATCATATTATGTTGGATACAATAAATAAATTTGGCTTCTTCAAGTATTTTAATTTTTTTTATATCTAATATGGAAGTATTTTGACATATTTGTTCAGTCGGTGTCAAATAATCGAATTAATATATATATAATACTGTTACTGCTTTATTTTGTGTTCTTTGTAATTTATTTATTAAACAAATAGGTGCATTTCCCCAGCAAGAAATTAGGTACTATAAGTGAGGCAATATAAAACAGTAGTAAATAGATTTTCTTTTTTTATCATTGAGAAGTTCTGTACACCTTCTTATAGCTCCCACCATTGGAACAATTTTTTTAATGATGTTGTCTATATGTGCCCCCCAGATTAGATTGTTTGTCAGAATCGGTCCTAAATATTTGTACTCAACCACTTCTTTGAGCTTAACCCCATCTAAAAACACCTCAGTGTCACAATTCCGTTTATGTTTTTGTTTTGTCAACCACTTGTTGTACAGTTCTAAGTCACTATTTATGGTACTTTGAAGTTCAATACTGCCTTTAGCCGAGAGCACTAAAACAGTGTCATCTGCAAACATAAAATACTTGGCTTTCAGTCCCAGATACTTTAGATTATGTACATACATAAGGTATTGCAATGGGCCTAATACTGAGCTCTGAGCTACTCCAACTTCCAGTCTTGTTTTATCACTTTTTGACTTATTTATTACTGTGTACTGCTTTCTGTCTGTAGAATGTGTTTTCAATAAATTGTAGGCTGCTCCTCGGATTCCCATTTTCTCTAAGTTTGCCAAGAGCAGATCAATGTCCACCGTGTCAAAAGCTTTTTGCAGGTCAATAAAGACCGCTATCACATATTTGTTTTTGTCTATCTCCGTTGAAATATATTCTAGCATGTGTGTGATTGCTCCCAATGTATTACTGTGTTTTTGGATACCATATTGACATGAGTCAAACTTAAATTTTTGTTGATAAAATCTGTTAGTCTTACTTTGATAACTTTTTCAACTATTTTGGCAAAAGTGTTCAAAACTGAAATTGGTCGATAGTTACCTAGTTCACTTTCTGGACCCTTTTTATGAATTGGTATAAGTTTCGCTATTTTTAATTCATTTGGGTATATTCCAACTTCCAAAATACCATTTGTCAGATCAACAATTTTCTGTCCAACAAGATGAAACAATAATGTTAGATTTTTTTTTCGTAATACTGTCTTCGCCTGGTGAACAATGGTTTTTTAAATTCTTTATTATGTTTTGTATTTTAACTCAGTTGGTGCCATAAAAATTGAGTCTTTTTGTTCTTCCCCAAGTCTTTACCAATTTTAGTAAAATATTCATTAAATACCAGAGCCTCGTCAAAATCTGTTTCCAGATTTTTCCCATTCAGACTTCTTGTTTTTTCTATATGGCTTTATTCCTTGTTTTGCTTCTTCCATGAACATAGTTCTTTAATGATGTTCCATACTATTTTGTGTCTTTGCCAGCTTCATTTAATTTCCTTTCTACGTGTTCTTGTTTTAATTTATTTCTTAAGTTGTTAACTCGGTTTTTCATCTTTTTAAATTCTCGCTCTAAGTTTTCAGTTTGTAGCTGTTTCCATCTTTTATACAATTTATCTCTAATTTTTATATTTTCCAGGAATTCTTTGTGACCCAGTTATTGTTATTGTTTATAGTCACAATATATTGTTTTGTACACTCTAATTTTGTTTGGGTTATTTTGTTTGATAAATCTCTAAAACATGTTACATTTTCTTGCCCCAGTCTTGCTTTCAGCGTCTCTCTCCATTTTTCTTTGTACAATTTAGTCCTTACAACTTTCTTCTTTTCGTTTATATATACAGTTTTATTTACCTCTATATACATGAGTTTACGATCTGAAATCATGTGATCTTCAAGATTGATATTACATTTTATATTCTTATTGGTTATTACATGGTCAAGTATAGAAGATGATGTATTTGTCTCCCTTGTAGCATTCTCCTTATTTATTGTATTTTGGATGTCAAAGCCGTTCATTTCAATTATGTTCTTATATTCCTTAACAGTTTCAGTCTCGTTGAGCAGATTTATTTATTTAATATTTCCCAAAACAATACTTGGAGATTTTTGTATTTCCATGATCCTATTTAGTTCAGTCAGGAATATTTTACTATCACTGGTTGGCGGTCTATAGATACAATTTATTGTACAGTTTAATGTTTGTAGGTGAACCGAAACAATATTACAGTCATTTAGTGTCATAATAGTTATGTCCCTTCGCATAAACTGTATCTCCGTTTTGATAAATATACTTGCACCACCACCCCTTGAGTCTCTACAATCATGTATTGAGCCGTAGTCCTGTAGATTAAAGTATGGGGTTTCATCTGGGTATACGTGTTTCTGTGAGGGCAATAACGTGTATTTCTTGTTTTGATTTGTTTATTATGTCTGCATGGTCATCTAATTTATGTCTCAAGCTCCTTATGATGACATAGAGGATATTTAGTGCTTTTAATGGATCCATCTTGGCAGAAATTTTCTATAAACAATATTTTGTCTATATTCAAAATTTTTATAATATATGTAAAAATATTTATAGGGCAAGGTCTTGCTCTGATCTTACTCTTAGAGGTGGTTCACCAGGAGACTTTTTAAGGAAAATCTTGCCATTTCTACGGAAAGCTGCAGTTAGTTTATGTAGCTTTTTGAAATCTCTTGCTTTCTTGAATAGATTTTGGTTTCTGTGTGTTAAGTCATCATTAAAATATATGTTTTTGTTTTCCCCTTCTAGGCCACATTCTCTCCCTTTTATTCCATTAATTTCCTTAATTTTTTTTAATATTTGTACTTTTAAGTCATGGTTAAACAATTTCACTATTATAGAGGTATCCGCGCACACCAACTCTGTAGCTATCAATGATATCGTTGTCCCGAACTTGAAATAATTAATGGCTGCAGAAGACTAAATTACACAAAAACTCTTGCTACGGTAAAGCATCCGGCTACACCTCAGGAGATCGAAGGCATCATAAAAAGCCTGAAGAAACGAAAAGCTCCAGGCAAAGACGGAATTACCAATCAGATGTTAAAGCAACTTCCTAGAAAAGGAATTGCTGCACTAACCAGCATAACAAACGCGGTTATGAGACTGGACCACTTTCCCAACTGGTGGAAGCATGCGGAAGTAGTAATGATTGGTGAAACAGGGAAAGACCGAACTTTCCCCCAAAACTACAGACCGATAAGTCTGCTGCCCGCACTTAGCAAACTCACTGAAAGAATCTTGATCACCAGGATCAAAGATGAAACAGCAGCCCTAGACATAATCCCAAATGAACAATTTGGCTTCAGAAGCGGTAATTCTACTGAACAACAAGCCCTAAGAATGGTTGAAACTGTCACCAGCGGTTTTAACCTAAAAGAGGCTACTGGCATGGTCTTCCTAGATGTAGCCAGAGCTTTCGATAGAGTATGGCATAAGGGACTCGTATACAAAATGCAAGATGCTGGATTTGCAACTAAAACTTGCAAACTAATAGCCCACTATCTTAAACATAGAACGGCAAGTGTCAGAGTTAAAAACTCGAGATCGACACAAAGGAGACTAGAAGCGGGTGTGCCCCAAGGATCTGTGTTAGGACCGCACTTATATAACGTGTATACACATGACATCCCTAAGACACACACCACTTCCCTAGCCCTTCACGCTGATGACAGTGCTATAGCGGACAAGCATAGACATCCAGGAATAATATGCAGGAGATTGCAGGAAGAGATAGATCTGATAAGTGACTGGTGTATCACTTGGAGGATCAAAATAAACGCACAGAAAGGCCAAGCCATCCTCTTACAAAAGAGGAGAATGACGCCCCCAGTGGATATAAACATAGAAGGAACAGACATACCGTGGACAAACACGGTCAAATATCTAGGGCTGACTATGGATAAGCGGCTAACATGGAAGCCTCATATTAAACAGACAAGAACAAAGACTAGCAGGGCTATGGCTAGACTATACCCTCTTATGAACCGAAAGAGCCCTATGGCTCTTCGGACAAAGCGGACAATGATAAAGATGATCGCAAGATCACAACTGACATACGGAGCAGTAGCGTGGGCGTATGCAGCGCCCACCTACATAAACAAGTTAGCATCAACAGAAAACAAGTATCTGAGAATGGCAGTCAGGTACGTCAGAAACGCCCAGATACACCGGGACTTGCAATGGGAACCACTGCAAGACGCAATCAGGACCAAAGCCATGAAAGGCATCCAGCGGCACATCCAAACGAAGAACTCCGAAGGCTGGTGGACTACGACCCCTTGGAGGAGCGGCGGGTACACAGGGTCTACCACCGTAGACCCCGCGACCACACACAACACATACACTGATAATAATGCCCATTTCCGTTTCAGAGATACTCCCTATATGTCCGCGAAGCATATAGGAGAGGTGCAATGTAAGTACACACATCCGGATGTGTACGAGCTGACACACCTAGGATAGAGAAGACTTATGGTTTATTAAGGCCCTAGGCCCGTTAAACCGTAAGTACCCTATCACAGAGAGGCGGCTCCCTAGGTTAGGAAACCGGGTGGTGGTGGGACCTCGGGCCATTTGGCCCCTTCGCGCAGCGGCCAGTTCTAATTCCAAGAGCGAACGAAGCGATACAAGCGAAAGGTTGCCAACTAGCAGTGAAGTTGCGACCTGTGCGATAAGTGATTGTAGTGAGTTGAGTATAGTGTTGTTTTGACGCGTGTAAGGCGGATACCGTATTGTGGCGTGCAGTCGCGCAAGTTTATTTTTGTCGTGGACATTTTTATCAGAAAAATTAAACTCGTTTCTTCTACCTTGACATTAAAAATGGCTTCTGCTTCGGGTAAAAAACGAAAAATTAGTGAAGAAAAGCGCATATTTCAAGAAAAGTGGACTGCATTGTACTTGTTTGTTAGTGTTAATCAAAAACTCGTCTGTTTGGTGTGTCAAAACCCCGACTAGCTACGCGATTTTGGATTTCTCACTGACATGACGCTGCACCTCAATGACTTGAACACCAAACTACAAGGAAAGGAAAATCTCATCAACAACCTACTTGATACTGTGAAGGCATTTGAGTTTAAATTGGATTTATGGAAAACTCAGAGTTTATGCGCTTTCCTAAACTACAGATATAGATAAATATGTCGCAGTACTAAATTTACTCAAAAAACAGTTCCAATCAAGGTTTTCTGACTTCAGAGATAATGAAAATTACATCAATCTCTTTGCCCGACCATTCAGTGTATCCGTTGAAGATATGCCAGAAAATGTTCAGAAGGAGCTTATCGATTTGCAGGACGGACACGGGTCTTCTTGATTTTCGTAATCCGAAAACATGTTCAGAAAATGGTGTCTTTGGGAGCACAGATGTGTGCGAGCAGCCGTTTTCTCGAATAAAGAATGTAAAGTCTTAAACAAGGTCGAGAGTTACAGACGCACATCTGGAAGGGAGTTTGCGGGTTGCAACAATGTCAAATAAACAATGTCAAAAATCGCATTGATTGATCGAACTTCTTAACCAATAAAGATTATTACACTTTGAAATTATATGTTTTTTATTTTATTGATATGGTGGTGTGGTGACGTGGGCCATTGTGGCCCTTCCGACGATGTGAAATCGATTTTTGGTCCTTGCACTGAAAAGGTTGAAGACCCTTGACCTAAACCTAATTTAAACCGTACTCACCAAATACTAATTTAATAATTTGAAAATTTAAACTCAAGACTTTTAAATTAATAAAATTACAGGACCAACGGGATAACAAGAGATACCCCATAATTAAGAAATTAAGTAAATCAGGTGCGCAAAACCAGTGACAAAATGGCCGTGTTAAAATAAAAACATTTGAAATCAAAGCCGCCTATGTTGAATTTACTATGAGCCAGAGCACTTGATTTTTCCAGGTTTTAGATCAAATTTATGCGATAACCGTTAGTCTGAACATAGACAGAGAATATATTTTTGAAATGACAAAAAAATGTTCTTTCCAACGAATTAAAAATATACAGGGTATCCCATTTAAAATAACAAAGTCGACGCTCAATTTTTTAATTTGCAATTGTCATTTGTTATCTTTTTAGCAAATTCAGACGGTTCAGACAGAACCCAACAACTTTTGAATTCAGCATTTTTTTCTACATCTAAGAATATCCCTCAAGTTTTTAAGAAACTGTTCAAATCTTTAACAGTTCTGTGTTTATGTAAGTCTGATTATTTTTTACTTTTCAGGTCAACAGTTTTTAAATAAAAGCTTTTTTTAAAAACTTTTTTTACATTTATTTTATTTGTTCTGTAACTATCATTAAAATCGACCTATAAACTTGCAATATTGACTTTTTTTTATCTTCTATATTTTCTGCTTGAACCAGTGATAAAATAATTTATCTCTCACGCTTCTTTCACAGTTTCCAATTAAATTACGATATTTAAAAACGACCCCGCTGCTTCTCAGTAAAACGTTAGCAAAATTGATTTCGTAACGTATTAAATTAATTAGTTTATTAGTGCCAAGAGCCACTCTTACGATTACGATGCATAATGGGGGGGACCTTATATGGTTGTTTAATAGAGTTTTTCACAATTGTTTTAAACGGCCGCGGTACCCGACTGAGTAATTATTTTGAGTATTGCACTATTTTCCACTTCATTTGACTCACCCATTAACGACCAGTGCCGGTACCGTTCCTGTAAGCTCTGATAGAATATGTACGGGCATTTTTTTCTGAGTATTTTGCGTTTTTAAGTGCAAAACTTGAAATCGGAAATTTTGTATATTTATATCAGACATGAATCCACGGAGGGGGGGTCTGGACGCCCCAAAAGTATTTTGATTTTTACTTCCCTCTTAAAAGAGAAATATTGTAATCGTGAAAAAGTCACCCTTCGATATTTTTTTTAGATCTTCACGTTTCAGGGTCCCTAGGTGCCAAAAATCATGTTTTCTCAATTCCGTCGGTCTGTCTGTCTGTCTGTCTGTCTGTCTGTCTGTCTGTCTGTCTGTCTGTCTATCTGTTCGCAGCATAGCTAAAAAACTCCTTACCCGAATGAACTCAAATTTTGATCAAAAATTAAGGGTCATGCATGGATGACCTGGTAATATTTTGGTAAAAATCAAATATGGAGAAACAAAATTGCAGTCTAGTAAAATGTTAAAAAATTATTATTAAAAAACTACTAATGTAACCTACATATTGCACAACATCATAAGAATCCAAGATGGCGGAATAAAATGAACAGACTGCTTAGTGGTCAAATTGTGTGCCATAACTAATTGTGGTATATGGATCAACTAGTAACATTCTGGTAAAGTGCGGGACACGAAAGAAAACCGGGCGGAGTCAATCGGTTTAGGAAGGTCGGCCAAGATATTTCTTTAAACCAGTGGTGTCCCGTCGTTTTTTAAATAATATGACTATACGCACTTCAAATTATTAAAAAATGTAACTGTTCTTAATGAACCTTCATCTATATTTATCTGTTTTCTTTCGTGTACAGCACTTCTATATCTCTTTTGTGTTGCAAAAACGATATATTTGATTTTTCTTCATCGATTTACCTATAAATATATTTTTTCTTGAGTTCTGTCATTAACGGTTCCCGGGCTACTGCCTACGTCCACTATTATTGGACCACCCAGTATAGTGATACACGATTTACAAGTCCAGATTTTACAAGGGCAGCCAGCATCAGATCTAGTGAACGAGATTTAGTCTTAAGTTTTGAGATACAGGATGGTAAAGTTTAAAAAGAAAACATGTTTTTCAACCCAATTCTGATACTATTGTAGATAACTGCATGAAATTTGATATACGTCTTCTATGCATTAAGGAGCATACGGATTTACCCAGGTTAATTACATATGCACGCCACTGGTAGAAATTTCAAAAATTGATTGTTAATAAAAAATGCCCTTTTAAGCATAAAAGACGTGTATCAAATTTCACACAGTTATTTATCTATAATAGATCAGAATTAGGATTTAAAAAAAATGTTTTTTTAAAACCCTGTATCTCCAAAATTAAGACTTTTAGGTTCATATTAAATTTTTTTCTTAAGAAGGTCCAAGAACCACCCCTCTTTAACATTAGCACGCAATTAGGAAACGCTCTGTATAGTACTTCACAATGACGCCCCCTGTACAAAGTAATATGACAGACGGAGACAAACGGTCACTTTTGGCATACCCGAAAAGCCCAAAGTCGAACTGCATAAGCTAAAATTTTGATAAATCTTGTTCACTGGAATCAGTGCTGGCTCCCCTACTATAACTACATTGATGTGTTAATTTTGGAAAAATATGAGTTCTGTAGTTTTTCAAATATTAATTACAATATTAGATATTTTTTGACACCCGGTATTGAACAGAAAATTAATTATTTTGAAGCAGTTTATTGACAGATATTTTATGAACAATTTTACAAAATATATGAAAAAAAACTAAGCCATTTTTGAGGTTGACGGTGGTGATTCTAATGGTTCGATTCCTTCTAAATCGTTGTCTTCCTCTGAAAATGATGAGGTTTCGTCGTCACTACTTCAAGATCCCAGTGTGATAACAAAAT